>CM065718.1:49541565-49566565 GCA_033310375.1 Conus canariensis | reverse complement strand
TAGAAAAGTATTCAATTTGGATTATTTTTTCCAATCAGTATTGCGTGCAAATGTCCCAATAGATTTGATTTCTAAAGAAGAAACCCAGCTATGGCACACTTCACTTCCTAATGTTTTTGCTGGTGCCAGTTATGAATTTAATTACACAGAATATTTTGTTACATCAGACACGCAGGGCAGTGAAAACGATGAGTTGCACATGCAAAGCTGAAGTGCTCACAACTGCATAAAATCAGTTTAATGAAGGAATGTGAAAAAGCTGGGTTTTGCAAAGGGTGTGTAAGTGAGATGAGATGTCGACTCTGTTGTCAATAACTGTACAGGTGTGTCAATAGGGCTGAACATCAACAGTTTGAGGCAGATACCTATTTCAATATTAGAGTATTATTGTCCACCTGCTTACATTTACACTGTCAAAGTTCTGTTCAGTAACAACCTCACAATGATTATAGTTTCTTAGTTCGAATCACCAACATTTGTGACTTCAAGACAAGAGTGCGCGCATGTAAAGCAAGGTGAAAGATCAGGTATGAAAATAAATTCACAGTGCGTCGTAGGTGTTGACTGGCTAAGTCTGCAGGCAATTGTATTCACATCACTGGCTCAACACACTGAAAATTCCTCCCGCATCTGCGGGCTTCTTATGTAGGGGATGCAGGTTGGATGGTTAAAGAGAGCAAATAGGAGCGAAGAGGGAGGGAAGTTGATTTGATAATTTATTGAACACAAAGAAGCAAAAACCTCCCAAAACGACATGTAAGAATCCATCATTTGAAAGCCATCTTTTGTCGATTATGATTATCCATTTATGTTCCATCCGTGCCCATCAAAATGTAATTTAAAACTGCTTGTCTGTTAGCTCTGAATTTGAAGATAATCTGTGTGTGTGTGTGTGTTCAAAATCACTTAAATTGTTCTAAGTACATAGGTTTTTTAATTTGCAGGCCTGTTACAGGTTGAAGAGTAGACTTTCATCAGATGCCACAAACACATATCAAAGTGATGGTGAATGCGCATACCTGCATTTGTGTGTCTGTGTTTGTGTGTGTGTGTGTGTGTGTGTGTGTGTGTGTGTGTGTGTGTGTGTGTGTGTGTACATGCGCACGTGTGTGTGTGTGTATGTGTGTGTGTGTGTGTGCACATGCATGCGTGTGTTGTTGTTGTTGCTGTTGTCGCTGTCGATGCAAGGTTTTTACTAGAATGGAAACAAAGCCCATGAAGTCAGACCAGAGGCCTTATTTTACACGAACGCAGTGACAATCATGACTGGCATTATACTTTTTACAGGGTGCTGTGAACTGTGATGTGGGGTTCATTTCATGTCTGTCCGTTGTTGCATCATTGTTGTGAAAGATCTCCGAAGATCTCATGCATGAAAGACGCCATGAAACCAATCTCAAGTGTCTTCAACCAATGAAGGGAAAAAAAAAAAGAGAAAAAAGAGAAGATAAATGAATAATGCATAATAATTTTTCAAGGCTGCCATTGATTGTCAGAGCGAATTGATCATGTTCTAGTGAAAGACATGGCCAGACAACAAGACTCCAGCTTCTTATGTGAAATGTGTCGGACTTTTACAGTAATTTTGTCGGTCAAACACTGGGTCAAGTTTGCCTTGATGTATACACATAAGTTTGAAGATTTTTTTTTAACACATATGCTAGATATACTGATCTCTTATGTTATATATATATATATATATATATATTTTTTTTTTTTATATATATATGTATGTAGATAGATATATAAATACACACACACATATACATCTCTCTCTCACTCTCTGTCTCTCTCTCTCTCTGTATAATTATATATATATATATATATATGTATATATAATGCTTAACAATTAATTAGTGGGGAAAACAAGTGCAGGTTAACATTTCTTCCATCATTACAGTAATGACTTGGCAAAGATTTGAAATTTAGAAAGAAAAAAAAAAAGGGGGGGGGGGGGGGGGGGGTTGAAGATGAAGAAAATGGGAAAATAATTATAAATATGAAAACCCTTCACTAGCTGCATGAGGGAACCATCGTAATCCCTCTTGAAGGCAGATCTATATGTACTGCCTGCTCATATATATATATATATATATATATATATCTTCAGAAGCCACTTGTTTCCATTCCAGCTTCCAACTTGTTTTTGTTGTCAGCTGGTAATTTAGGGGTGTTTGTAAACACTGTCCAGAATGGACACAAAGTGTCTGTTCACGATGTGTGTATTACCCTATATGTCCTTTTTTGTGTCGTTTAAAAGGCTATGAAATTGGTTGTTTTTTTTCACTTTTTTTTACTCATGTTTTTTAGTCTGGGAGTGTAAAACTAAGGAGGATGCCTGGTGCTGTCTGCACAGCCTGTTATGAGCCATAAGACGTCAATAGTTAAGCTACCCTGTCTTTTGCATTTTGTTGTTTCTTTGTTTTTCAGGGTATGGTGTATTATTTTGTGTGTGTGTGTTTTTTTTTGTTTTTTTTTTATGGTCTGACTTGTTTTGTGATGCGACCTTTTTTTTTCTTTTTTTTTCTTTTTTTTTTCGCATGAGTTTGACAGCCCTGAAAAAGCTCTGTGCAGAGTCAGCTAGCTGGGCTAAATTGATTACGGCTCAATCTTCTGCTCAAGCTTCTGTAAGCATACAATGGGTCATATGTTACTCATGTTAGGTGAAGATCTGAGAGTGTGTTTTTTTCTTGTTTGTTTTGTTTTTGTTTGTTTGTTTGTTTGTTTTATTTTCTCATTGGAACTGCATGACAGATAAGCTGATGATAGTTATGCTGTCTTTTGATTGAAAGCTGATTGTTATTGTTAAAGCTTTGTGTTATGATCAAGGTTGATTTGTTACATAAAATGTTGTGCCTCATGTATCGGTTAAATAATGTATATCCTTTCCTGATTGCTGTGAGCAGGAGGTTGTGATGTTCTTCAACAGTTGTCATTGTCTTTTAAGATTAAGGTACTTTGACAAATTCTGGTGAGGATCCTGTGTACTGGATATTGCTTTGACAAACTCCAGTGAGGATCCACTGTAGTGGGTATTGTTTTGACAAATTCTGGTGAGGATCCTGTGTACTGGATATGGCTTTGAAAAACTCCATTGAGGATCCAGTGTACTGGATATTGCTTTGACAAGTTCTGGTAATGATCCCGTGTACTGGGTATTGCTTTGGCAAATTCTGGTGAGGATCCGGTGTACTAGATATTGCTTTGACAAATTCTGGTGAGGATCCCATGTTCTGAATATTGCTTTGACAAATTCTGGTGAGGATCCGGTGTACTTGATAAGGGTGAAAAATCACCGATACTAATGTGTACTTTTATTTCCTTAGCATTGTTCTATGTTCTTCGTCCCTTCTTCGTTCGTTTTTTGTTCTTTTATTCCATCCTTCCAGTATTTTTTTTCTTTCTTTCTTTGCCTTCTTTTTCCTTTTTCCTTCACAACATATCTCTTTTCCTTATGCTGTCATTGCTTGTGGTTTTTAGATTGTGTTTGTCATGATTACGAAGCAGCTTCCGTAGGGGACGGATTTATTCCACGGGGTGAGGTTTTCTGCCTGCTCCGATCTGGTGAAAGCCATCACTGCACAGTTGGCTGCTGAATCTTATCCTATGGCAGGCATCCAATCAAAAATTATTGTCTTTTTAGTATTGTTTTGGCAAGATTTGTCATTAAATGTGATTTAAAGGGTTGAGATGATTTACTTTGATTTTGGTGAGTGCCTCTAATAAATGTGGATTTGCGTGACAAAAGCGTTGGCTGGAACTTTTTGTGTCACGTGTAAAGGACATGTGTGGAGATAAAGGAAAAGAACAAATGAACTCTTTCCCACTATCCATGGATTCATTAGAATGTTGGATATGGATTCTGACTGATTGATCAAGACAGTGACAGAAATATTTTCAATCAAATGGGCACCCCGTCCTGAGGGATTTTTGTCAATTCCTGGACCATGAATATTTATAATCAAGCTCCAACCAGTTATCTGCAATTATGGACTTAGACCACTGAAATGATTTCAAGTCAGCATGCTTACATGTCATTTCTCATTCACGGTGTATGTATTTTGGCACAGTGAAACCAATAACTTATGCAAGGGAACTAACTCCGACAGTTTGCCGAAGAGAAAACTAAAACGGTTGCCTGAACAGTGGACGCACAGTTTTTGCCTGCTGTGAGCCATTAGAAGTAAACTAAATTTCCTGGCAAAGTCGTAAGATAGAGGCTCCCCATCCCTACCGTTTATTCTTTTCGTGGAAAAGAGTCTCTATTCATAACAGAAAGACTCATCCAAGGCAAAAAAAAAACAAAGAAAGAAATGGTGGGGGAGGTGACGGGGGAAGGAGGGAAAGGGGAGATGAGCGCTTCGAAAATAGGACTTTGCCTCTCTATGGTCACACACCAAGACAAAGAGAATACTTACCAGCTGTGCACAGTGGCCACGTATACAGAATCTAGACCATACTCATCCGTTAAACAAGTAAAATTAGTTAAGGTTTCAAAGTAATGTCCTTTTCAAACAAAGTGTCTCGATTTTTATCAGTTTTGTACGATTTGCTAGCAACATTCGACATTGGTGGATTTTTTCTTTTTTTTTTTTTTTTGCAAATGAAGGTACCCGAATAGACACACGTAGGTACGCACGCGCGCACTCACACAAACACAAATGCACGCGCGCAAAAACGCGCGCAAACGCAGGCGCCATTTTTTTTTTTCTTAAAACATTCTGACAATGTGCCTAATAGACCCTGAAATGTACAGATTTTCCTTGAGCTATCACTTTGAGAAAAAAGATGTTTTGATCTTTTCCAATTCAGCATATTTCCAGCAACAACACCAATTGCCTCCCCCCCTCCCCCCTTTCTCCCCGAAAGGTTGAAAAAAAAAACATAAAAAGAAAATTGTATCCAGAAACATTCTGACATTTTTCGCTGTAGGTCTCCAATAGGTCTGGTTGATTTTACTTCAGCTAGGATGCATCCTTAACTTTTGAATTCCGAGACAAAACGCCGCATTTCGCCCACTCTCTCTTTTTTCTGTCTCTGTCAATCTCTCAGTTTCTCCTTCCAGACATCCTGTGTATAATTTGATCCGACTAAAACCTTTAACAGCTCAGACGTTCTTTCATTAACAACAAAATGGACAAGTATTCTGAAAGACTCATCACCTTAATCTTTATTATCGTTATTATTGTTGTTTTTATCATTATCATTATTATTAAGAGTGCTTATATTGCGCCAATCCTCGGTTAGACACCAGCTTTAAAGCGCTTTACAATCCACGCTGTCCTTGACACAGTGGTCTGCCTACTTCGATGGAGCCGACTGAATAGCTAGCTGCCTGCAAGCGCTACGTTCGTTCGTTTCCCATGTCGTTCAGTATAATATCACTCAGTTTCTAACTGATTTTTTCCCCCCAGTCTTTCGGAGCCTGGTACGTATATAGGTGTTATACTTACCAACGTCCAAACCGTCATTCTCTTCCGAAAGTTGGTGATGGGACTTGACGTGTTTTGCCAGATGTTATGCATGGGTAAACACACGGAAACTCGAATTATTGTCTCAATACAACTGTTTGATCGTTTTCTTTCAAAATTCCAAAGATAAGTTCTCTTATTGCATCATAGCGATACAGTTTGTAATTAAAGATTTGTTATTACGTGTGATAAGCAAGTGTACGAATTGATTTTGAGAACAGGTGGAGGTGACTGTGATTACTAAGTAACGATACATAGGATCATCATTTTCCATTCAGTGGCTTCACCATGTCTGTTTTGTCAAATTGATTAGACGGAAAAGTATGGTGCCATTTGACAGAACACTTTTTAATTGTTCTTTCATGAGAATTAATCAATACGTGGTCACGCACGCACGCGCGCGCATACTTACACACACACACACACACACACACACACACACACACACACACAAACATGTGTGTTTACGTCTAATATCACTTTTAGTGAACAGACGTTAAACAATAGCAACAACAAACATGTGCGCGCAGCCTCTCTCTCTCTCTCTCTCTCTCTCTCTCTCTCTCTCTCTCTCTCTCTCTCTTCTCTCATGTACGCTCAATATACATACATGTCACATAGTGATGAAGATGAAAGTGGACAGAGAAGGAGGTCAGAGACAGATGAAGAGGAAAAAAGTAGCTACAGAGGAGAGGAAGAATAACAACAATAATCATGCCTTGAAGTCTATTGCAAACATCTGTTTTTTACTGGCCTGTACTTTTTTTTTCTTAAATCACTGATCTGTACATCATTTTTTAACTTTCAAATCTAAGAAAGCAGTTTCATGATATATGAATAAGACAGACAAAACAAAGTAGAAAAACTTTGAAAAAAGAAATCGGTCTGCAGTTTCGCTGTATCAAGGCAAAAAATACGATCAAAGATAACGCACATAAGAGTGTACAGATTTTTCAACACGAATTTAGTCTACAATAGGCCTACCAGGGCATGATCGGTGAGGACACAAAAATATATACAGATAACAATAACAAAACAAACAAAAAACAGAAAAAAAAAAAAATGTGCAGTTCAACGGTTTTGAATACAACATACAAAAGCGTGGGTGATCTTTTATACTGGACCCCCCCCCCCTCCCCCCACCTTACTGATTGCAAATTTATTGACAACGCTTTGTACTGTGACTTATTTCAGGGTAAACACAACTGAATGAAGACCTGTGAGTTTGTAGAAAGGGGCAAATATAGATAACCCTAAGAAATCAAAAAGAAGAAGAGAAAGCAAGACTCTTCAGACCATCCAACAGGAAGCTTGCTGACTTTCCCTGTTCCTGGGATGTTTACGGGTAAGGCATCATCTTGACAAAATCATAAACATCCCTCACCCCCTAATTCTTTTTTTAAATGTTTGTTTTCATAGCTAGTAGGCTAGATGGATAAGAGTTCGGTAGATAGTGACACTAAAGTCCTGTTAGCCCGTCTGAGGCTCTTGAAAACAACAACTTCATCCCGGGTCGAACTCTGCATGAGTCGGGAAGAAAGTTCTGGTCATCTTGAGCATTTTTATAGATCGGTCCATGAACAAGTCTTTCATATGATCAGGGTGTAGAGCGGCTGTATAGACCGATCCATGAACAAGTCTTTCATAGGATCAGGGTATAGGCCGGTCCATGAACAAGCCTTTCATAGGATAAGGCTGTTGGGTGGCTAATATAGACCACTCCATGAACAAGTCGTTCTAAGGATTAGGGTGTAGGGTGGCTATATAGACCGGCCCATGAACAAGTCTTTCATAGGATCGGGATATAGGATGGCTGTATAGACCGATCTATGAACAAGCCTGTCATAGGGTCCGGATATATGATGGCTGTATAGACCGATCTATGAACGAGCCTTTCATAGGATCAGGATATGGGCCGGCTGTATAGACTGGTCTATAAACAAGCCCTTCATAGGATCAGGGTGTAAGATGGCTATATAGACCGGTCCATGAACAAGCCTTTCATAGGATCAGGGTGTAAGATGGCTGTATAGACCGGTCCATGAACAAACCTTTCATAGGACCAGGGTGTAGGGCGGCTGTGAAGACCAGACCATGAACAAACCTTTCACAGGATCAAATATAAGGCGGCTCTATCATACAGATGCGGTCCAAAAGTAAGTAAGTAATGATAGGAACAGGGTACAGAGCAGCCATACAGACCGTTCCAAGAGTAAGTTTTTTTTTCTTAATAGGATCAGGGTCTAAGATAGCTCTGCAGACCGATCCAAGAGCAAGCCTTTTTACAGGATCAGGGCCTAGGGCAGCTACTCAGACCAGTCCAAGAAAGCTTTCAGTAGGATCAGGGTCTAGTGTGGCTAAGTAGACCGGTTCAACAACAAGCCTTTTGTTGCTCAGGGTGTTGGGCAGTTGTTGTTTTTTCAGACCGGTCCAAGAACAAGACTTTGCATAGGTTTAGCGTGTAGGGCAGACCGATCCAAATGACAAGCCTTTCATAGGCTTAGCGTGTATGGAAGCTATACAGACTGGAACAAGTCTTTAATGGCTTAGCGTGCAGGCCAGCCATACAGACCGGTCCGAGAGCAAAGTCCAAGACGGATGTGACCATGCGCAGGAAGCCGGAGTGAGTGGCATGTGATCAGTGCCAATAGCAGAGCATAGCAGAGGCAGGGGAAAAAAAGCCTTTCTTCCCGCATTAATCATTCTGCTACTCTTGTGTCAGCATACACTTGCATCGTAAAATAGTAGATAACTAATAAATAATTTGGGAAATAATGTAAAATAAAACAAAGTAAGATTTGACATACTTGAAACATCTTAAATGCAAAACAGATCTTAGAAAGGGACCCACATTTTGACTCGTGGGTAGCCGATTTGATTTTTTTGGCATGTATTCCTGTGGACTTCCATCTTTTAGTTACGAGTAGATTGTGACCCTTTTAACGACACAAAGAACCTAAGTTCAGCCCAACTGTTTTCTAGCGATCTTGATCAAACACACACACACACACACACACACACACACACACACACACACACACACACAACACACAGAAATAGAAAGTGAGAGAGACAGAGAAAGAGAGGGACAGAGACAGAGAGAGAGAGAGAGAGACAGCCTGAAAACAAGACCAAGTTTTGCTGCCCTTTGCGTGTGCAGGTTAATGAAATTAGCAGTGCAATGTCACTGAAGCTATGTCAATTAACAGTATTGAAACAATGAAAGGTAACAGAATTATTGTAAAACAACATTATTGAAGCAATTCAGATTCAACATCGAAAAGCCAAAGATTGAAAATGGCACAATTGACATTGTTACATAATAATACTATTTCTAATCAAATAATAATAATAGTAATAATAATGATAGTAGTAGTAGTAGTAGTAGTAGCAGTAGTAGTACTTAGTTTTTTTTCAAGCGTGAAATGAATTTACCGATAGTCTTAACAGACCAAAACACATGTGTAGCAGCATACAAAGCACAGAAGAAAAAAAAAACTGGCATTATGTCGTTTCCATCCCTGTAGATTATACATTTTCAGGATAACATTTTTTTTAATTGTAAGCAAATCATGGACAAAAAAAAAATGAAAGGTGAAAAGTAGCGCTAATTTAAAACACAATATGGAACAAACCGGTGAGTTTTCAACAAATATATCTGCTGCAGACATTTCAAATCACACAACACACACACACACACACACACACACACACACACACACACACACACACACACACAGATGGCTATTGCCTGGAAAATTCTCCATCAGGGAAGTGATGTTCCGTTTGTTTGCTGTGTCTTATTCGTGACGGCTGAAAAAAGGCTGTGTCGTGTTCAGCACTAAATAAGCATCACTCTGCACCTTGTTCGGTGTGTTCATTTGAATTTTGGCTTGTTGCTCGTAACACTGAGGTCTGTTTCAGTCTCCTAAAGAGATTATGCAATTCGGAGCGTACCACGTTATTGTCCATCTAATTTACCCGACTGCATATCTATCTCTGGCTCGATCTATACACGTTTTGCATTTGTACATCATTAACCTACAGTCATGATGTGGTCTCGATGGTGGGCTGGACTATGAACAGTAACATTTCAGTGGCACAGGTTTCATTCGGGCCACCCCCTTCCCTAGTGTATCAAAATATTCATCCATCCATCCATCCCGAATCCTCCTCTCCCATCTCTTCATTCTTTACTCTCGCAGTCAGTGTACTCTCTCTCTCTCTCTCTCTCCTCTCTCTCTCTCTCTCTCTCTCTCTCTCTCTTCACACACACACACACACACACACACACACACACAATCCATACTTTCATACGTTATTATCATTGTACAAGAAGCAGCAGGAAAATTCACCACAAAGAACACAAAGAAGAAAGGCACACATTATTACATTTTCAAGCGTCATAGTTCTGCTTTCTGCGACACAATGATATCAACAGATAATTGCATCACTCATTTCAGACCCCAGACTGCCACACTATCCACAGCTTCGGTTTGTTCTCGGGGAAAAAATATACAATAGTCACCGCACTGAAGATGCAGACTGTTTCAGGTTGCCTGTATCTCCGTGATGTACTTATACAGACGAATGTCAAAACTCGTCTGGTAGATGCAGTGCTAACACGTTTAAGTCCACGGAACCACCACAGTAATATATTATGTTCGGCAGTGTTATGTTCTCTCCATTTAAAAACTATGCATCAAAGGACCTAGTGCATACAGGCAGGAAAGATATGTCCTTCATCGGGAGTTCTCTCCATTTAAAAACTATGCATCAAAGGACCTAGTACATACAGGCAGGAAAGATATGTCCTTCATCGGGAGTTCTCTCCATTTAAAAACTATGCATCAAAGGACCTAGTACATACAGGCAGGAAAGACATGTCCATCAAAGGAACCGGAAGTTCAGGACGGCGCCAACTCACGTGCATTCGTTCAGAAAATAAGAGACCTCTTGGCACACACTTCTGGTCCTAAACCTCTGACCAGATGACAGTTGTCGACAACTTCTGTACCAGCAGAAACAGCACCAGTCTTCTCTTCAGCAGCTGACACTGTGCAGGTGCTCTTGCTGCAGATGCCAGAGCTGCTGCCTTGCTGGAAGTCAGCTCTGAGGGAAGACGATTCCAGATAACGGTCCACAGAATCAACGCTTTCCTTGCCCTGTGAGTGAGAGGAATTGTCCACGAGGGCAGAGCAGGCGGAGACTGCGTGTTGTTGCTTATTGTTCTGATGAAATGGCCGCCCGACCTCTTCACAGACACGCTGGGTATCCAAGCTGGAGATGTTGGAGGCGGGGCTGTTGTCCATCACGGAGCAGATGACGGGCGAGGCACAGGCAGCTTTGTCCCTGGTCTGAGCCAGGCACCGCGTGGTGAGGTCCTCACAGACTCCGAGGCAGGAAGAACAGGGGGTCCTGCTCTTCTTCATCAGGTCAAGTCTTTTCATCAGCACTGACACGTCCACGTTCTCGAAGATGTCGGCGAGGCCGTCCCGACGACGCCGTGTGTCGTACACTTCCATGTTTTCTTTGATTGAAGATATCGGGCCGAACTGCTTTGCTGCGTCAGTTATATATATAGACCAGGATGTATAACTGTGTTGGTCGTGAGGTTCAGTTCAACGTTGTTGGCTAAGAAGACCTTGTCAGAGCTGACCAACTGACAATTTCCTTTCTTTGCTGTTGTTGCAACTTTCTTCACTAAGGCTTGTTACGCAACTCCCTGAGGTAGCTGTGATGCACTCTCCTGTCCACAGCCAGAATTCAGCTAAAAGCAATGTTACACTCTTCTTTCTGAAATCAGATGTACTGCAGTTCTCTCTGGAGTCAGATGTCCTCGTCTGTCTGGTTTAAGAGTTCAATGACGTACCCTTGGTTGTCCGCTCCTCTTTCAAGTCAGACTTCTGTCTGTTGCAGATTTAATCGACAGCTTGTCTTCGTCTTCGACACTACGCTCACTGGCGTTTTCCTCTTCAAGCAGCTAATCGTCGTGCGCCCAGCAGTGAGTGACTTTGTTGTCAGTACTGTGAAAAACAGGCCTACAAAAGCAACTGCGGTGACGATTGCTTGGTGGTCCTAGGTCGATTGCCCGACTGTTTTTATTCCTTGTGAGCTACTATCACTGCACGCGCTGATATTTTATACCGTTAGGTCTGTGACGTCAGTGCCTTTGGTTTCCAGGGCAATGACGGCTTTTCTCTTTGTGTCCAGTACTTGGACACATGCTGCACGTGAGAGGGGGGGGGGGGGTGAGGTAGGGGGACAGGGAAGATGGGGGTAAGGTGAAGGATGAGAGATGGGTGTGGTGGGGTGGGAGGATAGGAAGTGGGGGGGGGGGGGGGGGGGGAGTAGGCTGGGTCGTAAAGAAAGGAGGCGATGGAGATGGAGTTGATACGGAATAGGAGGGGAGTCGAGGTGGGGGAGGGGAGGGAAGGGGGGGGGGGGGTCGGAGATCGGTGAACAATTCCTGTCAGGGAAGACGACACTACACACGTGACGCTCTGTTTATGACTTTCGGCGATTGCAACAGTGGAAAGTGTGCCTACTGGCGAATGGTCTCTTTAGTGTACATAAAAAAGGCGGACTGAAGTGAGACAGAAAAATGTAGACCTACCAGTCAAAACAA
Organism: Conus canariensis; assembly: GCA_033310375.1. NCBI lineage: Eukaryota > Metazoa > Mollusca > Gastropoda > Neogastropoda > Conidae > Conus > Conus canariensis. The sequence continues at coordinate 49,554,466 of CM065718.1, read as the reverse complement.
AACAGAAGACTGACATCACCATCATCACCCTATACCTTAACCTCATTCCCTTTTCCATATCAGTATTTAGGTAGCATGACTTCAGGTCAGTTTATGATTAATTACACAAATCACGAAGACCTTGACTTAATAAACGTTAAAATCGCGTATTCAGGCTTGAAAATCTGCCAAAGCTGCCTGTAGTGGCCTTATAGTCACAGAGAGAGAGAGAGAGAGAGAGAGAGAGAGAGAGAGAGAGAGAGAGAGAGAGACAGACAGACAGACAGACAGACAGACAGACAAAGAGAGATTTATAATCTTGTAGCGAACGCCGGACGATCTGGCTGGTATCACCACGACCTGAGACCCTTAGCAAGGATGAGGTTACAAGAAATGTGGCAGCTATGGCAAGAGGAATAAGAAAGAGGGTGGGGCTGATGGAGAGGCGTTGAGGGTGGAAGAAGGCAGGGAGAGGAGTGGGGTGGGGGGGGGGAGGAGAACATGATAGAGGACGAGGTAGAGATTATACGTCTTCAATCTTATGGCAGTAAAAGCGGTAAGAGATCCTAGCTAGTATGACCGCAGCGTGATGAGAAACTGATTGACGCTAGGATGGAATGCACACATGGAGAGAGAACGAAAGGGGATCGTGATGATGACTGATGATAACACTCGTTATTTCCCAGGGTAACAGATAAACAACTAATGTTTCGTTTATTTGTTTGCATGTTTGTTTGTTTGTTTGTTTTTAACCAAATCTTAGCCCTGGGATAAAAACTTCCAGGTAAGATTTTGTCAAAAGTAATGAAAAGAGGGTGAGAAAATAGGCCCTATGTGGTTCTACAGACAAAAAAAAAATGTTCAATTGATTTAATCATAAATTATTTATATACATATATTTTTTTAAAATTCTTTTCAGTAACTTTATTCCTGCTGGAATAGTAAAGAAATAATTTGCTTTTTGAGAGGAGCACGGACACAAACATACCTATCAATCGACGTGATAAATTCTGGCGCGAGGTCGCTTTGAAATACCAGGGAATTGTGGCACTGCTCATATAGGCCAAGAGACAAAGATTGAAATGACATTGTTAGTCCGTGATGACCAGGGCATCTTTTTCCCCCTCAATATACTGGTTTTCACCTAAGGACTTTTTTTTTAATGTCAGTGTTGCGAGGCCAGTTTTTTTTTTTTTTTTTTTTTTTTTTTTTTTTTTTTTTGTAAGACCTGGTATTTTTTCACTGTTGAGAAAATGTATTTGTGTCATGAAATCTCGTGAAGCAATAGTGAAAGTCTAGAATGTAAATGGTACAGAAATGTACACATAATGTTTAAGGGGCGAATCTCTTTCGTGGTCTGTCTGGTTGTGTTCTGAGTGTGACGACTTCGCGAGAACGTGAGATCCCCACATATTATTAACACTAATGTCAATGATTAAAACATATTCATTATTTCTTTTCAGAAAAAATATCCTAGATAGAGTAGAGAAAAAAATTATTTAATGTGCGAGAGGGGCGCAATCACGAGGAAGAGAGAGAGAGAGAGAGAGAGAGAGAGAGAAGAGAGAGAGAGAGAGTGTGTGTGTGTGTGTGTGTGTGTGTGTGTGTGTGTGTCTGTATGCCTGTGTGTGCAGGTATGTTCAGTCATCAGCAGAAAGAACAAAAAGTGCGAAGCGTACGCAAACCAGTTTTGTCGTCGTCGTTGTCGTTGTCTTCTAGAATTTTAAGCGCTTGTCACATTAGGCCAGTCGCACACTCAAGACCTAGCACAAGACTGCTGAGGAGCTCGCTCTTTCGCTCGCCGCACCGTTTTCGCTCTCAGCAGGCAACTTAGCAAGGATCAGCAGTAATGCTGATCGTCTGGTCACGTGACTCGTTACATTTACCTCTTGCCTTTAGACGTAGTGCGCGTGATTTCACCGACACTAGTAAAACGAACAATGCGTAGTGCGCGTGATTTCACCGACACTAGTAAAACGAAAAATGCTTACACTGTGTGAATTTGCTTCTTTCTTTTTTTCAATCTGAAACGATTCACCAGAATTTTCTTTTGACCTTGACATACAGTCTGTGGAATAACGATGTAACCTTTTCTTTAAGGGTCTTGTTATTGGTGTGTTTGTCATCGTAATCTGACAACTAAACGGATGCTTTATAAAGTGCCACACGGACAAAATGTGACTCTTATGAAATACAGAGAAAGATATCTTGCTGTCTGATCTCTCTCTCTCTCTCTTCTCTCTCTCTCTCTGTCTGTCTGTCTGTCTGTCTGTCTGTCTGTATGTCTGTCTGTATCTCTATCACACACACACACACACACACACACACACACACACACACACACACACACATCCACACACACAAACACACAAACACACACACATACACACACACCCGCACGCACGCGCACCACACACACACACACACACACACACACACACACACACACACACTCACACACACACACACGGGCGCGAGCACACACACACACACACACACACACACACACACACACACACACACACACACACACACACACTTTGTCTATCTGTCTGTCTCTCTGCCTGCCTGTCTCTCTGTCTCTGTCTCTGTCTCTGTCCTCTCTCTCTCTCTCTCTCTCTCTTGCTTTTGTCATGTTCTTACTCTCTCTCTCTCTCTCTCTCTCTCTCTCTTGCTTTTGTCATGTTCTTTACTCTCTCTCTCTCTCTCTCTTGCTTTTGTCATGTTCTTTACTTTCTCTCTCTCTCTCTGTCTCTCTGTCTCTGTGTGTGTGTTCTCTCTCTCTCTCTCTCTCTCTCTCTCTCTCTCTCTCTCTCTCTCTCTCTCTCTCTCTCTCTTGCTTTTGTCATGTTTTTTACTTTCGCACTCTCCATCTTTAATGGTTTACGACTCACTCGTCTCTCCGCGTTTTCCCCAAGGAGTCTTCAATGACATGATGGCATTAATGATGGCCCTGCAGACACTCACACACACACACACACACACACACACACACACACACACACACACACACACACAAGCACACACACGCACACACACACACGCACGCACACCACACACACACACACACACACAACACACACACACACACACACACACAAGCACACACACACACACACACACAACGCCACACACCACACACACACACGCACACACACACACACACACACACACACACACACACACACACCCCACACAGCACGCACGCACGCGCACCACACACACACACACACACACACACACACACAACACACACACACACACACAACAACACACACACACACAACACACACACACACACACACACACAACACCACACACACACACACACACACACACACACACACACACACACACACACACACACACACACACACACACACACACACACACACACACACACACACACACACCACAACACACACACACCACACACAGCACACAGACACGCACGCACACACGAACACACATACATACAAAGCAGAGAGAGAGAGAGAGAGAGAGAGAGAGAGAGAGAGATGCGCAACAACAGTTCAAGTCTGTTTCCTCTCTCAGCTTAGCTAAACTCTCTCGGCGTCGTCCAAGAACAAGTCTTCAATAACCTGATGGCATCAAGGATGGCCCCGGAGAGAGAGAGAGAGAGGAGGAGAGAGAGAGAGAGAGAAGGGAGGAGGAGAGAGAGGAAAAGAGAGAGAGGAGAGAGAGCTTTAGCAGTTCATGTGTCTCTCCTCCACCGGCACTAAACTCTGACAGCGTGTTGCTCAGAAGTCTTCAATGCCGTGATGGCATTAATTAAACACGGCCCTGCCGCCGTAAAAACCGCTCACGTTGCTGTCTAGTCTCTTAGCTGCTGTCTCTCCCTTTGGTAAAAAGGTCAACTTGAGGCAGTGTGCGCAGGATCATTAGATCAGTGCAGGGTTGGCTCGGAAAGAAAGGAAGAACGAAAAAGAAAAAGAGAAGAGAAGAGAGAGAGAGAGAGAGAGAGAGAGAGAGAGAGAGAGAAGAGAGAGAGAGAGAGCGCACAAGGGCCACGCATGCGCCAACGCACGCACACACACACACACACACACACACACACACACACACAGTGAAAAGGTTGGAGAGAGAGAGAGAGAGAGAGAGAGAGAGAGAGAGAGAGAGAGAGAGAGAGAGTTGACACTTTGATATTTTACTGTAATTACCAAAGAGGTCTTTTGACAAGGGTGGAGGGGGTAACAGAACAATAACATTTCCCTCTTCCTTTCCTGCAAACAAATAGTACACATTCATTCTTTGTGTGTATCGAATCAAAGGCTAACAAAAACAAATGAATTCGTAACATTTCCTTATGTCCTCACGCACAGGAGTAATACAGCAAGGTTTTAAAAAAAATCTTAAGACTGACTTGACCATCCACTCAATCAAATGATGACATTGTATCTTACTGATCTCTTCCACATGGAGAGAGAGAGAGAGAGAGAGAGAGAGAGAGAGAGAGAGAGAGAGACAGACAGACAGACAGACAGACAGACAGAGACGAAAGAAAAGCAAGAAACTTGAAGAGTGTTGTACGGGAAGTTGAAGTACCCACGCCGCTGTCTTTCACTGCGCTACTCGCCTCACACAGTCATTCTGGTGACTTTCGGCTGCAACTCAAATTATACAAGTAAGTGGGTTCGCTTCGAATTTTCCTCAAGCTGGCTAAAAAAAACACGGAGTTCTAAATGGTGTGATAAATTTGGATTGTAAAAAGGCAGTGAACGCCTCCCTCATGGAAACACGTTTCCATTTTGATCAAACAAATGAACACGCCACCCGGCACAATTAGCATATTGCACTAAAACACACTATAATCCATGTGAGCGTTTTGAGGCCTACCATAAATCTGAGCCAGCATTGAATGTTAAACTGATACTTGATCAAAACAACAACTCTTCACCAATTATTTCCCTTGTTTTTTTTTTTTGTTGTTTTTATTTTCACCGATGAAATCACAATCTTCAAAATTAATACATGACCTTCGCCTCAGCTAACGTCACATTTCAGGCCTTTGCATTCACCCCTGCGCCAGCTGGAAGCTTCCAGATAGTCCCATTCTTTTGGTTTTAATCCATCTGCTTGGAACTACCTGGCTAGTACCTTGATGGCCCAATGAAAGAAAATGAGGAGAATCAACTTTCAGACACAATACAAATTCTCAAAACAATCTAATTGCGCCAGTTTATAAATACTCGACTCACCGGTCTATATAGTTGACTCCTTAAGCAAGACCTTGGCGCATTAATTTTTGCTGTGCAGCCAAGGAGAGAGTGAGAGTACTCATTTTTCCTGAACCGATCAGTGGGCATTACTAATTGTAGTAGAGGCGATAGGGAGGGGAGATAAATGGTGACGGTAACTGACGATTGAAAAAGATTCTTTTCTGGCCTCTTGCCCATTATGACAGCTTATGTCTTTTTTGTTTTAAAAATTGAGCAGCATTTATAAGGACAGAAGCTGAAGCAGAGACTAGACTGTTTTTCATCTTTGACCTTTTTGGTGTACATATAGAGTCACATGTATACGACTATGTAATTCACTGAATTTTGTAAACTTGCATTCGATTGGTACCTGATAAGACTGCAATAATTGGCCATTCATCCGGGCCTTTTCATACCCCCCCCCCAACTTTTTTTTTTTTTCCCTCTCACGCGAAACCGATTCACGCGAGGACACTACATGTTCAATCAGATGGCAGTTGGTCGTTCTCAGTTACTGCGTTAGAGCCTTGCTGAGAGTGCGGTTCGTTTCTTGATCGTCCGTACAAGAATAGATGAAAACTCAAAAAACAAACAAAACAAACAAAGGAGAAGAAGAATTTTGATTATTTAAAAAAGGAACAAAGGGAAGAGCCTTAAAAACAAATACACTGTTCCGAAGGCGAGTCGGGGAGTCCCCTCTCTCTCTCTCTCTCTCTCTATCTCTATCTATCTATCTTTCACACACACACACACACACACACACACACACACACACACACACACTGCCGTGCACGCTGAATTTGTACAGAGAGCTGCCAATTTTCCGTCCTTAGATTGCTATGGGATACAAGCCGTTTTCCGATCATTTTGCCACGAGCGTTTTAAAGGCTGCAAATTCAAAAACCACGTGCTTCACCTGCTGCCACAAAGCAGGGTTAGTAATTTCAAAATAAAAAGCAAATAAAAAAAAATAAAAAAAAGAAAAAAAGAAAAAAAAGAAGAAGACGGTATGGGCCCCGACAATTTAATGCTTTCATTCTTAGACTGTCTACACCGTGCATTCAAGCGTCAGATCGAATTCCCTCCTATGAGGAGAGAAGAGAGAGAGAGAGAGAGAGAGAGAGAGAGAGAGAGGAGAGCGAACGAACGATCTAATGAGTTAAGCTTACAAAGCTCGTTCCCATGCACGGGTTACGGTGGGGGTGGGGCTGTTCGAAAATGAAGATCAACGAATGCACACAAACCAGAAGAGAGAGAGAGAGAGAGAGAGAGAGAGAGAGAGAGAGTGGTTAGAAAATGCCGGAGAATGTACACCATAAACAGCATAATATTCTAAGTCTGGCGCCCTTGGTCTGTATGTAGTATTCAGTTAATGAAACGACGCTTAAGGAAACTATACTAATTTAGCGGCAGTCTGTACTGTTTATTCTTCATGTCCACTATTCTCGGAAATTGTGTCTCTTATTAACACAAGGCCGATTTCTTATCAGTTGTTAACAAACCCAATATGAAGAAGAAGAGGAGATCGTAGAGAAAAACAAAATACAGCAAGGTTGAAAGAGAAGTGGAAAATCGAAAGAAAGAAAGAAAGAAAGAAAGCAGAAATTAAAAAGACGGACAAAGAAAAAATGAAGATAGAAAGAAAATCGAAGAAAGGGATTGTCACACACCCATGTTTGTGAACATACACACTTGCATTCACAAACACAGTATGCTTACTTCGTACACAACACGCAATCACTCCATTCACCCAAAGGAGCACTACCACAATTGAACTGAGTTTTCTATAAAATGCTCCCTTTACTCACAAAGAAAAGGGTTTTAAATCTTCTTTGCATTTCACTGCATTTTCCAACAATTATTTCTTCTCTTCACAAGATAATTCCCCACATAGAAACAATAATGCAATATTCAAAGTTTTACCAAAAAATCCAACACACTCACACACATGTTACACTATCAGTTCTTATATTAAATAGTATCAATAAAGACAAGTCATCTTGACTTGTCGAGGAGCTTTCTTTCACTTGGCTGTACCACCTCTGGACCACCACAGCCTGGACTCTCACTAGGCTCGTACAGCTCAAGCCTGGACCACCACTGGACCACCACTGGACCACCACTGGACCACCACTGGACCACCACTGGACGCTGAGGGATTCTGTAACGAAACCCTAGGTCCAGGGTTAACCTCTAAAATGAATTTTATTTATTCTTTCTCTTTCTCTCTTATTATTCATAGCTCCTTTTTAACTCCTTTCACATTCACTCCAAGATCAATATAGAATACTCACAGAGTCTTGTTCCGCCAACCTATTCCTACCTACAGTTGGGGTACAGAGAGAAATCTTTATACAACAATATTTTATTTATTTATTTTTCAATTCTTCTCTTTTCGCGTTCAACGTTCATCTTTCTCTTTTTCCCAAATAGCGCAATATCATCAAATCTGTATAATTATCAAACTTCTGTTATCATTACAATTACACCTTTACTGTAATTGCTTTAACCAGTTTACAACCCCAACTGGTACTCACCTTCTAGGGAATAAGCGACAAGCCTACCCTAGTAGACTTCCAGTCTACATCTACACTCAAAACTCGAGTGAACTTGCCACGCCAGGCATATTACACCCACCAAGGGTTAAGCACACCCAAACCAGGGTTGCATCGGACAAACCAGTCCAATAATATAGCACACCCAACCCAGGGTTGCATCGGACAATCCTAGTCCTATGTTAAACCCAAAGAGGGTTACAATCAGACATCCTCCTATGTCTGTGTCCAGAGCTCCTCTGAAGTAACAATAATCTTCCACCCTTCCTCACATTGGGTGAACACACTTCACAATCCACTCAGCGTCCTACTCTTCCACATCACTGGCGGTTGCACTCCATGAATACAAAAAAGCATCAAACCCGTAGGTTCCATTCCACAATTGCAAAAATTACAAAATCTCTTAATTGATATGAAACTTTTCCATTCACATCACTTTTTCCTCATTCACATGACACCCCCCAACCTCCGATAAAAAAATTTGATTCATCAAATTTTTTCAAAGAAGAGTATAGGAGTTCACACAAAAAAATATACCATTGACAGTATTCTGAAAAAATACTTTCCCAAAATGACATGAGTACATGCGAACAGAAAATTGTATATTTATAAAAACATTGTTTCCAAAAAAAATTATCCAAAGCCAACATCAATGCATCAACTATCACTACCGCAAGTAATCAATATTGCACACAACAACATTCCATTACTCAAATACAAACATATAAATTCAACTTTCAACAGCAAACTTGAAAACACACACTGCTTATTACTGTCGAGACAAAATGTCAGCAATCACATTGCTGGACCCTGAAATTGGATCAACCCTGAAACTGTATTGCTGGATCGCCAAAGACCACCGTAATAGACGGTTATTCTTTGTTCTTGATGTCTTCAAAAACGTCAGAGGTCTGTGATCCGTCTGCAGGACAAAAAACCTGCCTGTCAAGAAACGCTCAAATTTTGCAAGTGCCCACACAATCGCTAAGCATTTCGTTCAATAGTAGAATACCTCGACTGTGCATCAGTGAACTTCTTACTTGCAAACTGTACTGGATGCAATAAATCTTGATGTTCTTGCAAAAGAACAGCACCCATTTCTGTTGAACTTGCATCAGTCCGGAGGACAAAATCTTTCTCCAAGTTGGGCAGAAGTAAAACAGGAGAAGAATTCAAAACCTTTTGAACTGCTTCCAAAGCATTCTGACAATCTACAGTCCAATCAATAGATGAATGCTTGGAACCCTTTGTCAACTCAGTTAATGGAGCTGTAAGAGTTGCAAAGTGAGGGACATAACGCCTGTAATAAGATAAGAGTCCAAGAAGTGAACGAACCTGTTTCTTTGAACATGGGGTTTTGATTGCCAAAATCTTTTCCATTTTCTTCTTTTCTGGCTGCATCGAACCCACAGCAATTGTATGCCCCAAAAACTCCAGTTTTTGAAAACCCGCCATGATTTTCGATGGCCTTGCTGTCAAACCAAAAGAACGGAGTCTTTCAAAAACACTTTTCAAACATCTCAGCAGATTACTCCATGTTTGTGAAGCCAGCAAAAATATCAAAAAAACTTACAGCAGACATTTCATGTAACCTGAGTTGTCTCATCATTCTCGCGAAAGTTGCCGGTGCATTCTGCAAACCAAAAGGCATTCGCAAAAAATGAAAAAGTCCAAATGGTGTTTGAAAAGCTGTTTTTTCTTTATCATCAACACACACATCAGTATCTGCCAATAACCTTTCGCGAGATCAATTTTCACAAAATACTTGGCTTGACTCAGTTGACAAAACAAATCCTCCACATCAGGAATTGGTTCAGAATCAAAAACAGTCAATTTATTCAAAGCCCTGTAATCAATACAAATCTGACTGAACCATCTGGTTTTGAAACCAGCACCACAGGAGCCACATATGGAGAACTTGACTTTTCAATGACCCCAAGATCCAACATGACCTGTACCTCTCAATAATTTGCTTTTTTGCAAAAGGTAAAGGATACGACTTCATTCGTACAGGAACATCTGTTGTCAACCGTATTCTATGAGGTTCAACACCAACTGCAGATCCTGGTTTGTCTGTAAGTACATCTGTATAATCCTGTAGTAAACACTTTAGTTGAGCCACCTGAGATGGTTTCAAGTCCTCGTTGATCTTGACATCCTCGTATGTTTCACCTTTTAAGGATAATGTAGGCAGTTGAATAACATCACCAGTGTCCTGAACTACACCAACAGCAGTTTCATGAATTACAGGCACCTTGTGAAACACAGGTTTGTCAAGACGTTGCAAATGTTCTGTCACACAATCCATTGGTAACAGACATGAAATGTCACATGCCAATGCTGAAATCTTATCATCAGGGACAGCAACCTTGTTGATCATAACATCAGACCTGTGAAAGTACTTTTTCAACATGTTAACATGGAAAATTTTCTTCACACCATTCATATCAATTCTGTAATTGACATCAGAACATTTTTCAATGACGACGAATGGTCCTTTCCACATCACATGCATCTTGCTCTTGTCATCTGTCAAAAGCACCAACACATTGTCACCCACAGAAAACACACGCATCTTTGCCCCACGATCAGCATACTTTTTATGCGTAGTTGCACTGTTATAAGCATTTTCTTGGGCAATACGACATGCATCTGCTATACGATTTTGTAAAGTAAAAACATAATCAAAAACATTTTTTTCTTCTTGAGACACATTGTCCCCAGACCATGACTTTGACAGGATGCTAATAGGTCCTTTTGGTGAACGACCAAAAAGCAACTCAAAAGGAGAGAAACCTGTGCTCTCATTTGGCAATTCCCTGTAGGCAAAAAGTATGGCTGGAATGTATCGATCCCAGTCTGATGGTCTTTCCTTAGAAACTTTCAACATCATCTTGAAAGTACCATTAAATCTTTCCACAAGGCCATTCGACTGTGGATGGTATGGAGATGTAGTACATGCAGAAATTGAAAGTAAACGAAATATTTCTTTCATGAGATCTGACACAAACTGAGTACCCAAGTCAGATAATATTTCATCAGGAAGTCCCATTCTGGAAAAAATAGAAAATAATGCTTCTGCCACAGAAATGGTATCAATCTTTTTCAAAGGTACAGCTTCAGGATACCTGGTAGCAACATCCATGACAGTGAGCACATAACGAAAACCAGAATTGGAAACATGAAATGGACCAACCAAATCAATACAAACACGACTGAATGGTTCAGTAATGACTGGCATTCTTTGCAAAGGTGCAAATGGTATACGACCTTTGGGAATTGTTTTCTGACAGACATCACATGATTGACAATATTTTGAAACTTGCACACTAACACCAGGCCAAAAAAATGAAGACAACACACGTTGAAGAGTACGTTTGACTCCACAATGACCCGAAAACATGGAATCATGTGCAGTATGCAAAACAGATCACGTAAAGACATAGGAACGACAATCTGCTCCACCACCTGTTCATCTTTAGGAAAAAGACGGTATAAAAGATTATTCTTTTTTATGTACATGATATCAGTCACTTTGTCAGGTACCTCAGGAACAACTTTCTGAAACAAATGAGTCAATGTTGTATCTGTCTTTTGTAAATCACTCAAATGTTCAGGAGTCACATCCAATTTTGGGACATAGGGAACAACCAGGGGTTTTTGACCTTGCCTTTCTTTTTCCTCTTGTGAACGAGTGCTTACCATAGAAGGCACAAAAGAACCACATTGTCCTCCACAAGACGTGGAAACACCCTTGAGATTTCCAAGAATGAGGTCTGTCACAGGATCATCAATGACACATGCTGTTATTTCACCTGTAAAATAGGGAGTACAAACATAAACACATGCCAAAGGAAATGATTCAATTTTGCCACCAAATGTACGACATTGCTGATGTGTCCCGGTGTATTGTTCTTTTCTGACTAAATCTTTGCGTACACCAGCAGTAGTACACCCAGTATCCCTCAACAGTGTAGCACCAAACCCATTGACAGCACACGATTCAATGTGTAGACCTGTAACATCAGTGTCAGACACTAAAACATGCTGAGTATCTTTAGTAGTTTGCTTGGGATCTGTTGCTAAGCACACATTACCCTGTGCTAGAAAAGGACAGTCTTTCTTCTTGTGAAATATACAGGAACAGTGCCAACAACCATTGTCCGCACCAGATACTGTATTTGGTACTGTACTATGATCAATACCACCACGGTTTGAAAATTGTCCACGGCCACGAATAGCTCTAAACTGACCAGTCCGTCGAGAATTGGTATATCCTCTTGGATTTGGATTACCCTGTGAAAAAGTTTGTCCAGAATTATTCTCTTGCCAGTTATTATAGGAATGTACATTATTCCTGTTTGTATTCTGTCTTTGAGAAAAACTCTGGCCTCCTCTATGACCATATCTCCTGTTTGGTTGAGAACGACCCGGACCAAACTGGCCTGTTGAAGCAACATTTGCCTCAAACACATCACGGTCAGATTTCCTGGAAAAATGCTTTTCCGGATGAGCAGTCCGATACTGATCTGCCAGCTTACAGATATCCTCTGCAGTTTTACAAGATCTCTCTTTTAGAAAAATAGCTAGGTCTTTGGATACGCTTTGTAAAATCTGCTCACGTAACAACAAGTCACGCAAATCAGCATATTCTTTCTGTGTTTGGGACAATTCAACCCAACGATCAAATAAATGACTTGTCCTAATAAGGAAAGCTGCAAATGATTCACCTTTTTCTGGACGAACTGAACGAAATTTTTCTCTAAAGCCTTCATCTGTATATTGAAACTTCTTCAAAAGTTCAGCTTTTAGCTCTTCCCATGTGAGAGAATCACGAACTGCCAAACTATGATACAGAGATAATGCGGTGCCCTTGAATAAGGAAGCAGCATACAATGTCCATTTGTCCTTGCTCCAACCACATGATGAAGCATGGTTTTCAAACTAAAAAGAAAAGAGTCTATGTCATCACGATTCTCATCAAAAGGGGGTAATTTGGGAATGTAGGAAGTCTTACCTGCACCCTGAACAGGAACAGCATCAGTTTGAGAAACATTTACATTTGCAGATTGTTGAACAGCCTGTTGCTTTAACTGAAGTTCCACTCGTTTTTGTTCAAGTTCCAATCTTCTCATTTCAAGTAAATTA
>CM065718.1:49524065-49529065 GCA_033310375.1 Conus canariensis | reverse complement strand
GAAGAGAGAGAGAGAGAGAGAGAGAGAGAGAGAGAGAGAGAGAGAGCAGAAGGTAATGTGAGTAGATGGGAAGGGTGGAAAGGAAGGGAGAAAGAAAATGGAGGAGGGTGTAGACGGACAGAAATACTGGGCAAAAGAGAGAATCAACAAGAGATAAGCACACACACACACACACACACACACACACACACTCTCTCTCTCTCTCTCTCTCTCTCTCTCTCTCTCTCTCTCTCTCTCTCTCTCACACACACACACACACACACACACACACACACACACACACACACACACACTGACAGGGTTTTCCCTGGAGACTGCAAACCAGCGACAAACACATGGCCTTCCCCAGCGTCCTGCCTTGACAGCCAGGCTTTGCTCGTCTTCTTAGCCTGGGTTCAAGGGAGGTGCGGGGGTTGTCCGGTCAAGTGACCTCCCCTGACTCGAAAGGGAGACAATAATGTCGGTCGCAAGATGGCAGCGCCGTGGGGGCGGGAAGGGAAGACAAACACGACAGCATTGCACACTCCCACGAATGCGGTTGACAGTTATGGAGTAGTTTTGAACGAAAAGTGTTCCATTCATTGTTTTTTCCCTTCACTGTCATCGAATAAATAAACGCATGAATGAAATGTGATGTGATGAGGTGGTGGTGGTGGCGATGGTGATGGTGATGGTGGTGGTGGTGTGTGTGTGCGTGTCTCTCTCTCTCTCTCTGTCTCTCTCTGTGCGCGCGCGCGCGCGCGCGCGCGTGTGTGTGTGTGTGTGTGTTCTGTGAAGTGCATGAGTGTAGTGCTGTCATGTTTATGGCATACGCGTTTGCCGTACCGCAAGCACTCGTATAAAATCATCAGTTTTAACTGTAAGATCAACGACCTTTAACCCATATATCTTCAGCGGACAAGTTGTTCGTAGCCAGTTCTTGTCATAATCTCACGTTCCGTGTTTGCATAACATCGGTATATTAGCTCTGATTCTGTACGTACCAGCAGTTTTGCAACAAGTATCGTACGTAGCCATGCACCCGCTAAGCACACCTCGTATTCGAAGAAATTGAGCTAGGTGTTAATTATGTGTGGAGGCTTCGGAAGGCCGTTCTGCACGGCGTTCGAAGACACTGAGGTAATTTCGCATTATATGCACTGAGTCCGGACTCTTCTTCGAACATTTCGGTGCTTATTTTGTAGAGGAACTACATTCAGTATTGTAGGAAGAAGTTTTAGGGAGGGTCAACAGCAGATCACTCGAGGGGAAGCCTCCTCGTCAAAGTGATTTGGCGATTAACTCCTTAAACTCTAAGGAGTTTAAGCCGCAACCAGGTCATGACTCCTGGAAGCCCTCCCTTATCACCTTTCTTTTATTTTGCTAATCCGCTGCCTTGCCACGAATCTGCACTTCCTGCACGGTCGGGTGCATCGAGTGCAGATCAACCTGTGGTGGGGTATTTTAACTACAAGGCTATCTACATTCTTTACAAGTTGGGAGATTTCGACCTTATAAAGTTCACTTTTGTTCCTTCTCGATCAAACTGAAGCTCCTCTAAGCTGCTTCTGCTGCTGCTTTCCTCCTGATCCTCTTCTTCTTTCCAGAAATCGAGAGCAGTCACATGAGCTCCAAAGCAGATGTACCTGTGAGCCCACCAGCTGAAAACTCAATGGTGAGGATGTAGCTTGGAAGCCAGATTCTTTCAAGCTGCTAGCGTGACAGGCATGTTTCTCAGTTTTGAAGAAGTTAGTATGACACCTCCACTCGGCTTGTGTAAGGCACAGCGGTGACAGTTCGCTCAGGACCCATTTGTTTTGAGGAACGTGAGGGGAGGACCACCAGGTCTCCCGCTTTTCTTGCTGATGATTTCTGGATGTTTTGTTTCCATTCTGGAAAATCGATTGTGCACTCCCAGTCACCCACTCCATTCAGGAAGTTCTTCTTCCATGCTGCAGCTCTCAAAGTTGTTCCAGACTATGGTTTGCTGCCTCCTGCCGAGTAGTATACTGTCGATGGAGCTTCTGGTGGCTTGTCTAATTTTCCCTGGCTGTACTAACTGATTGTGTCCAAATGTGTATCATTGTTTGTGATGCGTTGCATGAACTCAGGACATACACCACTGTGTGTTTGCCATGGCAGAGTGCACATGCCGGGTCATCGTATTTCACTAACTTTGTTACAGAAGGTAGAAGTCGTACTAATCTTAGGATTAAGCTGATCTAAATTTCTTTCCAGCTGAGACATCTATTCAGTGCACTTGCAAATGCAGAGCATCTGTTTGCCTCGACGGACTGCCTCTTGTATTCTTTTGGTATGCATATCTTTCCTCAACTCCTGTATCATCATGTCTCTTTGTACCCTTTCCTCTCGTAGTTCATCACCACTTTATTTCTGTAATCCCAGTCCCTGTCTGTTGGTTTGTGTTATATCCTGTTATTTCTCAGATCGTGAGGATTTCCTTGGCCCCGTCTATTGTCTCCCTAACTTTCCATTTTCTGCAGGCTTCATCTTAGGCTGGATTGATCCGACAGTCAGGTCTCCCCAGTTCTCATGCAACGTGCTATTTCCCCTTTTTTCCCCTCAACGATGGATTTCGGGGGTAACTTCAGCTTTACTCGGCGACATTTTGAGCACTAACATTAGTGAGACCAGATGGGGCACCTAGCTATTTCCTTGTGCATTGTTGATTTTTGGTGTGATCGATTCCACTGTGCTGTTGCTGACATTGTATGCAAGTCGAGGCCAGAGGAGCTTCGGCATCAAAATAAAATGCAAACTATGTATTTCTCAGGGAGACCATGCTGGTCTATTACCTGCAGGCTGTCTTCTTTCACTTGCTTGATCACCCCCGCCCCCGACCCCACCCCTTGTGTCTTTTCATGGAATTATAATACCACCATCCAAGGTTCTTGATAGGGTTTTCTGTCACCATTTGTTCGCTTACAGTGAATGTGAATGTTCAATGCAAACAGGAAGATTGCTGACGTTCTCTCTCTCTCTCTCTCTCTCTCTCTCTCTCTCTCTCTCTCTCTCCTCTCTCTCTCCTCTTCATCCTTTTTTTAGGGGGTGATGAGGAACTCGGAAAAATTGTACCTTCGCCGTTTTGGGACGGTTTGACGTCCAGCTGACCAAATCAATACAAACCATAAATGATCCCACAGAGAGTGCTAAACTACACTTTCAGCCCTCCCCCCCCCCCCCCCCCCGCCCCCCTTTCTCTTCCGCCGCCGCTCTTCTTTACCTCCTTCCTTTGCCCAGACTGCAATTCTAACCACAAAAAAGAAGGAAACTACCAACACTGAATCCCAGTCTGTATTCTGTCCAGCTGGCTCTCATGATTGAAGCGGCACAGTGTCTGACTATCGACACCCCCACCCCCACCCCCCACCTACCACTCCCCTCCCCTCTCCCAGCCCTACAAGAACCAGCTCTGGAAATGGGTTGATGGATCAATGGATGGTACTGATGTGGGTATGTCAGGGGGTGTCGTTCGTCCATTGAATATCAATGCATTCTGTACAGTCTAGTTCAGGACGGACCGCTCCTTCTTGCATGGGTCGTAGACCTTGTTTTTAACTCTGCTGGGACCCATAATCATCCGTATATCCTTGTCCTCTCTCTCTCTCTCTCTCTCTCTCTCTCTCTCTCTCTCTCTCTCTCTGTGCCCCCCTTCTCTCTCTCTCTCTCTCTCTCTCTCCTCTCTCTCTCTCTCTCTCTCTCTCTCTCTCTCTCTCTCTCTCGCTGTGCTGTTGGCAGCCTGGATTAGCAAACCTGAAGAGTTTCCCTTGGCTGGATGGGCCATCACTTTCTTTGTTGCCAGCACACAATGTGCTTCCTTGTGGAGGTCCTAACATGAAGCAGAACGCCTTCAGAGTTCTCCATTCTTCTCCTCAACTATGTCCATTTTTATGGTTGAAAAAAAAACAAAAAACCTTTCCCCCATTTGTATTTCATTTATTTATTCATTTATTCATTTTTTGCCAGTCCTGAATGGGAGCAGGTCAGTAAGACCTCAAGCCGAGTTGACGGATGGTGAGAAAGGGGTATTAAGACTCTGTTCAAGGCCATTTTGTCAGTTTGAGATGTTTCCTTTCCCATAGACATCTTGGGAAAGTGGGAGAGAGGAATGGAGGAGTAATCGTTGCTGTAACGATGCTTATTTATTTATCTATTTCTCTCTCTCTATCTTTACACACACACACACACACACACACACACACACACACACACACACACACACACACACACACACACACCACACACACACACACACACACACACACACACACACACACACACACACACACACATATATATATATATATATATATATATATATAGGTGAACAAGTTCCTTTTCTTTCTTTCTGATGTGATCATATGTATCCTTGTCAGCCTTTCTGTTTTTTTTTTGTTTTTTTTTTTATATTTCAGCATGTAACGTGACCTCTTCAGGATGTATCCTGTATTTTCCTTGCCAGGATGACTTTTTTTCCGAGTGTAACCTGACCTTTTCAGAGTGTAACCTGACCTTTCAGAGGATAACCTGACCGTTTCAGGGTGTAACATTTTTTTCTCTCCAGGATGTGACCTTTTCAGGTGTAACATTTTTTTCTTTCCAGAATGTGACCTTTTCAGGGTGTAACCTGACCTTTCCAGAGTGTAACGGGTTTTTTTTTGTTTTTTTTTTTACTTTCATGGATGTGACCTTTTCAGGATGGAACCCTGAACCTTTTCAGGATGCAACCATTGTCTTTTCAGGGCCGGATGTGTTTTTCTTTTCAGGGAATAGTCTTTTTTCTGGACGAGTTTCACAGCTCTGAAAAGCCCTGTGTGGTCGTGCGGGGCTATAAATAATAATAATAATATAATAATAATAATAACGTTAAAACAGACAAACAAACAAACAGCATACAAACAAACAAACAAACAAACAGACAGACAGACAGAGATTAGAACACATATACATCAGTCTTCATTTTCACTGATATACCGTATCGCGCTGCCAGTTCCAGAGCA
>CM065718.1:49499065-49521565 GCA_033310375.1 Conus canariensis | reverse complement strand
ACAGATAGAAACAGAGACAGAGAGACAGACAGACAGACAAACAGACAGAGAGAGGGAGAGAGACAGAAGGTGAAGCAATGGGTGGAATCTGCGTCGTCACAGTAAAATGCTGTGCCAGACATTTGAACTGTATGAGCTTGTTTTCCTTTTGCTTCAATAAAAAAAAAAATTAAAAATCATAACGATAATGCATCTTTGTTCGGCTGTTCCCATCCCAGAGTTTGTTGTTCAGATACTTGTCTTTATCTCCCGCCCTCACTCTACTTGATCTCTTCTGTTTACTGTACGAGTATAATTATGCACGAGGGTGCACGCGCTTTGCACACACACACACACACACACACACACACACACACACACACACACACACACACAAGCGCACACACACACCACATGCACACACACACACACACACACACACACACACACACACACACACACACAGACGGACAGATAAACAGACAAGCAAACAGACAGACAGGGATAGAGAGGAGAAGAGGGTGGGGAGGAGTAAGGGAGGGACAGATGGCGAGAGACACCGACTCTGAATAACTTCATTGACAAAAGGCAAAAGCCCCTATCATGACTGCTAAAGCCGCATGGTGTCAATAGATTCCAACTGAGAGACAATGATTACTCGGGTTTTCAGAGTTTATTCTGAAAGAGAGGGAATGCTCGATCGATCGATAATCTTTATTCCCGATGGTAACAGATAAAGCAAGAAGATCTCTGTTCCATCTTGCCCTTATCCCCAAACTAGATTCCGTCACACACACACACACACACACACACACACACACACACACACACACACACACACACACATACACACGCGCGCGCGCGCGCGCGGCGCACAGAGAGAAGAGAGAGAGAGAGAGAGAGAGTTACGCGATACTGAACAATGCAAAGTTGCAAAATACTAGTAATAAAGAAGAATGACGACACTGAGCAATGTAAAACCGAAAAATACTAGGCATGTTATTTTTCTCCGAAATGGAAATTAACAAATGGAACATGACTAGTATTTTGAGGTAAAAGCTTTCTTTTTTAATCACCAATCGTCTTTAAAAAAAAAATACTCATAGTTCCTTTCGTTTTAAAATGTATTTCTGTCAGTTTCGTTCTCCATATATACTGTCATTTCCCTCCAAACGTTTTTTTTTTTTTTTTGTAAAGTAAACAGTTTGAGCTCTCTGCTTTATTGTCGGCAGAATGACGAACATTAATCCACAATGGAATAGGCACTATAAATTGAAATGGAACACTACGGTTGAGAAAAGAACAAAAGACAAAGAGAGAAAGAATGAAAGGAAAAAATGGGTGAATGAAAAAAAAAAAAACATAGAAAGAAACTTCGACAACATTTCACTATAACTCTAACAGGTCCTTAGTGAGTGTGTTTGTCTTCAACTTTCAGCTGGCTGTGCTATACATTTCTTGTTGTTATCCTGTCAACAGTTACGACGAAGTTGCTGCCGTTTGTTGCTGCTAATTTCGCTTCGTCAACCGTTGTGCTATTTGTGGATGGTACTTGCTGTGACAGAGCAAAATCGATCCCTGCTGGATGATTTTGTAGGGTGTTGTCATCATGATGAGAGATGATAGTGGTTCTAATATGAGAACACGATCAATTAAGCGGCTGGGGTTGTCGTTATTGCGGGAAGATGTACGTCAGTTGTCTGCGTTGGTCCTATGGTTTTGTTTTGTTTTGTTGTTGTTGTTGTTGCTGTTGTTGTTTTTTGTTTGTTTGTTTGTTTTCATTTTGAGGGAAAGCTGTTGATAGTCACGGATCACGTGTTGATTTTGATGCTTAATTCTCTCTCTCTCTCTCTCTCTCTCTCTCTCTCTCTCTCTCTCTCTCCTCTCTCTCTCTCTCTCTCTCTCTCGTCTCCTTTTTTATTTTCATTCAATGCACAGGACCCATGTTTCATGTTTTTGGTTCTGTGTGTATTTATTTGTCATCTGTATTCTTTCATTCGTTTCCCTAGGTTTCATAGAAAAAAAATTCCCTAAAATAATGTTTCCATCACGACGACTTAATGAAGAAATAAGCGGATTTTTTAAAAAGGTTTTTCTTTTTCTTTATCCTCCTCCCTCCCCCCCCCCCCCCCCCCCACACACACACACACAATCTTAAAGTGACAGCCTGTGTCTTGTTATGTGATGAGCGACACACGCTTTCAACGTTGAAGCGTAAAGTTACCATCCAACCAGGGACCTCCCGAGTCACGCTTTTTCAACTTTCCATTTTGCCCCGTGCCATTTCGTGTAGCCAGTGAATCGGGTACACGCTATAATTAACCTGATTCACATTGTCGTTTTGTGAAGACGGAGGAAGGTACATATGGTAATATTTACCCACTATATGGCCACTCGGGCGAGCTCCGATCTTGTCCGTGGCATACGGATTCAGGATCTGCCCTTTCACACGGATCGGCACCAAAAGTGAATGGATCATACTCCATCTCTCAAGCAAGTTTCGTGACAGTCAGCTCGGTAGGGTTTTGGTAATTTTGCTGACAGTCAAACAAACAAACCAACAGACGCAGGCAAAAGTTAGGGACGGTTGAAAACAGAGAGAGAGAGGAGAGAGAGAGAGGAGAGAGAGAGAGAGAGAGAGACAGACAGAGACAGACAGACAGACAGACAGACAGACAGAAAATTCAAAACAGTTTTGATCTAATTCACTTTTTTCTTTCATTGAGGCACAGATCAGTGTTGCTTTGGGACAAAAAAAATGAAACAGCTGCAGCAGTGTAAACGAAGTAACAAACTAAGCGCAAAGTCACGTTTAATATATACACAATACGAAACACACACGTAAATCGTTAACGTGTCTTCTTCACACAACACACAGCTCACAGACATCAACAATATATTAAATACAACACCTCCAAATCGCATACAGCATGCGAACGAATTCGGGACAGGAAGTCAGAAAGGAAATCATTTCCTGCCATGTACCGGCATTTACTTCCATTCGCTCCTCGGGAAATGAGAAGGTCGAACTGGAGGCGGCTGGCGGGCAAAATGACTCCGTGTCATTCTTGCTACAACAGTGTATGTTGACTCTGGAAGAGCAAATTGAAAAAGGTTACATCGAATTCTCCATGGTCAATTCTTCTTAACTAAGGCTGCACACCTAAAAATTCATGCGCCAAGGCCTTGCTTAAGAAGTCGAGTATTCATAGACTGGCGCAACTGGATTGTTTTGAGACCTGTTATTGTGTCTGAAAGTGGACTCTCCTCATTTTCCTTTATATGGCCATCAAGGTACAAGCCAGATGGTTCCAAGCAGACAGATTAAAATCAAAGGAATGGGATTATTTTGGGTTCTTGGAGCTGGCGCAAAGACTGGGTCACGGGTGAGTGCAAAGGCCTGAAATGTGTGTAAACTAAGCGGAAGGTCGTGTATTTGAAGATTGTTTGTGATTTCATCGGTGAAGATACCCCAACCCAAAACAAGGGAAATAATTGGTGGGGAGCTGTTTTTTGATCAATTATCAGTTTAACATTAAATGCTGGCTCAAAGTTATGGTTGGTCTAAACGCTTACATGGATTATATAGTGTTTTAGTGCAAAATCCGAATTGTGGCGTGTGGCCACATGTAACCGAACGCACTTTGTTCTCTAGATTTTCATTCACTCTTGCCCGTTGCCCGCAACAAGTGGATCGCCACACCCTGACCTTAAACTGAGACAAAGATCGGCGGAGCAACTGTCATTCAAATTTGAGTCGCCATCACTGTCTAGAAAAGCCTGTGTATATTCTCCTTTCAACAGCCATAATCTATGCTCCATTTATATCTCTTGATTGGCCTGCCTCGGCATAATGCGTGCATTTACATGTGAAGATTATCAATAACATATTTATTCGCCAGGATCGCGGCGCTGTGCTTGTTGCACGTGAACAGATTTGTCCCGAAACTAGCTATTAAACAGTAGTGTTACAATTCAATCAGGCTTGTTCAGATCTGAGCAACTTGCATTTTCCCCTAACTAACAACAAGTAGAGTAACTTGGATTATAATTCAGATCAGGCTTGTTCAGGTATGAGCAACGAACGAGTAACTTTTGCTCCTATCGGATAATTAAACGCCCATAACTCCAACCGAATGCTGCTAAAAATGACACCAAATCACCATGCAGAAATGTCAACACACAACACACAAAACATCCTCAAAAAAAAAGGATGTTCCAGGCTTGCCCATAAACAAATTAACGTTTATTCAAGACTGGCACAGCTTTTTAATTTTGAATATATAGTCAAACATAACACACAGACGAAGAGCAGCAAATACCGGTAACCTCGGACTGACTGGTATAAAAGGAAATCTCAACAAAGATATGGAACAGTAAACAGAGATAAAGAATAAGTAGTATAATCTCTGCTCCCATGATGAATAATTGCACACCCATAACTCCAAACGAACGCTGCTTAACCAAATTGCCACGCAGAACTGCCAACACAGTACACAAAACAATCAAGGAGACATCTGAAAAAAAAAAGATGTTTCAAGCTCGCCAATGTACACTGCAACATATTGACAAACGATCGAACACAATCTAACATCTATTCAAGACTGGCATAGCCTTCTCTTTTTCAGCTTGAATAATGTCAAACAGAACACACAGATTAACAGAAACAAATACAGGTAATCTTGATGTGATTGGTACGGAAAGAAATCCAAAAGGAGAAACAGTAAACAGTAAATAAAGAACAAGCAGGGTAAGCAGTGAATAAT
Source organism: Conus canariensis (assembly GCA_033310375.1). NCBI lineage: Eukaryota > Metazoa > Mollusca > Gastropoda > Neogastropoda > Conidae > Conus > Conus canariensis. Next base: position 49,516,820 of record CM065718.1, on the reverse strand, counting down.
GAACAAATTGGGTAACTTTCGATCCCACGATAACATAATTAGACGTCCTTAACTCAGGACGAATGCCGCTGAATGCTCCCAGTCGCATAGCAGAAATGCCAGTGAAGAAACAAAAAAAAAACAAACAAGTCACATCCCTCAAAATGGATTTTCCAGCCTCGCTCATATACCCCGTAAACGACACATGTACACAGCAACAATGGAGAAGTGAACAAATACAAATTATCATTCATTTAAGCCCTGCCACAGCATTTTTTAACTTGAATAAAGTCCAACATAAACAGACGAACAGAAACTAACACATGTTACCTTGATTTACTTGGTATGAAAGGCAGTCTGACGGAGGAAGGGAACAGTAAACAGTAAATAACATCAGCGAAGAATCTACACCGAATCTATGCTGCGGCCGGAGCAAAAGAGCAAGAAGGGAAAGCACACGTCCTATTCCTAAACCAGGACGCAGCAGCAAATGTGTGTGACACTGGCACCCAGACTACGCACAGTCTGAGACACCGACTGAGGTTCAGACCCAAATGGAATCGGCGCCAGAGCCCCCCATGGAGCTCGATCAGGTTGAGACAGAGGTCAGCACTCAGACCGTGCTTTCAGTTCAGGATATTGAACTCAAAGTAAGCAAGTAAAAAAAATTTTGGCAGAGTTGTACACTCTTATTAGGCATTAAGGAGAGATTTAGGAGCTTGAGAGAAACAGGAAAAGGTGGAGACCCCCAGAAGCGAGAGGTGGGACGCTCCCGACGTCAAACAGCCTAACCGTTGGTATAGTGAGGCACTACAGCGACAAGACACGCCAGAAAGCGGAGGACTTCTGCACACAGAAAAGTGAGACCCAGAAGCGAGAGGTGGGACCTCCGACGTCAAACAGCTACCGTTGATAGTAGCACTACAGCGACAAGACACGCAAAGCGAGGACTTCGCACAAAGTCGATGCGGAATGAACAGGCAAAGCCTGTTTTGATGCATACTACACCTGCGGATCAGATAACGGTTCTGAAGAGTTAGGCTGCTGTCAAGCAGATGGAACGAGGAGTGCGCACCTTGGCCCGTGGCCCAACAATCGGATGCAAGCACCAAAAGAAAAAGAGGTCGAAAGGGCAGCGACTCCCCGCGGGTCTACAGGTGGACCCATAGGGTCAAGGGCGTCGTGCAGCGACCCACCCCCGTCCTCTGGTGCTGACAGTTGGCCTCGGCCACAAGGGACTGGCCAGCAAGAGCGACTCTGCCTGAACTAGTTCTATTGGGTCGTGTGGGTACACATCATGGTCGCCTCGAGAAGTACTTTTGCCTGGGGGAAGAGGAAGAGACCTGCAGGAGATCATCATTTCAACGAACCGAGAACCACCCTCTGACCACACCACCCTGAGCGAACACCACCACTCTTCTGCCATGATTCCAGACTGACTTTATCCGGGATCAGCATGTCCTTCAATGCCTCTGGCTAACAGGTCTTTCAACTCAAAGTATGTCGCCGTCGTCGTCGTAGTTGTCAATCAGCAGTCACTGAGTTCGCATCTGTTTGTCGAGTGCCCAGGCGCTGCGCCATACGCGCTCCTCTCAAGGACACTGTCATTGTGCTGTATTGTTTAGTGCCGCCCAAGTAGTCTGTTCTATTTCTTCATCCGCATACATATCGGAAACATGGAAAACAATCTTACCAAGATTTTATTTAAATAACTGGTTTCTCTGTTTCCATGATGTTCCATTTCTTGATTATTCCACATCACTGTCATCGCTCTGCTTGTATTTACTCTTGTTCTTGGTTCGTAAACAAGCGATTAAATAACCGTACTTGTTTGTGTCGCAAAACAGAGAAGATTGGTGTAATCGATACTGAGGATTTCAAACTGTTCCGGCTTGGGTATTCTGCGTTCTGTGTGGATAAAACATTCTCATGTTTGGATTTAACCTGTGAAATTGGTGTCCACCGACTCAGTCTTCCTTGCATTGCACGGGCCAAGCTGTCTGCTGTTTGTGTGTGTGTGTGTGTGTGTGTGTGTGTGTGTGTACTGTGCAGTGCACTTGTCGCGTGTTTGTCTCCATCGCTACGCATAGTGCAAGCTGGGTATGTAGCAAAGGAAGTGTGCTGTTTATTTTTACAGGTCTGTTGGGTCACGTCTGACACCCTGGCTCACTAATCAGTCGCGCTTCTGTCACGTCAAAGGTGCTGCATTAGTCTAGTCAAGCCACATACATTTTACACTCGTACTGGTCACGGTTATGATTTCGTAGTGTTTATGATTGTCATGTTGAGTGGAAACTGTTGTTAATCGGCTATGTTTTTATCCAGGATGTTTACTGGCTCATGTTGATGGTTATCTGTTCATAGCCTCACTTAGCCACTTAAAGTGTAGCCTCTCTATTGTTTAGTTATTCATGGCCTCAGTTAAGTACTTCAAGGGTGGGCTCTCCGTTGTTTATTTATCGATAGCTTTATTTAGTTGCATCAAATGTGCACTTCAGTTGTTTATTTTTTTTTAAATATTTCTTCATTTATCTATCTGTTTATTGTCTATCTCTCTAACGATCTACCTATCTTTCTATCTATCTATTCGTTTATTTCTTCATATCTATTCATTATTATCATCATTATTATTATTATTGCTATGATGATGATGATGATGATGATTGTTATTATTATTTAGCTTTCCACTTTCTTTGCAGTATTAGTCGTCCATTGAAACTTTCTTAAAGACTGTAAGGAGCAAATGCTATCGAACAATATGCGGTAAAGACAGAGTTCTCTGCCCGTCACAGATAAGACTTTGATGTGTCTGACTAAGGCATGGTCACCACAACGTGAAACTGGGTGAGAGGGCAGCGCAATATCAGCTGTTGGATGAAAACAATTTGATGTTTTCATTTTATATTTGCCACGTTTAATCTAAAAACTGCTGCTATTCCTTCATCAGTGTGCTTGGCTGACCATTAACCATTTCAGCCATGATACTTACGTATTTCGTTCTTTTCTGGCACTGTCTTCTCTTTGTCTATTCTTGTGTAAATAAAAAAAAATCACGTATGACTGACTGGGTTCCGCCTGCATGTTTCTGGCCTTAGTGGGATCCACCATCTTTACCCTTTCCCCTACTCCCGTACCTCTTTCACCCTTCTTTTTTACGCTTACTCCAACCATCTCCCAAGTCTCCCCTTTGTCCGTACCTTGCTGCATTTTGGTCCACTTGGTATTAGTACAGATCTCACAGGATAAACGTAACAGATTGAAAATTGTATTTTCCCAGGTAGTCAGAAATAACGTTCCCATACGGAGAGTGTATGTCAGTTCTGTTGCTTGGAAGTCTGTTCTGTAATCTCGTCTGTTGTTCAGAAGTCTGTGTCGTAATCCTGTCTGTTATTCAGAAGTCTGTTGTAGCCTGGTCTGTTGTTTAGAGGTCTGTGTTGTAGTCTGTAATCAGAGGTCTGTGCTATGATGCCTTCTGTTTTTTTAGAAGTCTCTGTTGTAGTCTGGTCTAGTCTGGTCTGTTTTGTAATTCGGTCTGTTTGTCAAAAATCTGTGTTGTAATCCGGTCTGTTGTTCAGAAATCTGTGTTGTAATCCGGTGTGTTGTTCAGAAATCTGTGTTGTAATCCGGTCTGTTGTTCAGAAATCTGTGTTGTAATCCGGTCTGTTGTTCTGAAATCTGTGTTGTAATCCGGTCTGTTGTTCTGAAATCTGTTGTTGTTAATCGGCCGGTCTGTTGTTCTGAAATCTGTGTTGTAATCCGGTCTGTTGTTCTGAAATCTGTGTTGTAATCCGGTCTGTTGTTCGAAATCTGTGTTGTAATCCGGTCTGTTGTTCAGAAATCTGTGTTGTAATCCGGTCTGTTGTTCTGAAGTCTGTGTTGTAATCCGGTCTGTTGTTCAGAAATCTGTGTTGTAATCCGGTCTGTTGTTCTGAAATCTGTGTTGTAGCATGGTCTGTTGTTCAGAAATCTGTGTTGTAGCATGGTCTATTGTTCAAAAGTCGGTATTATAGTCGGTCCGTTGTGGTCAGAGAGGCCGTTCCAAATGGTATTGCATCGACATCAGTCTGGTGATTTGTCGTTCAACATGACCTGTGTGAAATCTGAACTATTGTTCTCAAACGAAGTCTGTGTTAGGTCGATGGCGCAAGGACAAGAGAGAAAGGTGAAAAGAGTTGGGGGAGGGGGCAGAAGGGGATGGCTGTCCTCTTCGTCATCTTAATGAGGTTAGGGAGGATAGGGCAGGCATTTTCTCCCTCCCGCCCTCTTCCCACCCCCCCCCACCCCCACCCGACCCCACTCCCCAAATTTACCAAGTATAAAGAACAAACTCCATCTGCACTACCCCTTCCCTACCCCCAAAAGATTATAATTCTGATGTGGATTTTAGATTTTCAAGGTACGGATTATGATGGTGGTGGTGGTCGACCTGTCTCTGCAAAACAAATGCATGCCTCAACACGCCCTATGATTTTACGTGCATACCCCTCCCCCCCCCCCCCCCCCCTCCCATCCCACTGATCCTTCGGTTTTTATCGCCTTTGTTCCTTGCTAGTCTTGCCCTCATTATCCCCCCCCCCCCCCCCCCACCTCTCTGCCTCCCCCTGACTTAAAGTGTCTTTTACGCTGATGCATGCCATATGATATAGTATTGTTCCTTTTTGTGTGTGTGTGTGTGTGTGTGTAAAGCCATGTTTATATAAGTGCTCGCAGATGCGCGTTCATTACTCTAAAGGACCAAGGTCAGTAATCAGAGCGCTCACTTTCTTACACACTGCTGGCCAGTACGTAGTGCGGGTCATTATCAAGTAGGGTACAGTCGCTGGACGGTACTATGCATTGCGCTAATTAATTGATCCAGGTAAGTCCCCCTTTTCGTAAGCCTCTTATACAAAGGTGGGCAGTGTCAACGTATTGTGGTGGCCTTGAGTGTGTGTGTGTGTGTGTGTGGTGTGTGTGTGTGTGTGTGTGTGTGTGTGTGTGTGTGTGTGTGTGTGTGTGTGTGTGTGTGGCGCGCGCGCGCTTCCTTGCGTGCGTGCGTGCGTGCGTGAGAGAGAGAGAGAGAGAGAGAGAGAGAGAGAGAGAGCATGCGCACGTGCGTGAGTGTATGTGCGCGCACGCGTGTGTGGTGCATGTGATTGTACGTGCGTGCTTGCCTGCCTGCCTGCCTGCGTGTTATTAACAGATGGCTCACAGTCTCGTTCGTGCTGTTTGGTTGACACCGGTGACCCCTTCTGTATGTGTCCCCATCTCTATGTGTCCCCATTTTGTACAATCGCCTTCTTTGCGTTCCTACTCCATGTGTCACGTCTGAATAAGTGTGATACAATGTCTCCTAGTGTCACCGTATGTACGTGTAACCATTTGTATGTGTCCCCCATTTTCGATCTTACCTGTTTCCGTGCTACGCAGTCTCTGCATGTGTGCTCGTCTCTGTGTCTGCCTTTCTCTGTGAGTTCTTGTGTCGATGAATCTTCTTTCTTTGTGTACCCCCATTTCTGCGTGTCTTTGTCATTGTAACCCCGGCTCTGGGTGTCCCCCGTCTCTGTATGTCACAGTCTCTGCGTATCCCTCTTACTGTGTCCTCTGGAACAGTCTATGCGTATCCCTGTCACTGTGTCTCTGGAACAATCTCTGTGTATCCCTGTCACTGTGTCCCCGGGACAGTCTCTGCGTATCCCTGTCACTGTGTCGCGGAACAATCTCTGGTATCCCTGTCACTGTGTCCCCGGGACAGTCTCTGCGTATCCCTGTCACTGTGTCCCCGCGACAGTCTCTGCGTTCCCTGTCACTGTGTACCCCGGGACAGTCTCTGTGTATCCCTGTCACTGTGTCCCCGGACAGTCTCTGCGTATCCTGTCACTGTGTCCCTCGGAACAGTCTCTGCGTGTATCCCTGTCACTGTGACCCCGGGACAGTCTCTGTGTATCCCTGTCACTGTGTCCCGGGACAGTCTCTGTGTATCCTGTCACTGTGTCTCTGGAACAGTCTCTGGTATCCCTGTCACTGTGTCCCCGGGACAGTCTCTGCGTATCCCTGTCACTGTGTCCCCGGACAGTCTCTGTGTATCCCTGTCACTGTGTCACCGGGACAGTCTCTGCGTATCCCTGTCACTGTGTCCCCGGGACAGTCTCTGCGTATCCCTGTCACTGTGTCCCCGGACAGTCTCTGTGTATCCCTGTCACTGTGTCTCTGGAACAGTCTCTGCGTATCCCTGTCACTGTGTCTCTGGAACAGTCTCTGCGTATCCCTGTCACTGTGTCTCTGGAACAGTCTCTGTGTATCCCTGTCACTGTGTCCCCAGGACAGTCTCTGCGTATCCCTGTCACTGTGTCCCCGGGACAGTCTCTGTGTATCCCTGTCACTGTGTCCCCGGGACAGTCTCTGCGTATCCCTGTCACTGTGTCCCCGGGACAGTCTCTGCGCATCCCTGTCACTGTCGTCCCCGGGACAGTCTCTGCGTATCCTGTCACTGTTCCCCGGGACAGTCTCTGTGTATCCCTGTCACTGTGTCGCCGGGACAGTCTCTGCGTATCCTGTCACTTGTCCTCGGGACAGTCTCTGCGTATCCCTGTCACTGTGTCCCCGGGACAGTCTCTGTGTATCCCTGTCACTGTGTCCCCGGGACAGTCTCTGCGTATGCCTGTCACTTTGTCCCCGGGACAGTCTCTGCGTATCCCTGTCACTTTGTCCCCGGGAGAGTCTCTGCGTATCCCTGTACACTGTGTCTCTGGAACAGCCTCTGTGTATCCCTGTCACTGTGTCTCTGGAACAGTCTCTGTGTATCCCTGTCACTGTGTCTACGGAACAGTCTCTGCGTATCCCTGTCACTGTGTCCCTGGGACAGTCTCTGCGTATCCCTGTCACTGTGTCTCTGGAACAGTCTCTGTGTATCCCTGTCACTGTGTCTCTGGAACAGTCTCTGCGTATCCCTGTCACTGTGTCTCTGGAACAGTCTCTGTGTATCCCTGCACTGTGTCCCCGGACAGTCTCTGCGTATCCCTGTCACTGTGTCCCCGGACAGTCTCTGCGTATCCCTGTCACTGTGTCCCCGGGACAGTCTCTGCGTATCCCTGTCACTGTCTCACTGGGACAGTCTCTGCGTATCCCTGTCCTGTGTCTCTCGATGAACAGTCTCTTGCGTATCCCTGTTTATCTGTGTTCCCGGACAGTCTCTGCGTATCCCAGTCTCTTGTGTCACCATCAGTGAATCCCCGTTTTGTTTGTTATTGTTGAATTCCTGTTTGTATGTATCAACCACTCGTGGTCCACCGTCTCTATGTGTCACCAAGTCGGTGAATCCCCGTCTCTATGTGTCACCACATCGGTGAATCCCCGTCTCTATGTGTCACCACATCGGTGAGTCCCGTCTCTATGTGTCACCACATTGGTGAATCCCGTCTCTATGTGTCACCACATCGGTGAATCCCTGTCTCTATGTGTCACCACATCGGTGAATCCCGTCTATGTGTCACCACATCGGTGAATCCCTGTCTCTATGTGTCCATCAATCGGTGAATCCCCGTCTCTATGTGTCATCACATCGGTGAATCCCCGTCTCTATGTGTCACCATACTGGTGAATCCCCGTCTCTATGTGTCACCACATCGGTGAATCTCCATCTCTGTGTGCACTATATTGGTGAATCCCCGTCTCTGTGTGTCACCATACCGGTGAATCCCCGTCTCTGTGTGTCACCACATCGGTGAATCCCCATCTCTGTGTGTCACAATATTGGAGAATCCCCATTTCTATGTGTCACCATACGGCGAATGCCCGTCTCGCTATGTAGCATCATATGGATGAATTTCCGTCTATATGTGTCCCTGGAGCCATCTACGCATGCTCCTTTCCGTTTAGGCCGGAATGACATGAATGATATCCAGCCCTTCATAAAGAGCTCAGCCATAGGTCCGCAGTTCCCTAATGCCACTGAGGGAAGAGAATCTGAGCCTGACCCTTCCTCTCGTTTGCTTTGGAGGTGCAAAGGGAGTCGAACACACTGTGATGGGACGTGTAGAAACAGAGACCTAGAAACGGGGACCCTTAGATAAAGGACAGGTATAGACGGGGACACATAGAGATGGAACACATGTAGACGGGGACACAGAGACGGGACACCTATAGTTGGGGATGCACAGAGCTGGGACGTATAGAAATGGGGACACATAAACATGGGGGCATATAAACATGGGGACACATATGGATTGGGATACAGGAATGAGACTCACACAGACGGGAGGAGACTAAATAATGGGGACAATAATATAGAAGGAGACACACAGAGACAGAACACACATAGATGGTAAAGCGTAGAGACTAGGACACAAAGATGGGAGACACATAGTTATGGGATCCGATAGAAATCGGGATATGTGCAGACTCATAGAGATGGGAACTCACAGAGATGGAAATACGTAGAGATCGTGACATATGCAGATGGGACATATTCTGATGGGGACACGTAGAGATCGGGAAGTGGTGGTGTGTGTTGTGTGTGTGTGTGTGTGTGGTCGTGCGTGCGTGCGTGCGTGCGTGCGTGCGTGTTTGTGTGTGTGTGTGTGTGTGTGTGTGTGTGTGTATGTGTGTGAAGAGAGAGAGAGAGAGAGAGAGGAGAGAGAGAGATTTCAACGATACACATTAATCCACATTTGTCAATGCGCTTATGGAGAGGTGCCCTGACCTCAGTTTCAGGAGGCGCCACTGCATGAGACTATATACCACACCGTATATACAAGCCTTTAGGTGACAACCAATCAATGAATCAATCAATCAATAATATAATATAAAATGAAATGAAATAAAAGTAAGAAAGAAAGAATTTTGCTATATACCACACCGTATCTACAAGTCTTTCAGGTGACAACCAATCAATTAATCAATCAATCAATAATACAACATAAAATGAAACGAAATAAAAGTAAGAAAGAAAGAATCTTGCATGCATTCACACACTGCTAGAAACGGATGGTACACACTCGGTTAAAAAAAAAAAATCACCAAAATAACAACAGCAGCAGCAGCACCACACACCACCACCACCAACAATAACAACAACAGTGACTCATATACGTTGTCCTTAAAACTAGCAAATGGATCGATTTGTTTATCATCGATTTCTTCATTTATCTACCGTATCTATTCTTTAGTTCAGCGACTTTTAGCTTCTTTGTTTATAATGTTTGTATCATGCAGACAACATAGCCTTATTTGTTTATTTATCGACGGTGTTATCGACAGTATTAAAGCGCGCGCGCGCTCACGCGCACACACGCACACACACACACACACACACACACACACACACACACACACACACACACGTACACACACACACACACACACACACACACACACACACACACACACACACACACACACACACACACGCTGTCAGACAAAACGTGACGGTCGTGACCTTGGTTTCTGTGCCTCCGTGGAGCATGATCATCGGTCAAGATGTCAACCCCCCCCCCCCCCCCCCCCCCCCGTCCCATCCCCCAACTAATCTTACCGAAAGCAAGGGCCATCATTGGTGCCACGCTGACACGTGCCACATCAGTCTCGTGCACGCGCTTTCGCAGAGGGCGCCGAGTTGTGAGAAAACACTATAAAACTATTGTCCTGCCAGTCAGTGTGATTTGGCCACACGCCAAAATTAGGGTTTGCACCAAAACCCTGCATAATCCATATAAGCATGAAACTTCCCCTTAGCTGACACACATTTCAGGCCTTTGCACTCACCCGTCACGCTATCTTTGCGCCAGCTTCAAGAGACAAAATAATCCCATTCCTTTGGTTTCAATCTGTCTGCTGGGAACCACCTGGCTTGTACCTTGATGGCCATGTGAAAGAAAAGAAGGAGAATCAACTTTGAGACACAATAACAATTCTCAAAACAATCCAGTTGCGCCGGTCTATAAATACTTGAGTCCTTGAGCAAGGACTTGGCGCATTAATATTGGATGTGCAGCCTGTGAGAGCTAATCCGGCTGCAGTCAGCTGTGAAGTCCATACCGGCCGAAGGTGATAGGAGAACGAGAATGCCAATCTTTCTCTCTACCAGTAGGAGGACGTACCTAGTCGTGGTGCACACGGGGGGGGGGGGGGGGGGGGGGGGGACAGAAAATAATGGCAGGATATGATCTGACAATACTGATCGCTAGCTATGACAGACAACACTGATCTTGTGGGTGTGGAAAATCAGGTAGGTTATGAACTGAAAGAGGATGAAGCAGGGACTTCGGTTGTATTCACTTCATGTTTGTTTTTAATCTCTTGTCTCCCGTTTATAACATTTCCCCATCTGTGTTACTATATTTCTGTCTATCCATCAACTACTGTCTATCAGTCTGCTATCTAATCTATACCTATCAGTCTGTCTATCTATATCTATCTACCTATCTATCTGCCTATACACCCACCTGTCTATCCATCAACCTATAACCTATCTTCACCTATCTGTCATCTATCTATCATTTATCTATCTAATCTGTCTTCTATTTTATATTCTGTCTATTTATCAATCATCAACGAGTGATACAATCAGTCTGTCTGTCTGTCTCTCTTTCTGTATGTCTGCATATCTAAACACGCACACACACACACACACACACACACACACACACACACACACACACACACACACACACACACACACACACACGTGCGCGCGCGCGCACGCGTTCATGTGTGTGTGTGTGTGTGTGTGTGTGTGCGTGCGTGCGTGCGTTCGTGTGTGTGCGTACGTGCGTGTGTGCGTGCGTGCTTGCGCGCGCGCGCGCGCTCGTGTGTGTGTGTGTGTGTGTGTGTGTGTGTGTGTGTGTGTGTGTGTGTGTGTGTGTGTGTGTGACTACGTGATTCGCAGAATTCTGTCAACTTCCTTACGACTGGTACACCGAAATCCCCGCAGCTGACAGATTCCCTCGTCGCATGGCAACAGGACAGCCATGTGTCTGAACACTACACGGACACCACGTGAACACGACAGGTTCAGATGGATAACCCATGCCCCTGGTGGCAGACAGGACAGCCATGTCTCTTGAACACTACACGGACACCACGTGAACAACGACAGGTTCAGATGGATAACCCATGCCCCTGGTGGCACGGCGGATAAGATAAACTTCCCAGGATCCTGGGGCTGAAAGGAATCTGTCTGTTCACTGCGCTGACACCACCTGAACGACATGGTCGTATGGAACGATGTGAAGGGCATTTTGTTGTTGTTGTTTTGCTGCTGCTGCTGCTGCTGCTGCTGCTGCTGCTGCTGCTGCTGCTGCTGCTGCTGTTGTTGCTGCTGCTGCTACTGTTGTTGTTGCTGCTGCTGTTGCTGCTGCTGCTGCTGCTGTTGCTGCTGCTGCTGTTGTTGTTGCTGCTGCTGTTGCTGCTGCTGCTGTTGTTGCTGTTGTTGGCATTCGAACTCGTAACTCAAGAACAAGCTCGTCAATTGCTACGGGTCAGCTCTTATATTCACTACCATGTACTTAAGGCGCAGCTTATTACTTGAGAGACTGTTTGTCCTACAGACAGTATATTCGCAAGATAACTGGAAGACAGTTGGGGCGGCTGGCTCTCAACTAGCTTATCACCGTGCGTCTGGCACCGTGACCCTGCAATCAATGTCGTTGGGGGGGGGGGGGGGGGGTAAATAAGTGGTGTCTTCAGTACGCTGAATCAGAACAGGCACCGCTGGATACCACCGAAGTGACTCGATAGCCAGCAGCACAGTATCTCCCCTGGTGAGTGGCCTGGTGATGACCCGATATGCACGTGCTCATGATGATGGACTGCTTGTGCAGGACAAGCAAAGTGTAGCCGTGTATGGATTTGAGGCCGTTATGACTGGCGAGAGAATAATGTTTAGGACGGGAGGGGAGGTGAAAGGGAGGGAAGGGGGGGGGGGCACGTAAAATGAAAGTGCAAAACAAACAAAAAAAGGAAAACTGTTTGCAAATGAAAAGAAAGAGAGTATCTAAGAAGACCAGAGAGACGTGAGTTTCGTTTGCGCTAGGGGATAGCGAGAGAGCGTGGAGGGATTGTGTACTACCACATTTGGACTCACTATTGTCATGTATTCGAGCTTTATTTTTTATTCCTAAATGTCTTAGGCTAATACTTTTGATTGTTTTTGTCATGCACGGTGGCTTATTGCTTCCCCCCCCCCCCCTCAAACATCAACCCGCAACAAAATCGTGGCAGGGCGTGGACTCAGCCGCTGACTTGATGCCACAGACTTACAAAAGAATCCATTCTGTCGTTTCTTTTTCGTGACCAAAAAAATACCAACGTCTGCTTCCAGTTTGTTCTTGAGAAAAGACTTGCTTTGTTTCAAAGCATTGCTCTATTTGTTGCACACAGAATGAAAAACGGGAGAGGTTATCGAGGAGAAGAAGAAGAAGAAGAAGACGGCGAAGAAAAAGAAGAAGACAAGTAGTGCGACATACACAAGATAAACGAAGATACTTTTGTTATGTCGAGCTGAACTCTTCTGCTGGAGACCACATGCACGCTGCACTTTGTTCTGACGTATTTGCACGTGCTGTTTGCATCAACAGAGCCAAAGCGGCCCATTCGCACGATAAAACTGACAGTCCTGGCTCCATTCAAGCAGCATTGGACCGCCTTTATCTGAGCAGAAAGGTTCATTCCATAAACGCACCTCAAAATCAAAAATAATCTTTATCCGTGAAGAAATGTTTGTTTCCAAAACACACAACATGAGGAAGATAAATACAGCGTTCATACACGCCCTTTACGGCCTTTGACGCACTTAGGACATACCATGTGAAGTTTGCATTTTGTTTTTTCGTTTGAAATACCTTGTGCTTCCACGATCAAACTGTAGTAGAAGGATCGATGCTCACCGAATTAGCATTTCGTTCTTTATCTTGTGTATGACGTTCTACTTTTCTCCCTCCTTTCCTTGTTTTTGTGTGTTGTTGTTGTTGTTGTTGTTGTTAGTTGTTGTTGTTTTTCTTCCTCTTCTTCTTGATTGCCTGTTTTGTTTTTCATTCTTTGATCACAAACATTGACAGAAACAATTAATGACGGGTCTAGGAAAGGTTTAGCTTTGCCTTAGATGCCAGCAATTTAAAGTGGAATGGGACATACAAGCTTTACTATACGTCATGTGAAGCATCATGTATCTATGGCTAGATCTATGAGAGTATGAATCCCCATGAAAAAAGAGTCCATGATGGGTCGCAATCATCCACGCGAACGCCATTCCGGGACTGTCTTTCTGATATTTCACAGGTCATTGTGCATTTTTAAACATTCTCTGGTCAGTATGATCAATGCTTGTTCTGAAAAAAATCTTCGTGCGGATTAATGTATTTATCGGACGCATCAAAACTGAAAAGCATTTTATGTAGCAGAGGGTCTTGTGTGTGTGTGTGTATGTGTGTGTGTGTGTGTGTGTGTTACTGTATGGCTTTTGTTTAAATCTTGTTTAGAAGGTTTTTAACACAGATGTTTTACTTGGAGCTGTGTATGTACCTCCAAAGAGATTAATATACAGAAGTGTACAGAGATCTATTGACAGTAGTGTAGATGAGCTTGAGGGTATAGAACAGTTTGATTGATCTATGAACCAGACGTGATCTGTAACGTGATGTTGATGGGACATTTCAATGCACATGAACGTTTATTTGATTGTATAGCTGTAGAGGATACCAATACATATACTTCTGCTTTAAAAAAAAAGCGCCTTGCAATATGCATTAAATGCGCACAAAGATTGCAGGGGCGGTGTTATCATCAACAGTTTTATCATTATTGGCGCAAGAATGGTATCAGTAGCAACAGTATATCTTCATCAATGGAGATATGGTGTTAGTTACGACAATACATATTCACCTGTGCAGAGAGAAGTCTTAATAACAACAGTATATCTTCATTGGTGCAGAGAATGGTCTTCTACTTCCCAAGCGTTACGTAGGAGAATTCACACGTGTTATATACAGACAAACGTGAAATATATTCTTTTAAAAGCCAAAAAATTTGTCTTTGAAAATAGAAAACATCACACGAAATCTTCATCACACGTGAATTCTTTGACATAAAGAACAAAGTATTTTTGATTAACACGTCCACTGATGTTCTCCCTTCAAGAAACAACTTGGCTACAGCCTTACAATACACAGTATGATAGAGGAACAAACGGGAATCTACATATTCTACAACAGTTTCCACTGAATACACAAAATGAAGGGATAAGCCACTGGGAGAGAGAGAGAGAGAGAGAGAGAGAGAGAGAGAGAGAGAGAGAGAGAGAGAGAGAGAGTGCTTACGTGCGTGTGTGTGTGTGCATACGTGCGTGCGTGTATGAAGATATATCTGCCTTTTCCTGCACTTCAGAAAACATTTGGCGCATTGCATTAAACCCCGAATCTCATGAATTCAGGCATAAGTTTCCGGAAGCCACAACATTATCTCCAAGATGTCTTCCAGCGCACCTGCAAAGCTGTACTGCCAGAGATAAAGTGCGCAGGGCAAACTGTGTTTCAAAGGAGGGCGTTGGTACAGAAGGGAAGAGAAGGGACGGAGAGAGGCAGGAGGCTGAAGAGTTCGCTAGATTTGTGTTGGTACAATCTTTGTTCGCTGCATTGTGTGTGCACCATGGTGAAGAACTCGCTTTCCGGAATCATTCAATATTCCTGACCTGATTTCACAGACAATGTAATGACATGCTGCGTCTGCCAGAGCGCAGCCGTCGATAGTGCAGCCATAAGATATCACCTGTAAGGCCATCAACATGTGCCGATTGATGAAACCGGTGCTCGGAAATCTGGACTGACAACAAGAGAGAGAGAGAGAGAGAGAGAGAGAGAGAGAGAGAGAGAGAGAGAGAGAGAAGAGAAGAGAGAGAGAGAGAGAGAGAGAGAATGAACGAACGAACGAGTGAATGAATGAATGAATGAATGAATGAATGAATGAATGAATGAATGAATGATGGTTTATTTGTATAAGCAGCATTAGCCGCTCATGAAGGGGTAAATGTACAGATATAACATTTCATCATGCCACAGAAAGGAAGAACTATAGCAGGCTACAGCAGGTTCATCATGCAACGAGAGAGAGAGAGAGAGAGAGAGAGAGAGAGAGAGAGAGAGAGAGAGAGAGAGAGAGAGAGAGAAAACGATTTACTGCCATGTAAAAACTAAACGTTTTGTAGGACGCAGGCGATTACAAAAGAACGGTTCTTTAAATGGATTCCAGCGTCAAACACACTTCGCAACAATAATGATATGCATGCTATAAAGAACGTATTGCGTACTGCGTTTTTATTTAGGTATTGAAATAAAGAAACATAAACAGAATTTGTCAGGCAAGTATGGGGTTAGAGGTAGATAATAAAACATGAACTCCGTATGAACTCCGAGGTTTTTTTTTTTGTTTTGTTTCGTTTTTTTGTTTTTTTTTTTTTTCCCTTTGCGTTTGTATTGGAACATCTATTTTTGCAAAGCTGGCCGTCAGATCATGACGTTGGTGGTCAAATAATTTGCAGTTTTCAAGAAACTGTAACTCGGTCCTCCACGCTGTGGCGTGCAGCGCATCGTCTGGCTTCTCCGTGAGCTTGTCCTGTTTTGTGTCGTGCATTAAAACTGCGTTACTTCACACTTTGTTTTGTGTGCTCTTCTGCTTTTTTGTCGTTTTCTAGTAACGCTGCAGTTTGTTTCTTTGTCCGTGAACGACCACTCTCAATTTGGACTTCACGTAAGTGTGTGTGGTGTGTGTGTGTGTGTGTGTGTGTGTGTGTGTGTGTGTGTGTGTGTGTGTGTGTAAGAGAGGAAACAGCATTAGCTCAATGACGTTTGCAGCCAAATACAAAAAAAAAAAAAAAAAAAAAAAAAAAAAAAATCGGACTATCCTCAGAGCAAAAGAAACATAGAGTACAACGCAGAACAAATATAAATCTTGTACAGAGAAAAGTAAGAAATACAATACAAGCACAAGAGTAAGAAAAAGAAAGAGAAAAGGAGCTAAAGCCACTACGGAATATTTATTGCGAAGAATACTGAGAACAAGTGAAATAACTTTCAGGATCTCATTGCTCCATTGATTTGAACGTTTCAGTAGAACTGTGGTGTGTCTCTATTTGACGCCAGGAGCGCAGACACAACCAGCCGTGTCTCCCTGATGAATCCGACCCAGCGGACGAAAGGCCTCGGAGCAGGCAATACAAATATATCTGCCTTCAAAAGGGACTGCGATGGTTCCCTTATGCAGCTAGTGAAGAGTTTTCATATCTGTAACATATTTTCTTAATTTCATGTTGCCAGTTTCTCCATATTCAAATCCCCCCCCCCCCCCCAAGTCCAAATCTTTGCCAAGTCATTACTATGAAGATAGTTCAGTTGTTGGCCTGCGCTTGTTTTTTTCCCCACTATTAGTTGTTCGTCTATGTATTTGTCTGACTTTATTCAAGTTTAAAAGGCTGTGCCAGTCTTGAATAAAAGTTACTCTGTGTTAGGTTTTCTTATGGGAGCAAAAAATACTCAACTTGTTTACTGTTTATCGTTTACTGTTCCCTGCCTCATTTCATTTCCGATTCAAAGAGCAATCAATCATTTAAGAAACGGAAAATTTCCGGGCATTAATATGCCATGCGAAGAATGCATGAAAAACAAAAGTCAACATTTCAGCGATGTAAATTAGCCAATTGTGCAACAAAGTTCTTCGCTCAGGTGTATTACCGGCAAAATTGTTAGCCTAAGTGTTCTCATCAAACCACTTTAGAAGGAGAAAGGAAATCAGATCAACTCAGTTATAGAGGCATCACAGTTATAAATTGTCTTGGTATATTATTCATAAGTGTCTTGTACAGCAGTCTTATAGATTCTGTCAAAAGTAACAAAAATATTGTTGAAGAACCAAGGAAGTATCGTTCTCATGATCAAACCTTTGTGTTGAAAATTCTTATTGATACATTCAAAAACCAATGAAAGGCTATTCTCTGCTATCATTTATTATAAGAAGGCCTTTGACTCGTATGGAGTTATGTTTCATGGATGAAATTAATCATATAAAATATAAATGGCAAGGTATAGTTATGAAAATGTACCATCACATTGAATGTTTGGTGTTAATGTAAAAGGAAAAGATCCTTTTTTTTTTCTTGGTGGGATATTAGAAATTGATCTTTAAAAGTCAAGTTCTTGAAAACATTTTTTTGTCTGAATCAAAACAATGTAAGCTATGTTACCTACAGAGATAGGCTCGTTTCCTTCTTCAGTGCTTCTTGAATGATACCTTTTCGTCAGAACTGATTCATCGTACACCTGATAAAATGTCATGGAAAATGCATTCTGTTATTTGATTCATGAGAAAAGCTGTATTTGCATCCACTTGCTAAACTGCATTTATGATACTTTGACTGAAAGTGGTGATGACTTTGATCAGCACATCCAAATATTTTTTTTTCAAAGTTATTTTTGTTAAAAAAATGACACACAGTCTGAAAGATAAGTACATTTACTTTAAAAAAAAAATTCCTCAAAATGAGCACAATAAAAAAGAAGTCTGTTTAAGGAAACGTAAAACAAATCTTATACACTGTACAGCTTCCAGATGTATTCATGATCTGATAGAATTTCGTTGAAAAACATGAATTACAGATTGACACAGGCCGATGATAGTGGGAGAACAGACAAAAAATCATTTGTGGAAATGTAATACGGAGACTATTGCATTGAATTTCACCTTGTTTTTACAATATCCGAAATATGCTAGACTTCCAAATAAGCGGACTATTCTTCCAAATAAGCTGATACCC
>CM065718.1:49481565-49496565 GCA_033310375.1 Conus canariensis | reverse complement strand
CTCATAGAAGGAATGGTTCAAACACCTCTCGTGCGTCTGCTCATAGAAGGAATGGTTCAAACACCTCTCGTGCGTCTGCTCATAGAACGAATGGTTCAAACACCTCTCGTGCGTCTGCTCATAGAAGGAATGGTTCAAACACCTCTCGTGCGTCTGCTCATAGAAGAATGGTTCAAACACCTCTCGTGCGTCTGCTCATAGAAGAATGGTTCAAACACCTCTCGTGCGTCTGCTCATAGAACGGAATGGTTCAAACACCTCTCGTGCGTCTGCTCATAGAAGGAATGGTTCAAACACCTCTCGTGCGTCTGCTCATAGAACGAATGGTTCAAACACCTCTCGTGCGTCTGCTCATAGAACGAATGGTTCAGACACCTCTCGTGCGTCTGCTCATAGAACGAATGGTTCAAACACCTCTCGTGCGTCTGCCATAGAACGAATGGTTCAAACACCTCTCGTGCGTCTGCTCATAGAACGAATAGTTCAAACACCTCTCGTGCGTCTGCTCATAGAACGAATGGTTCAAACACCTCTCGTGCGTCTGCTCATAGAAGGAATGGTTCAAACACCTCTCGTGCGTCGCTCATAGAACGAATGGTTCAAACACCTCTCGTGCGTCCATTGTCATCCGGTACATCACTTTTGATGTCCGACCAGAGGTAGATGCACATCTCACTGTCACTCTGGAGGATTGTTTCAGACAGGTCACTGGATCATGTTGTGGCCGTAGCAACGTAACTGATGTCAGATGTTCATATGGTCCTCTATATTGCTTGATGGCTTGGCTGCACTGGTTCAGTAGAAACACGATCAGTATTGCTGATGTGTAGTCTCATGCGCTAACACCTCATTTTCATGGCTGGATTCTTCTTTCCGGGTCCACCGTGAGGGTACACGTCTTGCATGCATACCGGAAGAGGGAACAAACCATAACATGCAGGAGCTTGATCGTGTGTTTTGTTTTGCGCTTGCCTTTCTATACTGTTTTGCTATTTCAGTTTAGAGATGTTGATGTTGTCTTTACTGCCTTTGTGAGGATTTGGGCTTAAATCCCCCGCTGCTGCTGATAGTTTCCCAGGTAAGTGGAATCTGCTGAATTTGTCCCTAGCTTCTGTCCATTGCTAGTTATCTTCGCAGTGATGGCGGTGCTAAGGCTGGCCGTAAGCAGGTCTTCTCTGCACTGACTTCCAAGCCATATCGTGTCCATATTCCATCCAGTTTTATAACAGTCTTGACGAGTTCTTGTCAGTGGCCTGCTGAGCCATCGATGTCATCTGCTGAAGCGAAGATTCGGGATGGTTCTTCCTCTAATGCTGTCTGTGTTGGCATGGTATTCAAGAGCATCACGCATGTGTGTTCCAAGAGTATGTTGAAAATATGAAAGATAGGTGGCAGCTCTGACGAATTCCAACTGAAGTATGGATACCCCTCTCTAAAGGAGCCTTGTGTGAATACCGCACTGGCTGACGTTAAGTATAGTCGCTGAATGGTATTAATAAACTTTTGCCCAACTGTTGCCCTTCTTCATAACAGCTCATCGTGCCTCCTGTTAGACCCTGTCTAACGTCTTCTTTATGTCTGCGAAGACGCGGTAAAATTCCTTTTGCATGTAGATATAGTGTTTACAGAAGGTACGTAAGTTAAAGATTATGTCCTACCTTTGCAGATCCCCGCCTGTTCTTTAGCAATAATGGTATTGCTTGCAGCTATAATTGATCCAGATAATTTTACGCACTATTTGTCTGGCGTTGTCCATCAGACTGATAGTGCGTTGGTTCCAGCAGTGTCAGGGATTTCCTTTCCTGGAAGGGGTGACAATGAGTGATTGATTAAAGTCCATGGCTAAGGCTACTCGCCTGTGTGCCAGATTTTGTTGCATGTGGCAGTTAGGACATGGGTCACAGCCTCTCTGCTATGTTTCAAGAGATCTTCTTCAGGTTCGTTGTCAATACCTTACCACACTTCAGTGACTTCATTGCTTCTATTCTGCACGGGTTTCTGTTTCTCTGTTTGCCGCAGTGTTCACAGCAGTATGCAGTCCACCTTTGCAAGAGGTCTTCTTCTGTGGGAGACAGCTGCCTTTTACCCACCAGCTTCCTCGTTATGAAGACTTTTTTCTTCTCTGGCCCAATTTAAAAGAAATTGCGGAAGCCGTCAGTGAAGGGTTCCATTGTATCAGGTTGTCGACAAACTGGCTCTCTGTGATTGTGGAACTTTGTTATTGTATCCGCCATCTTGGCGGACTGTCTGTTTGTGTGTATATCTTTGTGTCTCGCCATGTCTGTGTCTGTGTTTATATCTCCGTCTTTCTTCTGTCTCTCTTCGCCCCCCCCCCCCCCCCCCCCCCCCCGTCCCCAACCTGTCTGTTTGTCTGTCTGTCTGAATGCATCTCTCTCTGTCTCTCTGTCTCTGTCTCTCTCTCTCTCTCTTTCTCTCTCTCTCTCTCTCTCTCTCTCTCTCTCTCTCTCTCTCTCTAGCCTACCCCCCTACCAGGCTCTTCCTCTCGCCATTTGTCCCGCTTGCCTTCTTTCCTTTATTCCTTCCATTATGTTCTACTGTTTCTCTTTTTTCACTTATCTCATACCTCCTCTCTTTCCTTCTGAGCCCCTCCCTGCATCTCTCTCTCTCTCTCTCTCTCTCTCTCTCTCTCTCTGTCTCTCTCTCTCTCTCTCTCTCTCTCTGTCTCTCTCTCTTTCTCTGTCTCTGTCTCTGTCTGTCTGTCTGTCTGTCTGTCTGTCTGTCTTTTGTCTTCTGCTCTCTCTCTCTCTCTCTCTCTCTCTCTCTCTCTCTCTCTCTCTCTCTCTCTCTCTCTCATCACACATGCCGAGATCTGCTGACAGGGGCGTCGTGTATCAGTCAAGGAGTTCTAGACGGTGATCTGACAGGAATCAAAGGACCTGACATTTCCCAGCGCCGGTCTGGAGGAAACAGATCGAAGATGTTATGAGTCTGAGCTGCTGCTGCTGCTGCTGCCGCGCCGCCGACCGGCACCGGAACAACTGCTGCATGCTGCTCGGCGCTTCGCTTTTCCGCTGAGTCGGGTATCGAGACAATTGTCCATGCACATGAACACTCTGAGACTCTCATTTTCCCCCTCGTTATATACGTGTTAGACTCTCGCTCACGGAAACATTCACATACGCACAGTCAGACAACTAAACTGACGAGAGTTCCCCCTGTTTTCAATTAAAAAAATGATTTTGACGTTGGTTTACATAAAAGAAGAAACTTTTTACTATGGTTTCTTACAATGACACACATGTTTATGTTGCCCCATACCATAAATCTCCTGGCCCATGCCCTAGATCACTGACCTGGCAATGATTTTGGAATAGGGAGGGGGGGGGGGGGGGGAGTTAGGCCTAGCTTAAGTCAAGAATCAGCCCCCTTCCCCACCTCCCGCCCCGCCGCCCCACCCCCAAATTATACGAGCACTGTGCGTTTGGTTCAAATGTTTTGTTGTTTGGGAGACTGGGAATTTTGAAGGGGTGGGGGGGTGGGGGTGATTTTGGAAAAAGGGGGGAGTTCGGTTGGATTCCCACCTCTGGTGGATTCAGTTGGGGCAGGTGGCCTTTCTCATCCGCCGGGGTGTGATTTGGGGCGAGGGGTAATTCACACCGGCCCCCTTCACCAGGAGAACGGTATCGCAAGGGTGGTTGAACAAACATCGAATATTACAGGTCTTAACATCTCAGTGGTCATAATCACCAGTCAAAAATGTTTAGGAATTTAGTAATACACAAAGGAAGAAAACAAGCAAGCAAGCAATCACACAGTTTCGCCCGCTCACGCGCGCGCGCACGCATGCACGCACGCACGCGCACACACGGGCGCGCGCACACGCACACACACACAGCGCGCGCGCGCCGCGCGCGCACACACACACACACACACACACACACACACACACACACACACACCACACACACACACAAGAGCTAAATCGATAATTAGACAGAGACAGACAGACATACACAGATAGATAAAAACATACATACATACACACATACATTTATACATACATACATACATAGAAAGACCGACAGACAAACAGATAGATAGAAGACAGACGACAGTCAGAGAGTAGATAGATAGATAGATAGATAGATAGATAGATAGATAGATAGATAGATAGATAGATAGAAAATAGATAGATAGATAAGATAGACAGACAGACAGATTTGTTGAATTGCTAGATCTGCACATGCTTTCCTATGATACTGATTCGTTATGCATATGAGAGAAGAGAGAGAGAGAGAGAGAGAGAGAGAGAGAGAGAAGAGAGAAGAGGAGAGAGGAGGAGAGAGAGAGAGAGAGGAGAGAGAGTTTCAGCAGCTATGCTCAGATCACCGTGCTGCTGTTGCTTTGTGTAGGAAGTAAGTCAGGTTTGTCTCTCCATGCTTGCACCAAGACGTCGGCTCGCTTATCAATACACCTTGGTGTCAGATGTCTGTTCGCTTTAACAAGACCGACATTCCTATCTCGGGATATCATTCTGCAAATGACGTCAACAAGGGCTGGCCCTGTATCTACTAATTATCCTGAAAGCATAGGCGTTACTGCAGTTGTTGTTGTTTTTTTTCACAGTTTTTAAAAGATGAAATCTCCAAAGAACAAAAACAAGCAAATAAACAAACAACAAACATTGATACGTAGACTGGAAGAATACTTTTCTTTTTTTTGCCCGTGTCTCTGTGTGAGATTTTCTCTGGCAATGTGAAAAGTGGAACTCCGAAGACGGAATGTAGCTGCTTAACAAGGGATGAAAAACAACAGCCTTCGCAGAAATCTTACAAACGGTGAATCTCGAAGTTCTAGCTGTGGAAAAAAGACGAAAAAGCATTAAGCTACCCGTTAACAACAAAATGCAGATGACAATTTGTGCCATGGTCTTTTCATGCCAGCTTTCAGTAGACATTGGTTTATCTTTGACCTTTCAAAAAACCTGTACCAGAAATTATTTCTGATTATAACAATAACTTCTGAGGCAGGTTTTCCTAAGTATTGGCATATGTATCTGTTCCTATTTTTTTCGTCTTTCCTTTATTTTTGTTATTGTTATTGTTTTTGCTGCTGCTGTTGTTGTTGTTGTTATTATTATTATTATTATCATTATTATTATTATCATCATTGTTACTATTATTATCACTGCACATGTATTATATTATCATTATCACTATTGTCATTATTGTTATCATCAACCTTTTTGTTATTATTATTATTATTACCAGTGTGCGTGGGGGGAGGGGGATGGTTGGTAGGTTTTGCTTTGGTGTTCCTCTCTATTGGTTCAATGTATGGTTTCCAAAAAGTGTCAAATAATCATTCTTGAGATTTTCTCTAGACTGCCCTACTCTTGTTTCAGCACCATCATAAGCTCCAGCCGCACGTTCTGCAATGGTATTAGCAATGAACGCATATTCTGGACTTGTTTGTTGTTTGATCTTGTGGTGAGAAACTCAACGGAATGTCTGCAGTCTCCTGTATTTCCCCAAATTTCTTTTTCCCTCTTGCGGTGCGGGCAAGTTTCTTTCTTTTCAACACGAGACGTTGCAGGGCAGCACCATCAAATGATAATACATCAACGAAACATAATAATCCAAAGTGCTGATGTATATGAGACTGAGAAAGATCAGACAGTCAGATCATATTACTGCGAGGGAAATTTTACATACGAACACAAAGCAAACTAACGGGCACATCTTAAAGATCGAGATGTGTTTTCCACTTAAGTTATGTTCATGTTAACGAGACATGAAAATTAATATGTATATTGAATTAGTCAATATGAGAACCGTCCTGAAGTATTAACCCCCCTGCACCATGAAAACTTACAGCTGGAAAACAGACGAGATCTCATTCAATGAATAATGAAAAAGTCAACTATCGATCGAGCACCAGCCGCCGTGGCGAAGTGGTTAGCGTCGCGGACTCCCGGCTGGGAGGTCGTTGGTTCGAATCCCATCAGAGACATGTGGGATTTTCTGCCCCGACCGGCTCCTACCCAGAGTTGAGTTTGCTGCGGACTCAGTTGGGAAGACTGGGACCACACAGTCGAGTTTCATCCACTTAATGGATGCGTTTCTGAGAGTGTTGCTCAAATTTCCTGACCAACACTGCAGGTGCCTGTATCTCTCGGGCCTGGTTGACGCCGGGATATACTATGAAAGGAAGCTTAGAGTACAGCCCTGTCATGTAGTCTCAGACCGAAATGGAAATCCGTAGCATCATCTTAATCATCCTCATTCTCATCGATCAGCATAAAAAAAAAGATGTCTCAAGTTCTGTGGCCCTTCATGCCCTGCTCTCATGGTGACCTCAATTTCGATGTCTTCTCCACGTCTGTGGCCTTGGTTTAGTTCCGTCGGGGTCACCGGTATCGGCGAGTCCATGGGGGCTGTCGCTGGACGGACGTGGTGGCGCCCTCGGAGGGAGAGCTCACTCACGCCGGCTCCGCGACTAAGCAATTATTGTCGTCAGAAGGGGGCTTAGTAGGTGGCGTCCTGCGTATGTTAGATCAGAACAGGCGCCACTGAACACCACCGAAGTGACTCGGCAGCAGTGCAGTGTCTCCTCCGGTGGGTTGCCTCTTGACGACTTGACATTGACTGCTCCCTGTGGATTACCGGTGCCGGGCTGCGGCGGGGCTGACCGGGCTGTGGCTGTGGACGGTGTGTCAGAATGAGCGGCGTGGGTGCACTGCCTCTGAAGTGGCGCAGAGGTTGGGACATCAAAAAAAACAAACAAACAAACAAACAAAAAAAAAAACTATCGATCGATCAGGTGAATCCAGTAAGCCAGTGTAGGGCAGTAAATGTCTTGTGATGAAGATTTCCATTCGATGTGCACATTCAGGTTTATCTTTCCCAGGACTTCAGTGGTTCAGGGTTTGTTTCTTTGTTTGCTTTTGTCGTTTTCCAATTTCACTGTTTGCATAAAATACTAGATACGATGCACGCAACTTCAGCTACCAACGTTTCTGTCTGTGTACAAAATGCTGAGTACAACACATACATTATTGCTTAGTGACAACGTCTCTATGTGTATAAAATGCTGAGTACAACACAAACATTGCAAAATTGTACAAATGCCGAACACAACACAACAAAATTTGCAACGCAAGCATGCATTTATCAATGACATCTTCGATATACAAAAAAGCTGAGTACAACACAAGTATTATCAATTAACGACAATTTCCATTTACAATATGCAGAGTACAACTCAAAGTATCATTAGTTGACTACAACTTCTCCGTTTTGTACAAAATACTGAGCAAACACAGGCATTATCATCACCAACAACGTTTCTGTACACAATGCTCATCAGGACACAAAGATAATCAAAACAACCTCTCTGTACACAATGCTGAGTGCAACGCAAGGATAATAAATTACCAGCTATCTATCTGTACACAATGCTGTGTACAACACGTGGATACTCAATCACCAACAACCTCTCTGTACACAACGCTCAGTATAACGCAATCTTAATTACTTACAACATCTTCGCACCCAATGCTATACATCACAAGATTAATCAATTGCCAACACCTTCTCTGTACACAATACTCAGTATAGCGCAAAGATAACCACCATCAACGTGTCTGTACACACTGCTGGGTACACGAGGATAGTGAATTACAAACAACGTCTCTGCACAGATTGTCCACTGCAACACAAACATAATGTATTACACACAGCTTCTCTGCACACAGTCCAGAGTACAACAAAGGCATTATGAATTACTACCAAGTGTTCCGTTTGAATAAAATGCAGCACAAGCATTTGTATGTACTATAGAACTGCTCGGTGAACAAAAACATGATCTTGAAAACAAAATCAGAAAAATGATATTTCTAGAACGAAAGGCAATTCCTTCCCTTCCCTCCCTCCCATTCATTTTTTTTTTTTTTTTACTTTCTTAATTCTAACAAAGATCACTCCAACCACGGGGTGATTGCTTTCAGAACAAGGTATAGTCCAGAACACACCAAAAAACCCTCAATGACTAGAACCAGGGTAGGCAGAATAAGATTCAGTGGTGTACTTTGTATCTTCAGTCGCGTGTGTGCGTGCGTGAGCGCGCGCGCGCGCGGTGTGTTTGTAGGTGTATGTGTGCGTGTGTGTGTGTGTTTCTTGTTCTCGTTGTTGTCGTCGTAGTCGTCGTTGTCGTCGTCCTCGTCGTAATTGATCGGCTTCCAAAGGTTTACAGACTATTTTCGAAGTCGTCGCGATGGTTTTTGTTAGTTTCGTTGGTTTGTTTGCCTGTTTGTCTGTTAATACTGGTTTTCGTTCGTAGGTTCAGTCCTAATGTGATCTACATGGACATGACTGAACCGCCTCCTGGATATTCTTGATGACGTTTGATGCTACGCGGAACTGACGTTGTTCTTCCGGTTATTACTTCCGGTCGTCACTTTCTGTCCAGAAAACGAAAGTGGGATGCGAATGATCAGACACTGGCTCTGTTGAGTTTTTAACCTCTGTACATGGGTTCGTTATGGTCTGTTCTGGATATAAGGAAAGAGGATGTGCGAAGTGGATGTATACATAGTACGGGGGCAGGGGAGAGGGGGGCTTTCTTTGGGTAAGGTGGACAGGACGAGGAGGGGGGGGGGGTGGATTAGTGGGAGGGAGGGGGAAGGCGGTGAGATGGATGGCACTTATGTTGAGTCATTCTTTCGCTACCGTAATCGCATATATACACACATAACAGACAGATACACACATATAAGCACATGTTCAACACACACACACACACACACACACACACACACACACACACACACACACACACAATACACACACACGCGCGCGCGCACACACACACACACACACACACACACGCACACACAACGAAGGCACACGCACACACGCGCGCACGCACAACGAAGGCACACACGCATACATACACGCACACACACTTACACATACACGCAGGCATGCGTGCGCGCGCGTGCACACAACACACACACACACACACACACACACACACACACACACACACACACACACACACACACGCGCGCGCGCGCGCGCGCGCGGATGCGCACGAACGCACAAGGAAGCACACACACGCACGCAGGCACGCACGCACGCACACAAGCACGCACCCACGCACGTACACACACATACACAAACACACTTGCCAGCCACCACTACTAATTTGGAAACAAATGGAGTAAATACCCAATAATGACATTCCCACAATCATTACTTCCCTCCTCTCTCTCTCTCTTGCCTCTCCACCCCACCCCCCTGCCCCTCCCCCTCCCCCCCCCCCCCCCCCTCAAAAGCAAAATGTTTAGAAATTAGCACACATCACTGGGGCATCTTAACAGGGAAAAACATCGATCATAGCGAACGCCAACTCTGCTCCCGAAGATGAGTCAATAAGTCTTATGACTAAAAGGAATGACGAAACCTGGGGGTGGGGGGGTTTGGGGGGTGGGGGGTGGGGGGGGAATTAACGAGCCAGAATCAAGTCAGAGAACAGCATGGAAGACTTATTAGTTTCCAGACACGTCATAGGAAAAGAACAATTGCAGACAATTATCCAACCGCTTGAAAAGAGAATATTGGCATTGCAGTGAAAATGAGTGGAGCGTTTCTTTCTTGAGCGATGACGATAATATCATCAAAAAAAAAGGGTGATTACTGCTGCTTTTTCAAAACGTAGGAACGGCGTCCCTTTTTTTTCTGTTTTGTTGTTGCTTGTTTTTCATGGACAGAATGATCAGAGGTGCAAAAATGGTAATTCAAGTCACAACGTTCATAGTCCAGCCAACGAGAGGGCAAAGGGGGGGAGGGGGGGGGCACATTACTGATGCAAGCAAGTGCAAACACACACACACACACACACACACACACACACACACACACACACACACACACACACACACACACACACACGCACGCACGCACGCACACACACACACACACACACACACCACACACACACACACACACACACACACACACACACAGAGTTGTGTACATGTTGATTACTCCAGACTAAAATTGAAAACAAAAAAGTGCTGAAACAAGATGATCTAAACAAAGAATACTCACAACCATGTTCAAATCAGGTTAAAGTAAAAAAAAAAAAAAAAGTTGATCATGGTTCAAATGAAAATCAAAGCATCTAAAGATAAAGGAAAGCATTTGTTAATGTCAGGTATATACTTTCTGCATTTTGCTTTATATACTTTTCTGGTTGAGGATACATGTGTTTCTTTGTTTTGTCCCTAATCTAAAGATATGTAACGCACAGACGCGCATACGATATTTTGAGCAGACACGCACAGAGAAAAGAAAACAACAAAGAAATGCACAGAGAGAGAGAGAGAGAGAGAGAGAGAGAGAGGAGAGAGAGGAGAGAGAGAGAGAGGAGAGAGAGAGAGAGAGAGAGAGAGAGAGAATCTATTTGATACTGTAGTTGACTTACTGAGACGATGGGTAAAACATATCATTCTTAAAACACAAGTCGGTACAGGTCTAAATGTAACCATAGTAGAGTTAAAGTAAATGCTTAAGATTACACTTTTGTACAAGAATATATTTCACAAAGTCCATTTGAACGTCCCGTCTTGTTTTCTGGTAGATTTTTCTTGAGGTTTGCCATGACTTTGTATGGCTCTTTGATGCGTACATCATGTGCTACACATGTTGTGGTCTGATCTGTTGTTTGGCCAACATCCTCTTTTTACCAACCTGAGAGCGCAAGTTCCTCCTGATGAACTTTGACCTTTGCTTCGGTCATCTGAAGAACAAAGCGATCAATTTCAGACTATCCGGTTTTTCTGGCACATTCTTCCCGATTCAAGGGTACACTAGAACCGCTGTATCTTGAACTTTGGGACACAGAGCCAGATTCTGATGTTTTGCGCAGAAGCATTTTTTTTTTTTAGTTCTGGTTTTTTTTGTTTGTGTGTTATTTGTCAGTAAGAAACGTTTGGGTCTCAGACGACATAAGTTAGAAAGAGACATTTTGTTATCGGGAGTATTCAAAAAACCACTATCCCTTGCAATGCAGGTTTCGTACTGAGCCATTCTGAACCTTTTTGTTTTCGTCCCTCTTCGAGTTTCTTGTTGTCCGTTTTATCTGGTACATTATTTTTGGTGTACTTTAGATTTCTTCGTTGATGTGTATGTGCGCTGAAATCTTTTTGTCCATTATTGGAAACGATCATGTTTTTGTATTGTATGTCTGCAGTACTTCCAGCAGTCTCAAGTTCTGCCAGAAGAATTTATATCAGTAGTATCTTCGTGGCCATGTGTGGAACTTTCGACAGACTCAGTCTTTCATCTGGTGTTTTTTTTTTTTTTTTTTTTTTTTAAATTGAAGCTTGTTTTTCTGGATTCAGCTCTTCTGATGTAGTAAGGTTCTGTCTGTTTGTTTGCTTGTTTGTTTGCTCGTTTGTTTTTAGCATTTCAATCTGAATAATTTGATGATTTTTCCATAAAACTTGATACAGCGTCGCTTTGTACATACTTCGACTGATGTCTCAACTTTGAGTCTTTTCTCTTTACTCTGTATTTTTGTATATCGTTACACCTATATCTGGCTTCAAATAGTATCCCCAAAATGGAGAGGTGCTTGTAGTTCGGAATGGTGCTAGCAACGCTGTAACAGCGTCTTTGCTGGGTATACTGGATTCTCTAGAGACAACTCCTTTCTGCCCTTCTCTTCCTCTCCCTCCTCCCCCTTTCTGTGTCAGCCTGCAACCGACCACGAACTTTGTCTCCCGATCTTCTGATTTTACCGTTTCTTGAACTGTGCCATGTATTCCCAATCGAGCGTTGGTTTCTCCCTCTCTTTCTATGATGGTGATCTCTCTGAATTTCTGCTCTGATCGTAATCAAAGATTCTGAACTGAAACACCGCCGTTTCCAACAGCATCGTATGTCGAAGTCCATGACGTTGAGAAGTTGGAGAAAACAGACATGCTGGTCCAAAGTATGCCGGCGCTGTTGTGGTGTTGTCTTTGTAAGTTATAGATTACGCTGTATTTCTTTCGGAAGACATGTGATATACTTAAGCTTCATATGAAACGTAAATCATCAATGAATTTACAACACCTACAATCCAGGTATGGCGAATGAAGATGTCGTAATCTTATTATAAAAACCGCGGTGTTGATGTTTTCTTCACATATACATGTGATAAAGAGTTCTCACAACGTATGAATCTAGTGCCAGAGTTTCCAAGAAAGATGGGCTGCAGACAATTTTGAAAGGAGATTTTCGTTGTGGCTCTGCCAAGGGCTAAACCCTGCATGATGTTTTGCAATTTATATTCACCAAAAGACTGCCGTGTGCAAGATGCATTGAAACATTCAACCATGAAAACACAGCGAATGTTTCACACAGTATCTTTCGAAGCAGTCTTTGTATCGAAATGATGTCGGTTACCACGATTTTACACGTAACAGGACTAAACTGAGATGTATTTGGGATTTTGTTGCTGTAAAGTCAGATAGTTTAATGCAAGTGGAAACGAGTCTCACTTTCAGCACGTGGCTTTGCCCTTAAGCTAAAAATGAGCGGAAGAAAATCAACGTCCTTTTCAACGAAGAAAATAAGCCGCGTTACCATTTGTATTGTACTTGCAATCTAGGAACGGCAACCAAACACGTCTTAATCTTCTTCATAAAAACCATGGTGTTGATGGTTTTTTTTTTCACCTGTACATGTTATAAAGGAGTTGTTAGTAGTATATAGATCTGGTGCCAGAGATTTCTAGGAGGATGGGCTGCAGACAGTTTTGTGACGAGATTTTCGTTGTGGTCTTGCAGCAGGCGCACCGGTGAGTCAGCTTATAGGACTAGTGGGAAGGACGGTTTGATCTCGGACAAAAGCGAATGAACAGAGAGAGAGAGAGAGAGAGAGAGAGAGAGAGAGAGAGAGAGAGAGAGAGAGAGAGAGAGAGAGAGAGAGAGATACAAAACCGAAATGTTTTATTCGGATTTTGGCCTGGGCCCCTACTTGAAGGGGGGTAGTCGTGGCATAATCTCATACGCACACCACACACACACACACACACACACACACACACACACACACACACACACACACACACACACACACACACACACACACACACACACACACATGCGCGCGCGCACACACACACATCACATAACATGGAATTTAAGATGCTGGTCATAAAGAATTAGTTATGCACAAAACAAAACAAAACAAAAACAAGGCAAAAACAAAAAAAAAAAACAAAAAAAAAAAGAAATCATGCGTAGAATCCATGCACATTTCCTGCACCTCGAGTGAGCTCCCAACCTAGCCAAAGTTTAACTCTAATCTTTGTCATCTTGTTTGCTTTGCTCCAGCTGTCTAAGTAAACACAACATATTATTAGCTTTCTTTTGTACTCTCAGTTATTCCATTCGCATAATTAGTTCTATCTAATAAAACATGTAACCATAGAACTCTAACATATTAGATCTCTTCTCTCTCTCTCTCTCTCTCTCTATATGATATATATATATATATATATATATTATTATTATTATGTATGTATGTATGTATGTATGTATGTATGTATGTATATGTATTGATATATTTGGGATTTGTACTTACATCTCTTGACGAAAAACAAGTGAACTGTCTCACAATTGAACGCCGCACTAATATTCACGCTTCAGCTTCGTGTTGTACGTGGGGTGCACAGGAGAATCGTACAAAGCTGACTACAAGCACGAAAACACTAATTCCCTGACTTGGTAAGTATTGCATAATACATACAACAGCCCGATTTCTTTTCTTTGCCAGATCTTTACACGACAGAGTAAACGACACTCGACAGCACTGTTAGATAAATGCTTAGATATTTATGGACGCAATCTATGGGCTTACCATCATGCATACATTGCTAGATACTTGCTCAATAGGGCCCATGTATGGATTGATGCTGTTTGAGACATTTGACCTTCATATGACGTGAACTAGTAGGTTGATAAAGACTATTTAGCATACTTTGGAATCAGTAATCATGTTGCTTCGGAGGAGAGAGAGAGAGAGAGAGAGGAGAGAGAGAGAGAGAGAGAGAGACAGACAGAGACAGAGACAGAGAGACAGAGACAGAGACAGAGAGAGACAGAGAGAGACAGAGACAGAGACAGACAGGCAGGCAGGCAGACAGAGACAGTGTACCTAGTGTACGTGAATTGGTTGGTTGATGATGACTAGCATAGTTTGAAGATCAGTCACTATAACTGTTTCAGAGAGAGAGAGAGAGAGAGAGAGAGAGAGAGAGAGGAGAGAGAGAGAGAGAGAGAGAGAGAGAGAGAGAGAGAGAGAGAGAGAGAATGTCAACAGCCCAGAACGATAAAAAAAAACTACCATTCCTGTTTTCACCGTTTCTTAAGAAATCGAACACCACACGCCCCTTTAATGTCAAGATTAGAAGAGCTCTTCATCCGCAATTCTGCCGCAACCTGCACGCAACAGATAGATAATGGGCTCTTTGAAAACAGGCATGAGGAACCGTGCTCTATCAATTGGAAAGCCAGGAGGAATGTGCACTCGGGTTCGGCCGATGAATAGCTCACAGATTATGATGGGAGGTCTTCTGCTTTCTAATAATAGCCCCTCGGGCAGGTATTTGGGAGGAGGGGGGGGGGGGGATGAGGAATAGGGTCGTCTGAGGCTTGGAATGCAGTGCATCGTGATAACGTCTTTTCTTGCAGCTTTTGCCCCGGTCAAACTACGCTTGATGTACGTACGTGTGTGCTTGTGCCTGTGTGAATGTTTCTCTGCGTGCCAACCTGTTTATCTGTCTGAATAAGTATGAAGTGTGTGTGTGTGGTGTGTGTGTGTGTGTGTGTGTGTGTGTGTGTGTGTGAGAGAGAGGAGAGAGGAGAGAGAGAGAGAGAGTGTGAGTGTGTGTGTGTGTGTGTGTGTGTGTGTGTGGAGAAGGAGAGGAGAGAGAGAGAGTGTGTGAGTGTGTGTGCGTGTGTGTGTGTGTGTGTGTGTGTGTGAG
>CM065718.1:49466565-49476565 GCA_033310375.1 Conus canariensis | reverse complement strand
ACACCTCGGCGATCATTTTGACCCATTTGTAATGCCAGTCTATCAATAAAATATAAAGAAGATAAAGCTGGGCTGCATACATCCCCTTGTTTAATTCTATGACCACAGCAAACAAAGTCTGTTACTTTAATCACATATTTTATTTTTGCTTTCACTTCACTATACATCTTTTTCAGACATCGCCACAACTTACCTTTAATCCCATTTTCAGACAGATTGCCATTTTAACATTCTTACATGATATTTCCACTTCTAATGTCAGGCATTTCTCGTGTTACATCTGAAACGTCACTCTGAACATTCGCATGAAGTTTTTTGCTATCTTTGAATTCCATACTTTTGCGATCAAACTTATACACTTTCAGATAGTTGAACAAGGTCTGGATGTTGTACTGCTTTCACCTGTCAACGAAACGGCAACGAGTTGGGCTGCAGGATGCGAGCAGCAGTTTGCTTGGTGGTGGCGTCGTTCGCTATCATTTGTGCAGTCATGAAGTACGGGCTGGTACACCCATGGGGGCGCTTCCATGGAGGTTCTGTAGTGGTCGCGTCCGGTGGTCACACAATGGCATCTGCCAGGGGGCAGTTATGTCCCTTGACATCTTAATGAAATTCCTTGTGCGTGCCTGCACACTGTGTGAACACAGCTCAGGCTTCCAAGTGTGGTGCAGGTTTACTCCTGGCCGATTGGTTCGGCAGTTGAGGACAGTACTTCTCTGGGTACCACTGACACCTTCGGGTGTATCTGTTTCTTTCTCACGCGATCGCACTTCCAGTTTAGATTGTTAAGCCAGGTCTGGATGTTCCACGGGGCACAGTCCAAAGAGTGTGCGGATGCGCGTCAGGGGTAGATCGGGATCCGCAGTCTCTGTGTGAGAAATCTGCAGCGCTGCTAAAATCTCCAGTGCTGCTCAACGGCTTTGAATTGTGTGACGTCCCAGCTTCTAGATGTTGCTCCAGGTCACTGCACCGGATCTAATAGTCGTAGAAAAATAGAGAGTAAGTAGCACTCCTAAGGTGTCGTCGTTTGCGTCTGTTCGCAACTTGAAATGGCAATTCTTGTGGCGAGATGAAATTTGGCTCTGCTGACCATGAAGGATATGATGACCGCCACTCACTGACCATGAAGGATATGATGACCGCCACTCACTGACCATGAAGGAGATGATGACCGCCACTCACTGACCATGAAGGAGATGATGACCGCCACTCACTGACCATGAAGGAGATGATGACCGCCATTCACTGACCATGAAGGAGATGATGACCGCCACTCACTGACCATGAAGGAGATGATGACCGCCACTCACTGACCATGAAGGAGATGATGACCGCCACCATCACTGACCATGAAGGAGATGATGACCGCCACTCACTGACCATGAAAGAGATGATGACTGCCACTCACTGACCATGAAGGAGATGATGACCGCCACTCACTGACCATGAAGGAGATGATGACCGCCACTCACTGACCATGAAGGAGATGATGACCGCCACTCACTTACCACAAGCAAGCAGCCAGACATGTCAGTCGGTGGAATGGCATGTTTCTTCAGACACTTGACGGTTGAATTCCACGACTCAACTCCACAAAGGTTTGTTTTTTTTTTTAAAGAAAAAAAAGGACGCACCGAAACCGAGAACTCAGAGAAGTAAGGCTGCTTAGCTCCGTGACAATCAAAGTCTCCCACGCCACCACCACGATCACCACCAACCCCCACCTTCGTCGAAATTCCCTGCCCTCTTTTCCCACGGGAGAGAGAGTGAGAGAGTGAGAGAGAGAGAGAGGGGGGAGAGAGAGAGAGAGAGAGAGAGAGAGAGAGAGAGGAAGGAGGGGGAGAGAGTAACAGACATTTGGAAAGGAAGAGAAGATCGCCTTAAAACAACAACAGAAAAATATATCACACTACATAATCATGACAATGACTCCAACACCTCCCGTCACCCCACCCACCCCTATCCTCCTGCTTTACCGTTCCCACTCCCACGACAGACCCGTCCCTTCTTTTCACACCTTTGCTGCTTCCCTCTTTCCTCCACACCCCACTGTGGTGGGTTTTTTTTTTTCCCAGGCCTGCGATGTTGGCTCAGCGGTGCATGGAACTCGTGTCGACAAGGTCTGTTTCTGAATGCGGAGATCGATACGGCCAGCTGGCTATCAAGGTGGACATGAATGCACCCCCCACTGCGCCCAAAGAATAGAGATCAATATGGCTTACGGCTCCTGAAGGTAAGGATCAATATTGCCGACAGCTCATGAAAATCCACATCAACATAGCCAACGGCAGTCTACAGGTAGAGACCAGCCCAGGCAACAGCTTCTGGAGGTGGACGTAAATAGAACGAGTGAAATTATTCTGAAAGTAGAGGTTAATGTAGTCAACTGCTCCCTGAAGGTTGACTACTCCTGAAGGATGACATCATGACGTTCTGCTCCTACAAGGATGACATCATTACGTTCTGTTCCTCAAGGATGACATCATTACGTTCTGCTCCTAAAAGGATGACATCATTACGTTCTGCTCCTAAAAGGATGACATCATTACGTTCTGCTCCTGAAAGATGACATCATGACATTCTTCTCCTGAAGGATGCCATCATGACATTCTGCTCCAGTTGGATGACATCATGACATTCTTCTCCTGAAGACTGACATTCTGCTCCTGAAGACTGACATTCTGCTCCTCTGAAGACTGACATTCTGCTACTGAAGGATGACATCATTACATTCTGCTCCTGAAGGATGACATCATTACATTCTGCTCCTGAATTATGACATCATGACATTCTGCTCCTGTAGGATGACATCATTATATTCTGCTAGAGAAGGATGACATCATTACATTCTGCTCCTGAATTACGACATCATTACAATCTGCTCCTGTAGGATGATATTATTACATAGTGCTTCTAAAGGATGACATCATTACATTCTGCTAGAGAAGGATGACATCATTACATTCTGCTCCTGAAGGATATTATTACATTCTGCTCCTGAAGGATGACATCATTACATTCAGTTCCTGAATGATGACATCATTACATAGTGCTCCTAAAGGATGACATCATTACATTCTGCTCCTGTAGGATGACATCATTACATTCAGCTCCTGAAAGATCACATCATGACATTCTGCTCCTGTTGGATGACACCATTACATTCTGCTCCTGAAGGATGACATCATTACATTCTGCTAGAGAAGGGTGACATCATTACATTCTGCTCCTGAAAGATGACATCATAACATTCTGCTCCTAAAGGATGACATCATAACATTCTGCTCCTGAAGGATGACATCATAACATTCTGCTCCTGTT
The DNA here is from genome assembly GCA_033310375.1 of Conus canariensis. Lineage (NCBI taxonomy): Eukaryota > Metazoa > Mollusca > Gastropoda > Neogastropoda > Conidae > Conus > Conus canariensis. Next base: position 49,473,244 of record CM065718.1, on the reverse strand, counting down.
GGATGACATCATGACATTCTGCTCCTGAAGGATGCCATCATGACAATCTGCGCCCGAGGGATGACATCATAACATTCTGCTCCTGAAGGATGACATCATTACATTCTGCTAGAGAAGGATGACATCATTACATTCTGCTAGAGAAGGATGACATCATAACATCCTGCTCCTGAAGGATGCCATCATGAAATTCTGGTCCTGAAGGATGACATCATAACATTTTGCCCCTGTGGAATGACATCATTATATACTTCTCCTGAAGGATGACATCATGACATTCTGCTCCTGAAGGATGACATCATGACATTCTGCTCCTGAAGGATGACCTCATTACATCCTGCTCCTGAAGGCTGACATCATAAGGTCCTGCTCCTAAAGGATGACATCATAACATACTGCTCCAGAAAGATGACATCACAACATTCTGCTCCCGAAGGATGACATCATTACATTCTGCTAATGAAGGATGACATCACAACATTCTGCTCCTGAAGGATGACATCTTTACATTCTGCTAATAAAGGATGACATCACAACACTCTGCTCCTGAAGACAAACATCATAACATCCTGCTTCTGAAGGATGACATCATAGCATACTCTCCTGAAGGATGACATCATAACATACTGCTCCTGATGGATGACATCATAACATACTGCTCCTGAAGGATGATGTTTTAACAACCTACTAAAGGATGACATATTGACATTCTGCTCCTGGATGTCGGAGTTATGGCATCCTGCTTCTAAAAGATAACGTAATAACATCCTACTCCTGAAGACTGACATCATACCCCCTGCTCCTAAAAAAAATTGACATCATTACATCCAGCTTTTGAACATTGACATCATACAATGCTGTTCCTGAAGGCTGACATTAAGCCATCCTGCTACTTAAAGCTGGCATCATGACATCTGGTTCCTGAAGGCTGACGTCGTGACATCCTGCTTCTTAAGACTGACGTCACGACATCCGGCTCCTGAAAGCTGACGTCGCGACATCCGGCTCCTGAAGGCTGACGCCACGACATCCGGCTCCTGAAGGCTGACGCCACGACATCCGGCTCCTGAAGGCTGACGTCACGACATCCTGCCCACGAAGTCTGCCACGATTACTTCCTACTCTATCATTATAGCCAACGTCTTCTGCAGGTGGACATCAATACAGCAGAGCTTCTGTGAATGTCGGGGGTCAATAGCAGCACTCGTTGTTGAACGTTGACATCCAGACGGCCAATTGCTGCACACTGGGTGTAAAGTGCAAGAAGATCTTCGCCGTGTTTTTTTTTTTTTTTTTTTTTTTTTCTTCTCTGCTGTTCTGAATCGACCAGGCGTAAAACATAAAGTCCTGACAGCTCTTTCCATAAAGGATTTCGCTTCCTATCCTACGCATGAACGCCAGACTGCACAAGAGAGATCCAGGACATTCTATTCTTTTGTGCTTTGGTCGTTTGTTCCTTCCTTTTCCTTTTTTTTTTTTCTTTTTTTCTTTTTCCTTCGCACAGATTTGTTAAGGAAAATAAACGCAGTTAAATGTATCTTTCGTCTGTCTGTCTGTCTGTCTGTCTGCTGTCTGCCTTGTCTGCCTGCCTGTGTCTGTCTGTTTGTCTATCTCTTTCTGTCTGTCTGTCTGTCTTCTGTCTGTCTCTCTCTCTCTCTCTCTCTCTCTTCTGTCCTGTCTGTCTGCCTGTCTGCCTGCCTGTGTTTGTCGGTCGCTCTCCCTCTCTTTCTGTCTCTCTCTGTCTCTGTCTGTCTGTCTGTCTCTCTGTCTGTCTGTCTGTCTCTCTCTGTCTCTCTCTGTCTCTCTGTCTCTGTCTCTGTCTCTTCTCTGTCTCTCTCTCTCTCTCTCTCTCTGCCTACCTGCCTAACAACTGCTTCTCTCTCTCTCTCTCTCTCTCTCTCTCTCTCTCTCTCTCTCTCTCTCTCCCTCCCCTTCCTTTTTCCTCATTTTCTTAGCCTTCCACTCTCTTTGTCTTTTCTTATTTTCTCTCGTCCTGTGTTTCTGCTGTTTCCCCGGTACGTCAGATGATCAGGGAATGAGGGCACCAGCAGTGGGAAGAACACCGTCGGCTGGCCCTGAACTCCAAACTATTGATTCTATACACCGCTGGCAACAGTTCTTGTTCCTGGGGCTTATTTTTTTTTTTTTTTTTACCTTTCGAGAAGGATGTTTACAATGCAGTCTTTGTCTAACAATGTTCCTGGCTTCTGGTATTGGAAGGAGGATTTTATGGCGCTCGTGTTTTCTCAGTCTGCCCGATTTCTTACAATTTCAAGAAATATTGATCGGCTAAAAATGAAAAAGAAAACAAAATCTGTGGCTTACTTCTGGATCGTTGCCTTGGGTTTTTTTTTTTTTTTTTTTTTTTTTTTTTTTTTTTGCGCGGGTACCATCCCTTATTACAAATATGCGTATGGAAACGAAAAGAAAGAAAGAAAACGGTTTGCACTGCTGACCGCATCGTTTGCCATTGTCAAAATAGTCAAGCCTATTGTTACCAAAAACAGTCAAACACGCCCACTCGTACAAACAAAAAGTGCTTTGAGTCCACGAAATCATCGGAAGAAGATCGATTTTGCATGAGCAAAACATTGTCAGATCAGACAAATGGATCATGAGATTCCATTTGATCCACATTGTGGAATGGGTGAGTTGTTAGGTTGCCCCGCCTTTGAAAGCCTCCCACATGCTGTTCTTGTTCGAGAGATCAGGAAGGAGACTCACGTGTATTTGTTTGTTGCTGAGCCTGCCGCTTCTGCTACCTGACCGATTCTACATTCCTTTTCTGTGAGGACAGAAAGCTCTTTCCATGGAACAGTTGGTGGATGGCTTGACTGAGCTGAACTGATAGCGTGCAACAAGATCGACAGCCTGGTGAATTCAATATGAATGAAGTCGAAAGCCTGCTGAATCGAAGCGATAAATGGCCCCCCCCCCCCCCCCCACACACACACACACACCACACTCCCCTACTCCTTGGCCGATGCCATTCTCCTTGTTCCTGCAGCAGCAAAGAATAGTTATACTGAATCATCTCTCCTGTTTATAAAAGGGGGGGGGGGGGGGGGGGGTTCTAAGGGTAAATATAGGATTTTTGTTTTCATGCACGATATCCACAGTGTGTGCTGTGCGGTGTAATCCTATGCAATGTTATAATTATTGTGTTGTCTATGCCTAACCCATACTAAAAGACACCCGGGGTACAGTAATAGAGGCCTGGGTAATCAAGAGATTTCCACGTATCTTTTCTCAATCTTTTTAAAATGCCGAACGGATTACAAATAACATATACAAAAGTGCAAACGTATCAGCATACAAACATTACTTTGACAACAGCAACACCAACGACAACAAAGACAACAACAGCAGCAATAACAACAAAAATCAATAGAAGAGCAAACACAGAAACAATCCAGTCAATATGTGAGAAAAACCTATAGAACATCTGAAATGCACACACACACACACACACACACACACACACACACACACACACACACACACACACACACACACACACACACACACACACGAAAAAAAAAACACACACAAAAAGGTTCAGATAAAATTTTGCCTCATAGTGTGTCTGCGTGTTCTTAGCCTCACAATTCTTAGATATCAAACTTCAAACAAAGGTATGTGTAATAGCCAACAATCATGAAACCGTTTGAATGACATATCAATACAGCCACATTTTTTTTCCAGTTTCGTAGTAATATTATAAAAAAATATACAGAAGAAAACTGGATACTGAAGTATCTGGTTATCTAGTTTACAGTTATACATAAAGAAACTTTGGCAACAGTCAAATGTTATCAAATACCTCATCTGACATGGAATCAGCATCCAATCCAAACAAGCCAAGATTTCCACAGATCTGTTTCCTCAATCATGTGTAGCAGAGTAAAGTGTGACAGCCAGTTCAGTGTTCGTTGTCTGTTGCGAATCCTGCTTGCGTCCATGATAAAAAACGTCCGCTGCTAATCTTCCACACTTTGTCGTTCAGATGGTATCACTGTTGTCTTAAATAGTCCTCCACCTTCACCCCATTGTCCTAAAATGGTTATGTCCAACCGCTGCATTATCTGTGGTATGTATGGAGGTATTATTTGAGTGCCACTGTCTGCATTGTGCACCCAGGACTTTTCACTGCCTCTGTGGCATCTATCTTTCGATGTACCTTATAGTCATGATGAGAGGCATGCCGTACAAGGCACGTTTACTGAGTTTCACTACCCTGATGAGAGGCTGATTTTCATCACCCTGATGAGAGGCTGTGGACTGTCAGAGCAGGTGCTTGCTTACTGCCAGACATTGCCCGTTGTCTTCAGTCATTTGTGAATCCGTGAAGCCCTTACAGTCGACCGCCGCGTTGCAACGTAGAGCTTAAGTTCCAGATATCCATACGAAAACCCTACACCTGGTTCGTAGTGTGTGTGTGTGTGTGTGTGTGTGTGTGTGTGTTGTGTGTGTGTGTGTGTGGTGTGTGTGTGTGTGTGTGTGTGTGTGTTACGTGTGCGTGTGGAAATTCACACAACATCATATTACATGGTCACGGAGAATCCAAGTCGCACCTTTGGTATAGCTAATTAATTACACGACACCGATGAATACTGTTCATCACTTTACTTGTTAACTCTTTCAATACCGGCTTTTCCGTGATCCTGGTATTTTCTAGTTCCACTCAGTTTTGAGAACCACTCTTGAAATACTGGTCCCCTCGAGTCTGCAGCCATTCTCACGCTCCACGGTGTGAAAAAAAAGCAAAATGATTGTCGTTCAAACCTAGTGTGCGTGTTCCCTTCTCCCCACAGCTAAGAGCTATTAATCTGACAGCAGCATGCAGTTGGAGTTGATGACAGAAATGTGGTATGAGCACCGAACCTTTCTGTCGAGTTGTGGCTACACTGGCATTGCTATGGCGAACTGACTGTTCTTAAAGCATCAACGCACACAAAACGTAGGATAACAAAAACAACAGATAACAAACAGCCACACACTTTCAACTGCAAAGCCATCAGTTGGTAAAAACGATAAATCTTGCTAGAACAAACGGCAACTCTTTTTTTTTAAATCTTATACTTTGCATGATGCGCCTCTGAGAAATATATAGGCCTACGGTTTTGTGAAGGTTTCTGCATTTCTTAGCTTTTTTTCACCTCCTTTGAAAATAATTTTATGTTAGGGTTTACATTCTTTAGCCAGTCTTTGCTAACGAGCCAAATTATCCGGCAGCATAATTAAATCTATAATTTGGTCTGTCATAATTATTGTCAGTGCTAAACTGTACAATTGCTTAACTGACGGGAAACACTTATGCATTAACCGTCACTCCATCTCAGCCAGAAATACGGCGATCAGTGCTCAATTGTGCATTTAAGCCTATTCTAACAATTACATCAGCCATTTGTTATCCTTAAGATACTGTTCGCCACAAGTATTTTGAGGCACGTTTCGGGCTGATACAAGATGACTCCGCGCCACATCCTCCACGTGCCTCCCTCCCCACATCTGCTGCCCATCCCAACGGCCCCTCACTTTTTTCCTCCCGTTCTCTCCCCAAGCCCCTCTCCCCATAAATGTTCCTAATCTTTTTTCAAGCAGAGCTAAGAACTGGCTATGGGAGTATTCAACTCTCTCCCCTCTCCCTCCCTCTCTCTCTCTCTCTCTCTCTCTCTCTTTCTCTCTGTGTTGTGTGTGTGTGTGTGTGTGTGTGTGTGTGTGTGTGTGTGTGTGGGGGTGGTGTGTGTGTGTGTGTGTGTGTGTGTGTGTGTGTGTGTGTGTGTGTGTGTGTGTGTGTGGTGCGTGCGTGCGTGCGTGCGTGCATGCGCGTGCGTGCGTGCGTGCGTGTGTGTCCCATACACTTCCGCTCCCTCCCTCTCCTCCGCTCCTTTCCACAACTTATGTCTCCTTCCACCCGCAAAACATTTCAAGAATGATGACATCTACATTCCGAAAAAAGGACGCAACCCTGCTTGCTTACGCCATTCCCTGCACAAATGGAAACTGCGTCCCTCTCTGGGATGAAAAAAAAAAAATAATTGCCAGCTTGCGAGCGAAATGTTTCCTTGCCTTTTTTTTTTCTTTTCTTTTCTGTTTTTTTTTTTTTTTTTTCTCTCTCTCTCTGAAGAATTCAAAATGGAGTCAGTTCTGGATATTGCCCAGTAAGATCCTTGTGAACATCAGTGAAGAGTCATCCAGCTGATTTTCAATTAGTTACCTTTCTGACAAACACACAAAGATTAAAATACAGAGAGGGGTGGGGGGAGAGGGCGAGGGGGGGGGGGGGGGGCGGGGGGCAGTCTGACAGGATCGAAAGTCAAAACCCTTCTCGGCTGTGTTTTGCCAGCGCGCAGGATGCGATTTAATAATGTCGACCGGGAGATGCTTAGCTGCGCACATTTTTTTTTTTTTTCCCTTTTTGTTCCGGTTCTTCTGTTCCTTTCTGTTTATTCTATCAGTCGCTGTCTTTTCTTGTCTCATTATCCCTTTGATTTTGTGTTGTGCACTGGGTCGTTGGCTGTTTGGTTGGTTTTAGCTTGGTGTGTGTGTGTGTGTGTGTGTGTGTGTGTGTGTGTGTGTGTGTGTGTGTGTGTGTGTGTATGTGTGTGTGTGTATGCGTGTGTATTTGTGTGTGTGTGTGTGTTGTGTGTGTATGTGTGTGTGTGTGTGTGTGTGT
>CM065718.1:49459065-49464065 GCA_033310375.1 Conus canariensis | reverse complement strand
TAATGACAGACGAATCGTTTGCCGGCCCTTCTCCCCCACCCCTCACCCTACTCCTGCCCCCCTCCCCCCATTACTTATTTGCGGTTCTCTCTCTCTCTCTCTCTCTCTCTCTCTCTCTCTCTCTCTCTATCTATCTATCTCTGTCTGTCTGTCTGTCTGTCTGTCTGTTTCTGGCTCTCTATCTCTGTCTCTGTCTTCTGTCTGTCTGTCTGTCTGTCTGTCTGTCTGTCTGTCTCTCTCTCTCTCTCTCTCTCTCTCTCTCTCTCTCTCGTCTTTTTCTTTTTTTTTTCCCTGTACATTTATGTCAGTCTACACTTAAACTACCTCCCATTTCAAAGTCCATCTTTTAAAGACATTTTCCGGAGAAAAAAAAAAATCTTTGCCTATACTACATTTGCCTGCCGATAGAGACTAACTTCCACTAAAGAGTTTTTCTGGAATATTTGTGTCTTTGCCCGTACCTGATTCTGACTTCCAATTCAGACTTCCTCCTACGCAGGCTTTTGCCCCTGAAACATTTTAGTCGTCTGGATTGGACGGGCTGGGAGTCACATTCGATTCGGTTATGAAGTTCAAGACTTTCCTTGGTAAACGAACACAATCAAACGCAGTCAAAACCAAACATCATGACGTGTTCGGTTCGTGTCCCTCATAGGCTTGTTAGAAAAGGATGTTTTCGTTCAGATGAGAAATGACGAGGGGTATGAGTGGGGTGGGGGGAGGGGGCGACGAATGTTTATTTGTTTGTTTGTTTTTAATATTTGCGTAGGTTAGTACGTCTTCTGTATCTTTAGTAATACAGATCTCTACTTTCTGCACTTATGTGTTTACATATGTACAAGTGTGTGTGTGTGTGTGTGTGTGTGTGTGTGTGTGTGTGTGTGTGTGTGTGTGTGAGAGAGAGAGAGAGAGAGAGAGAGAGAGAGAGAGAGCTGTGACTCATTATGTCCGGGGTAATATCTTCAGCAGTTTTAAATGCAGCGTCGAAATTTTGACGTCTGTCCATATCAAATGATTTTCAGAGACAGTCTCCAAGATTTCTGTGTTCAGTAGTTAGTTAATTAGTTAGTTACTGGGCTTTAGAGGGGGAAAATAGTTGTAACGGGGTTTCGACTTAACTTCTTTTCTTACAATCTTAACTACGCCATTTTCTGACGAACGTGAGCTTGAAGTTGCTTCTGAACTTACTGAACTCTGAAATTCGTAGGTTTATGGCTTTATTTGTAAGATATGTTCAAAAGTAAGTTACATTACCTCAAATCAAATGTCTAGGCCTGTACTTCTACTTAATGCTGAACAAATTCTAACTGAATTTGACATGTCTTAATCCGTTCACTGACTTCGTGTCCTTGAGATCTTTGCACTTTATTCTGTCGTTTTAGAATTACTGCAATTTCGTTGTAGTTTGTTCAAACAGCCACAGCATCGGTTTTCTTTCGTCGTGCGTTGATTCAGTGCAAGAGACCCTTACGGTGGTTTTTAAGCTGTCTTCTTAGGTTTAGAAGTCCGAGGCTCAGTGTTAAAGGTGGCTTACATATCGAAAATCGTCATTTTACCAGGTTCGGGGGTAGATCTCCAATAACTCCGCCCACAGTGATTTAACTAATTCTTTAAGTAAAAACTTTGTTGACGGTGATCTGCTGATTTTTACGCAAGATAAATCTTAGTCAGTGGATTTAAAGGAGTGGTGTGTGGGACTATGGAGAAAAAATCAAGAATTTGATGGATGTACGGGTGTTTAGATGTACGGGCGTTTAGATCTTAATTTCGTTCGTTAGGGCTGTTACTAAAAGACGGGTAAATAAATAAAATCTGTAACCTTTACTACATGCACTTTTTCTATCACGTTGACTGTTTCTATGACATCTTAAAAATATGCCTGAACGATCATATTTTTGTTGTCAAGTAACAGAAACCAAACATTCTGGATCTTTCGCAGGTCAGGAAACGATACATAGGCGGGTAATCCCATCTTGATTAATGACGGCTTCTGATGGTCCGTATTGAAAGGTTCCACTGTAAGCTGTTTCTGCTCTGATGTTCGTGCTTGTTACCTTGTACACACCATTATTGAAAATAACGACTAGATATGAGGCAGAGGCCCTGACTTGGCCCTTACTGTCAAGAGCGATTCACTACACGTTTACAACTTTGAAAGTACTGCTCAGACATACTACCCAGCGTTGCAGGTGTCTGTGTCACTCTGACTGACTGACTGACTGACTGATTGACTGACGCGCGGCAAGGGCTGTGGCTGCTGGCCTTAACACGCTATCCTCAAATCGGTCTGAACTAAGCGCTGTGCATAGTGTCACTATTATCGGCTTCATTGATCAGTGTTAACATAGAAGAGGAGAACACAGACAGCCAGCCACACAAGAACAAAGAGGGATAGAGGGCGTGACAGAGAGAGAGAGAGAGAGAGAGAGAGAGGAGAATTCGAATACGAGTACGAATACGAATACTTTATATCGTTATTATGTTATTTTAACCCATACACAAAAGAGGTTGACAGAGTAAGGGATCATACATTAAATAAACTTGTGAGAACGAATGAAAAAAAAAATGTACATCGAAAATACTGCACAACAATCATCATGAAAGGGAATCCAAATCCTGCAATACCACGAGCATAGAACTACTACAATGGCAATGTCTGCGTGGAAACAGCGTGGTCTTTTTCTGTCACCACAGTCCAGTCTCACGAAACGTCATGATAAGGATTTCCTTTCTCTACAGCGTCTCGCTTATCCGAACTGACTGACTGCTTCTCTTTGAGTATTTGAAGAAAAAAAAAACTGTCCATACCGACACCTTCTCCTCTCATTCACGCTGGTCAGTAATATTTCCAGACATATGTTTCTTGGCTGTCCAGCTGGTTGATTTGAATGTCCAGGTCCACAACCGTGACCGTCCGCCCACTCTGGTTCAGTCTTGGTTAAGTGTTCGTTTTTCCCCATCACCAGGCCACAGGTTTCGGTATCACTGTATTGCAGTCCGCTTCTTTTGTCATGGAGGACCGTCAATGTCTGTGTGTCTATGTCGCACCGTGTTATGTCAGTTTGCTGATGACTGTCACGTGCGTCTTGTGAAAGCAGGGCTTCGCAGCTGTAGGGAGAATTGTCTATAAATGTTGGCACAAACGAGTTGCACTATCGATGTTGCCAATGGCACAAAGTAACCTGGGGCGGGTCGGCAAACCAACAACAAAAACCTCAGAGAGAGAGAGAGAGAGAGAGAGAGACAGACAGACAGACAGACAGACAGCGAAGACTGACTCGCTCTTTTTTCGTCGTGGTCTATTTTGTGTGTCTCCGCCTTTTTTTTGTGTCTCTGTTGGCTTAGAACGGGCACTTACAGTTCGTACACAGCGTATGGGTCTGAAGGGTACGCGGCACAGTGGTCTGAAGGGTACGCGGCACAGTGGTCTGAAGGGTACGCGGCACAGTGGTCTGAAGGGTACACAGCACAGTGGTCTGAAGAGTACACAGCACAGTGGTCTGATGGGTACACGGCACAGTGGTCTGAAGGGTACACAGCACAGTGGTCTAAAGGGTACACAGCACAGTGGTCTGAAAGGTACACAGCACAGTGGTCTGAAGGGTACACAGCACAGTGGACTGAAGGGTACATAGCACAGTGGTCTAATGGGTACACAGCACAGTGGTACTGAAGGGTACACAGCACAGTGGTCTGAAGGGTACACAGCACAGTGGTCTGAAGGGTACATAGCACAGTGGACTGAAGGGTACACAGCACAGTGGACTGAAGGGTACACAGCACAGTGGTCTGAAGGGTACACAGCACAGTGGTCTGAAGGGTACACGGCACAGTGGTCTGAAGGGAACACAGTGGACTGAAGGGTACACAGCACAGTGGTCTGAAGGGTACACAGTGGACTGAGGGTACACAGCACAGTGGTCTGAAGGGTACACAGTGGACTGATGGGTACACAGACAGTGGTCTGAAGGGAACACAGTGGACTGAAGGGTACACAGCACAGTGGTCTGAAGGGTACACAGTGGACTGAAGGGTACACAGCACAGTGGTCTGAAGGGTACACAGTGGACTGATGGGTACACAGCACAGTGGTCTGAAGGGAACACAGTGGACTGAAGGGTACACAGCACAGTGGTCTGAAGGGTAACACAGTGGACTTAAGGGTACACGGCACAGTGGTCTGATGGGTACACAGCACAGTGGTCTGAAGGGAACACAGTGGACTGAAGGGTACACAGCACAGTGGTCTGAAGGGTACACAGTGGACTGAAGGGTACACAGTGGACTGAAGGGTACACGGCACAGTGGTCTGAAGGGTACACAGCACAGTGGTCTGAAGGGTACACAGTGGACTGAAGGGTACACAGCACAGTGGTCTGAAGGGTACACAGTGACTGAAGGGTACACAGCACAGTGGTCTGAAGGGTACACAGCACAGTGGTCTGAAGGGAACACAGTGGACTGAAGGGTAACACAGACAAGTGGTTGAAGGATACACAGTGGTCTGAAGGGTACACAGTGGTCTGAAGGGTACACAGTGGTCTGAAGCGTACACAGTGGTCTGAAGGGTACATAGCACAGTGGTCTGAAGGGTACACAGCACAGTGGTCTGAAGGGTACACAGTGGTCTGAAGGGTAACACAGTGGTCTGAAGCGTACACAGTGGTCTGAAGGGTACATAGCACAGTGGTCTGAAGGGTACACAGCACAGTGGTCTGAAGGGTACACAGCACAGTGGTCTGAAGGGTACACAGTGGTCTGAAGGGTACACAGTGGTCTGAAGGGTACACAGTGGTCTGAAGCGTACACAGTGGTCTGAAGGGTACATAGCACAGTGGTCTGAAGGGTACACAGTGGACTGAAGGGTACACAGCACAGTGGTCTGAAGGGTTCACAGTGGACTAAATGGTACACAGCACAGGAGTCTGAAGGGTACACAGTGGTCTGAAGGGTGTATAGCACAGTGATCTGAAGGGTATATAGCACAGTGGTCTGAAGGG
>CM065718.1:49451565-49454065 GCA_033310375.1 Conus canariensis | reverse complement strand
TGAAGGTTAAAATGAAAAAAAAAAGCACAATTATGTTCTAGTCTTCCATAAGAGTGGATATTTGGCAGCATAGGAGAGACGGAGTTATGGAAAATAAAAGTGTACCGGTTATAAACAACTTAAAAGTGTCTAATATAATTCATTCGAAGCTGAGCTTTGTTTTCTTTAGCATTTCCAAGCCTGGTGAGTGGAGACAAAATGTGCAGCGATGAGTGTGCCGAATGTATGGAGTATGTTTGAAAATAGCTTTAACAGATTTATTTTCTTCGGTTTTTCGATGTGAGAAGCGTTGGACGAATATGTCCAAATATTGACAGATTTTCTAGGTAAGGCCGTTTAAAATGGATTCTTATGCAAAAAAAAAAAAAAAACAAAAAAAAAACCAACAACAAAAATCAAGGTTTATATTCTTATGCAAAAACAAAATTCAAGTTTTATCTCGTTCAGACTGAGTGTCTTCGACACATGGTGAACGTGACACGCATAGTGAAAGTGACACGCATAGTGAAAGTGACACGCATAGTGAAAGTGACACGCGTAGTGAAAGTGACACGCGTAGTGAAAGTGACACGCATAGTGAGTTCAAGTCCGATTCACCAAAGAGGCGCTGTTGTGTGTGGACTTGTCCCTACATGCTGGACTTTTTTTTTTTTTGTCCTCCACTCTCCAATTCTTCCACTTTTTTTCTTCTTCTTTGTAAGCGGGGCCTCCATCCTCCTATTTTTTACCGCTGTCTTTTTTCCACTCTTTTTCTCAATACAGACTTAACTCATGCTCACCATGCAATGTCTGTGTGTTGGTTACAGATGAACAGCGGCATGCCGACTTCAATGTTTTAAACGTTTGCTACATGCTACACTACATGTCTTAAACCATGTGGCCGCAGTGCGCAGGATGTACAGTTAGAGAAATAAAGAAACAAATCAATAAGTAAACAAACCAGCAAATAAATAAATAAATACGTGGGAAGAGGTATTCTGGGCAAAAAACGAAAAAAGGAACATTTTGTAGCTTCAGTGTAATTTTGACTATGAGGTTGAAATTCGCTTCGTGTTCTGTTGCCCGGTGCTTAATAATCAAGAATAAATGTATTCCTCCTGCCAAGTAAAAATATAACAGACTAGTCTTGTAAAGAATAATTTCAGTGTTGTCCTGAAAAAAATGACTTGTTTTTAATAATTGTTTTGTGTCTTTATCGGCCATTATAAAGGACAGAGAACCACGATGTCGTGTTGCTGCGATGTAGATAAAAAATCGGGTAAAAATGGCGGCCCTGGCGGAACCTGCTAACACGGCTGGGCTATGACTTGAAGCATATGTGCGTATTGCTTTCGTGGAATGGGATGCATAACATTTCTTAATTCGTTTCTAGTTTGTATGTGTCCCATTAAATACTGCACCAACCTTTTTTTTTTTTTTTTTTTTTTTTTTTACATAAAACATCGTTATTGTCAGCTCTGAGTTGGCACTTAAAATGGTGTCCCACTCCAACCATGAAGACTTTCTCACGATCTCTCCGGACTCCCATCATTCGACTCCGGAGGCAAGGGCTGGCCGTGTGGTATCCGTCACCGAGAGATTCTAGGCAATCTTCTATTAACTCTTTTCCTCTCTGAAAATTGACGGTTACAAACATTTAGTTCCTGTTCATCACGTTGATGATCGAGGCAATGAAACTAGCTGACAGCCTCGCTAGGTCTGGCACATCTCTGTAGATGTCTAAATCCTTCATTCTGTACACAGTGTCTGTACACAGACGTGAAAGCTAAGGTAACAAACTTATAGGGAAAAAAAAAAAAAAACTCCGGCAAGAGGACTGGAATTATATTGTATCCTGCCAGCTGGTTCTGGAAGCTGCATGGAAGACAGAGTGTTCATGCAGGTTAGATGATACCTTGTTTACGGAGGTGATGCAGATGAGAAATGAGATGGAGATGCACCATTACGCATACAGTGTGATGAGTGTCTTGCATTCAACCACCTTCTTAGTGAGAAAGCTGGGACTTGCTCGATGTGAGATGTAAGCACTGTGCACCAGCTTCCTTCCAAAACAGACAAATATACAGACAAAGAAAGAAACAAAATACCTCTTCACAGATGTTCCTTCAGTTTTTCTTACCCCCCCCCCCCCCCCCCAAAAAAAAAAAAATCAATGTATTTTATCTTCTATAATCCCTCGTAATCGAGGATCGATGTTTTCGGCTTGCTTTTTTTTCCCCCATTCTTAACAGCCGAATATAAATTCATGTTTCAACCGGGATTCATTTTTTTGTGTTTTTGTTTTTGTTTTGTTTTGTTGTTAATTTTACGTGAGCAGCCTTGTTTTCCCGTTTTCGCTGGATTTACAGCCCTGATCTGGCCTGTCTGATCGACAGAGCTATAAACAACACGAATCTGTCTGTCTGTCTGTTTCTCTGATAATCTCTCTCTCTCTCTCCCTCCCTCTCTCTCTCTCTCTCTCTCTCTCTCTCTCTCTCTCTCTCTCTTCTTCTTCTTCTTC
>CM065718.1:49441565-49446565 GCA_033310375.1 Conus canariensis | reverse complement strand
ACTTTCATTTTACGTCTTTTCACAAAATTATGAGATTTTAGGGGGGGGGGGGGAGAGAGAGAGAGAGAGAGAGAGAGAGAGAGAGAGAGAGAGCGTGTGCTTACATGCGTGCATGCATGTGTGCGTGCGTGCGTGCGTGTATATGTTTGCAGGTGTGTGTGTGTGTGTGTGTGTGTGTGTGTGTGTGTGTGTGCGCGTGCGTGTGTGTGTGCGTGTGTGTGTACATATAATCACAGAAAGACCGCCGATATCATATTAAATCAAACAGCTAAGCGGACTATACATCAAACAAGAAGTAACTTTAAAAGCGATATAAGTATCAGAAAAAACATCAGTTACAGACATGCCTGATGAATATGGTAGGTATATCCTAAGAGGCACACTGTGAAACAAAATATGATGTCTTGATTTGTTTGTTCCGCCACATATCCATTTCGTTGAAGTATTATATATGTAATTCTGAGAGCATCTAGTTTTAGTTGAAACGAAGTTCTTGTATTGATACATGTCACGACATTGTAGGTGTTGGACACCTTCAACAGAGTCAGTACTGCAAAGTTGACTACATTGTTTTGTTTAAACATGACAACTAATGTTGTTACGACAATTTCTGAAACAGTCCCAAGCCATTTGTCTTAGCATTTGATCTCCCTCTTGTAAAGTGAAGGGTATAGGAAGTTGTTGTGCACACATTTCATTTCCAGCACCATTTTTCGAACATCTGTCAGCAAGTTCATTATCTAAGATTCTAAAGTGTGAAGGAATCCACAAGAAAATTAAGTCAGCTCCTTTATATATCAAATTATGAATTAAATGACAAATTTCCTTTAAAATGAATTATCTGCGTTCGATTTGCAAAACGTAAGGGACTGTAATACTGGCATCGAATCTACGCAGAGCAACACTTGAAAAATGGACGGTGGTAAGTCACTTAGATATGTCAAGGCCATTAAGATAGCTATCTCTATATCTGTGTGTTATCTTCCGTGTCCATTCGGAAGGCATTTCTCGCACACTTCTCATTCTGGTTACCCTAAACAAAACGAGACCCAGGACTGTTACAGAATTGGATAACTTTGAAAAAAATCTACATATTTATTATACCACCAGTACGGATGAGGGTGATGTCATATCGTTTCATTCTCACCAGACTCTTCTTAACAAGGCTGTACTCTTATGTTTCCTTTCATAATACATCCCGGCGTCAACCAGGCCTCAGAAACACAGTCGGTCAGTCGCATTGTCAAGAAGTCAAGAAAGTTGAGGAACACTTCTAGAACGCATCCATGAGTGGCTGAAACAGGACTCTGGTTCCATCCTGTCTACCCACTGGAGTCCATGACTCCACTCTGTCAGTCTGTCTGTCTATCTGACTGTCTGACTGTCTAACTGTCTGTCTGCCTGTCTGCCTGTCTGCCTGTCTGTCTGTCTGTCTGTGTCATTTTCGTGTTCGTCATCATCGTCATTAACGTTATAGCGTTTACATTAACTACTCAATTATTTTTCCCTTACTATAATCGCCGATTTTTCTCCCTACAAAACAACGCCCCTCCCCCCCCCCCCCCCCAACGTCTTAACCCCCTCACTCCACCCCTTCCTCCGTCCCCTCCCGTCCCCTCTTCCTCCCAAGCCGTTCTCACTCTGTAACCATTCCCCCTCCCCCCTTTCTCCTCCTCCTCCTCCACCGACTCGTCCGCTCCGCCGAACTCCGGTCATCAACCTGTTGTTTGTCGCTAATCGATATAATGGAGTGTTCTCTTGAAGATAACCCCCACTCACTCCCCACCTCCCCCCCCCCCCCCCCCCACCCCACCCCCCTCCCCTTGTTGATGGTGGAGATGATTACGACCGTGAATGACGACGGATCGTCACGACATATTGTGATGACTAGGCGGCAATTAGGATGATCAATACGTTGCACGCGCACACACACACACACACACACACACACAACACACACACACACACACACACACACAAACACACACACACACACACACACACACACACACCACACACACACACACACACACACACATGCACGCACGCACACACACTTGCACGCGCATACACACATACATACACACATACACTCAGGCACACGCGCAAGCACACACACACACACACACACACACACACACACACACACACACACACACACACACACACACACACATATATATATATATATATATATATATATAGCTGAACAATTAAGTAGTGGGGGAAAAACAAGTGCAGGCTAACAATTCTTCAGTCGTTATAGTAACGACTTGGCAAAGATTTAAACGTTTAGGGAAAAAAAAAAAATAATATATATATATATATATATATATATATATATATACTCGAAATCACACACGACAACCATAGTGAGTATATGGCGTCGATGATGATGGAATGACGACGACGACGGCGACGACGACGATGATGATGATGAAGGAAAACACAACACACGGTGTATGTGCACGCACTTGCGCGACGTAAAAATACGCCACTTTCAGGAGAAAGACAATCAAACTAATGGCACGGCGTCGATGTCAACCCTGTCCATTTTCAGAGTTCTGCGCGTGATGCCAGTGCTATGTCTTCTGGTCTTGACGAATGGCCATGGAAATGATTGGAATGAGCAACAGCTCCGGGTCTTGCCATCACCACACTGGTCTACCACTACTACTACCACCATGATTTCCCCCACCATCATCTTCTCCATCGTCACTACCACTACCACCAACACCACCCTAATACCACTCTCTCGTGGAACAACTACTACCTCTACTTAAGCGCCATCACCACCAGCACGACCATATACCACTTATACGACTTTCACCATCACCACCACAGCCACCGCCAACAACATTCACAACTAAACAACAGTGGAAAACTATCTTAAGAGCCAGCTATGGAGCATCCGTAACAGTATTCAAACTCCTCTATTATGAAGCCAATTAAAAACCGTCACATGGAGCTGTTTCATTTACCAAATATCAGGATTAGTATCCCCACACCTTTAAAGTACCGTGGCAAAGCGGAGCCTTTTCAATAAAGAGTATCCTCCTTAGTATTCTCACATAGTATCCTAGTTAGTATCCACACAAGCATGTAATCCTATATTAATACAGAGCTGTTTCACTTTGCTCATTTTTATTTATCAGCATTCCCACTTCTCTTTATACCCACGACAATGGGGAGCTGTTTCAGTTTACTGACCGTCATTCCACTATTTCAGCATCATTATAATCCCATCACAATAGCTGTTTTAATTGATAAACATCATTGTAGGTGTCACCACATTTCTATAATCTCATCGATTTAACGGTAATCCCTATTGGTATTCTCACTTCTGTATCATCCTGTACCGATACGAAGATGTCACAATTTACTGCATACCTGTGTTCGCACATTCCTTTTTAATCCCACAGCAAGACGGTGTTTCAGTTCACTTAGCATCTGTATTGGGATTCCCTTAACATCTCTAAACTCCAATCAGTTTACCGGTGATCTTTACTGGCATTCCCACTTCTCGATAATCCCATCGTAATGTAGCGCTTTAATTGATTGAAAATCCGTATCGACACTTCCATTCCTCCATGATCCGGTCAGTTTATCCGTGATCCTTTTCGGTGTTCCAATATTCTAAACCCTCTGTAGTACGGAGCTGCTTCAGTTTACCAGTGAAAATAGCTGGTGTCTTAGGGGCGGGACGCGGTATTTTGCACGCTAAAGCTTTTCCATGCACACACTGATGAAGATATTGAGCAGCGGCGTTTTATCAAATTTGTATCTTGAGACCTGAACAGTACACCACCTGTAGATTCGAACGCTACCAAACAACCCTGTTAAATCGGATACCGATTTTGCCGGCCTTCACGAATGGCCATGGAAATGATTGGAAAGAGCAAAAGCTCAGGATCTTGCCATCACCACACTGGTCTACCACTACCACCACGGTACGTGTGTGCGTGCGCGCGCGTGCGTGCTTTCCGTCTCTTCTTCTGTGCCATTTCAGTGGCATTACTTCTTCGTCGTTTACTCTGGCTTCCCGCTCAGTCACAGCCTGGCGTGTCCCGCCGCAGCCCCGATAATGGCAATCCCCAGGGAGCGCTCAGAGTCAGGTGGTCATGAGATGACCCTTTGGGGAAGACGCTGCACTGCTGCCGGGTCACTTTACTGGTGTGCGGCGGTGCCTGGTGCCTGGTGCCTTCAACACACGCAGAATACAACCTACAAAGCCCCCCCTCCTCCCTCCCCCCCCCCCCCCCCCCCCGCTCCTTCCTACTGACGACAATAATTGTTGAGTCGCGGAGCCATTGAAGGAAGAGGAGCCAGCGTGAGTGAGCGTCTCCCTCGGGACTGTCAACGACAATCTCCCTGAACTTCCCGATGCTGGTGACCTCGACACAAACTCACCAAGTGTGTAGAAGTGGAGATGAAATCGAAGCTGAGCTCACTATAACAGCTGGGCATGAATGGTGATGCTATGGAATCCCACTCCGGTCTGAGACTTTCATCATACATCCTGAGGTCAGCCAGGCCCGAGAGATACAGATACCTGCATGGTGGTCAGGAAATTTGAGCAACATTCACAGAGACACCAGCCGCCGTGGCGAAGTGGTTAGCGTCGCGGACTCCCGGCTGGGAGGTCGTGGGTTCGAATCCCATCAGAGTTATGTGGGTTTTTCTGCCCCGACCGGCTCGTACCCAGAGTTGAGTTTGCTGCGGACTCATTTGGGAAGACTGGGACCACACAGTCGAGTTTCATCCACTCAATGGATGCGTTTCTGAGAGCGTTGCTCAAATTTCCTGACCAACACTGCAGGTGCCTGTATCTCTCGGGCCTGGTTGACGCCGGGATATATTATGAAAGGAAGCGTAGAGTACAGCCCTGTCATGTAGTCTCAGACCGAAATGGAAATCCGTAGCATCATCTTAATCATCCTCATTCTCATTGATCAGCATAAAAAAATAATGTCTCAAATTCTGTGGCCCTTCATGCCCTG
>CM065718.1:49426565-49431565 GCA_033310375.1 Conus canariensis | reverse complement strand
TACAGCCCCTCTGGTCCGTGTCTTATATCATCAAGTTGACATCATGTGCAATATATGTAAACACTCTGTTTCATCCTCGATATGAAGAGATTCAGAATATCAACCTTTTTTTTTCCCCACAATGATTTCATACAATACACATCGAAATGAATACATAAACAGAACTAAAAGAATTCCATTTTTTAAAAAACACTAGAATTAATTAATAAACAAATGGGGGGCGTTAATTTCCCCTTCACACTTTTCTATTCCGCTGACAGGAAAATGCATAACCGGTGTAGTTAATAAAACCAGTAGATTACCGGCTTCACAAAATGACTTCGCAACAACAAGTAGGCCTATACACTGGATCTGTCATATTGCGAAAAATATTACACCACAGTCACTACAACGGCGTCAGAAATAACAGCTTATAAGCACATCAAAATTCAGGATCAACATGAAGAAATGAAGAAAAGGAATAAACAATAATGCCCATGTCACACAACCACTGTCCGAAGCTATTATGCTAAAGGTTAATTAACTACACTCGAAAGCAAATGCAAACAAATGAATAAGTAACACTGCCGACACTGCATGATCATAATGAGATGTTGTAGTCTCGAAAAATATCATTTTTCAGTTCGCTTGATTGGTAGACAGTTCATTCGGGATAAACATACTGACAATGAAGCAAACTAAATAATGATTCGATTTGCGGGATTATATTTGCAAACCCACAAATAAATAAACCCCATCCACAGTCTTTAAACGTGAACAGCAAGTCCGATCAGTATTCCTCCCCCCCCCCCCACCCCCCCCCCCCCCCCCCCCCCCCCCCCCCCCCCCCCCCCCCCCCCTTCTTCCCTCTCCGAAATGTTTTACAGTTGATTGCACATTAAAATAATGACAACGGACGCCGTCACCTCAAGCGAACACACACACACACACACACACACACACACACACACACACACACACACACACACACACAACTTCGTCTCATCTTACAACAATTCTCCAAATGTCTTCAAGTAACTGAAGGATGACACAGTATTATCAAGTTCTAGTTCACTGCCTGGCATGCTAGTTAAAAGCTCAGAGAGAATCTCCCTACACAATCCCCCCCCCCCCCTACCACACACACACACACACACACACACACACACACACACACAAACACAACCGAGCGTGCTATCCGGTTCGCAATACCTGACTAGCTAGTCGATTTCGGCACTCAAAGTTGGTCAAAATACAAACTCAGTGCACTGAGTGATATGACTAGAAGCGCATGGGACAAGGTGACTTTGTCAGGTAAACAGGTTCGACACCCAATAATTATCAGTGACGCCACTACCCGGTATACAGTGGATCATTCTGCTCATCAAAATTTTCTTCCATCAAGTGGGCAATAATAAAACAAATCTCTCTCTCTCTCTCTCTCTCTCTCTCTCTCTCTCTCTCTCTCTCTCATCGAGCGAGAGAGATTGAGATGAACAGTTGACAGTGACGTTGACAACAACACGAATAACAATCATGATGAAAAAAAAAAAGCATTATTTTTCGGTACTCATTACTTCGATTTGAGTAGTATGTGATCTTTTCTTAAAACCTCCAAAAACTTACATGTCAGTTCAAGCGTTCATCATCACAGCAAAAACCATTCCGACTCATAAGCTGAATGAACGTGCACTTCGTGAAAATTCATTGGCTTAGACGTAGCACTAATGTGTCATCGACTGGCAGTGTCCTTCTCAACACGCTCTCTCTCTCTCTCTCTCTCTCTCTCTCTCTCTCTCTCTCTCTCTCTTCCTCTCTCTCTCAGCCACTCAGTCAACAATCAGTTTGCCTGTTAGTGACACACCACCTCCTCTTTCGCACCTGCTGACGACACTGAAGTGCCCCCGGGCTGCGTCGACGACGACGACGCTGACGACGAAGTAAAGTCGGTCAAGGCCAAGATGATGGTGCCGCTGTTGCTGCTGCTGCTGCTGTCTTCTGGAGCCCCCCTGTCCGCCGCCGTCGTCGCTGTCGTCCTGCCCTCCCCCTGGCCCTGGCCCTGCCCATGACCACACAGGCAGTGCATGCGCTCCAGCTGCTCCTGCAGATGCTCCACCAGCAGCAGTTTCTGGGACGGCGTCAGGACGTCGAAGAGGTTGCCCACGGCGTTCCGGCGCCGCCGGTTCTGCAGCGCGGCCTTCATGTCCTCGCCGACCGTGGCGGAGAAGGAGCGGAGGATGCGAGCTTTCCGACACCGGCAGCCGCCACTCTCCAGAGCCGTGTCGTCCGACAGGTGCGTGGCCAGGTGCTCGGAGACGGTGTCGTCGGCCTCCGTCACCAGCTGGTGGACCACCTCCTCTGACAGGCCTAGCTGTTCCAGGACCGCGTTGTCGACGCCCTCGAAGATGTTCCACATGCCGTTGCGGCGGGACTTCCTCGTCTTCTCCGGGCTCATCTCCTGGGGCAGGGTTTCTGTTTCGTTGGTTTCACCCATCGCGGATAGTACCACTGTAAGTTCTGGAAACGACTGGGGTATTTCGCTCGGTGGGTGTAGGTAGACGGGGTTGACTTGTTATTACTCTAGTAAGTCACAGTGGTCAGTTAAAAATCAAGTTTAAAACTGATGATCTCAGGTAGAGATGTTTCTGTAGTGGCCCCCAGTGACAGTCCGTGAATATGCCCCTTCTCTTTTATTTCGTTCACTCAAAGCACAAAATGGACAAAACCGTCTTCAACTTCCCAATCGCCTCAATTCTCTGATGAATCGTTTTGAATCTTGCCGCTTTTGCGTCGCCTGGGCTGTCTGCTCTTCTCTCTACAAGGCGGGCCCAGTTTATATAGAGCTCGGTTCCTATGTCATGTCGTTGCTTATACAAACAGAACGGAACCACGCAGGCACGCGCGGCAGCTGTCGGTGGCGCGCCACGCAAGCCCCGCGCGAGATTGCTCCCGTCTTGACCTTCTTGGCAACGTCACAACACGTGGCTCTGACGTCAAGACGCCGCGAGGGCGCGGATGTCACCCACAGGAGTAGAGTTCATTTGTCCAGATACTGCTAAGCCCTTTTTTTTTCTTTTTTTTTTTTTTTGCGGAATTGAGGGCAGCAGAATGAGGTCAGAACAAGTCTGGAAAAGATAATGAGGTCACGCAAAAAAAAGATCATTTGATGATGATGGTGTTAGTGGTTGTGGCGGTGGTGGTAGTGGTGGTGGTGATGGCGTGTGTGTGTGTGTGTGTGTGTGTGTGTGTGTGTGTGTGTGTGTGTGTGTGTGTGTGTGTGCGCGCGCGCGCGCGCGCGAAGGTGGCTGATCATGCCGATCCTCGCATTGAATCATCTACTGCAATGTGGACAGGGCAGACAGGTGGTGGGTGCTATCTTTGTTTTTGCGAAACTGACGTTTTCGCTCTTGTGTGCCTCCACTCGTCTCGTTTCAAAGTCTTTCTCTCCGGACTTGATCACGGTGCACCAGGTTGAGCGATCTTGAGCAGCTTCTTTCCAGGAGGTGATGCTACAGCACCTCAGTTGTTGTTGTTGTCGTCGTCGTCGTCGTACCCTGGCTAAAAGACTCCAGGGATCATCCGAACAGCCGAAGTACTTGAACACTATGGTAGAAATGCATCAGCTGGGGATGAGAACATTACGTGTGTGACCGTTTTTGATTACCCCGCCTCGTGGGCAGCCACACTCTGACTTCGGGGGATTTTGGAGACTGACAATGTTATGCCAGGAGCTTGTCACAACTGAAGACAATCCCTGCATAACTATGCAGAGCATAACAACATTTTGATGTAGCCTTGATGTTCTAGCCTATGTCAATTGGCCTGACTCAGCCATAAGCCAAGGCGGAGCACCTCAGTGAGGCCCTCAGTGTGTCTTTGTAGCGCTTCCATGGGAACGCTTGCCTTCCCGCAGCTCTCCATAGAACAGACTCTCTATCTCGGCGGAAAGACAGAATGTGGCTGGAGGACGTAGCTCTTAAATGTTGGTGTGAATCCGTTACTACAAAGCCGGATCTTAAGGAGTTTCTGGATCCTTCAGCAAGATGACCTCCCTTGAATGTGTTATTCATTGCCATTATTAATGTGTTAGCAAGTTGCGTCCCGAATAGTAATGGGGGTGGGGGTGGGGATGGGGGGGAGGGGGGGGGACTCACTACTAACAATAAAATCGAAAAACAAAATGCAAACAGTGCATTCAATGGAATGATTTGTCACCACTCATTGTTGTTGTGATCAGTCATTCTTCACCCTGAAGCTGAAAAAGCTGTTGGGCGAAAGGGGGTGGGGGATGGGGGATGGGGGGTGGTGCGGAACAGTGTGGAGGGAGGGGTAGTGGGTGGTGGTGCGAAGGTAGGGAGCTGCAGAAACTGGTAAAACTATGCTAGAGGTTTGTTCATTAGTCAAGGAGTCTCTCTCTCTCTCTCTCTCTCTCTCTCTCTCCTCTCTCTCTCTCTCTCTCTCTCTCTCTCTCTCTCTCTAAAAGTGACTGAGTGTGAGATCCGTATCGGAGAAACGGCGGCACCATCAAGCAGAGAGTGATATCATCAGTTACTAACCAATCATTCAACGAACAAAAACCCTGTTCCTACCTTAAACAAGTTCACACCTCGCACATCATGAGCATGCCGGCGATTCAGAAACAAATGATATAGCTATGTGTGTGTGTGTGTGTGTGTGTGTGTGTGTGTGTGTGTGTGTGTGTGTGTGTGTGTGTGCGTGTGTGTGTATGTGTGTGTGTGTGTGTGTGTGTGTGTGTGTGTGTGTGTGTGTGTGTTTTGTGTGTAAGCAATTCTGTGATAACAGGGCACTTGATCTACAACCCCCCACTCCCACTCCCCACCCATACTTCACCATCGACATCATAATCTGTGCTAAACATCAAAGAATCATCTGTTCGAGATAACACCATTCAATGTCATTACAGCCGCTTTTCTGTGATGTCATCCGAATTGGGAGAACCCAACCCAACCCAACCCAACCCAGCCCAGTCCAGGTCAATCCAGAGCAACACTGAACAATAT
>CM065718.1:49416565-49419065 GCA_033310375.1 Conus canariensis | reverse complement strand
ATTCAAACAACGAACAAGAATAAACGAAAATATTACGAAAAAAAAAAAACAGAAAAAAGCACCATGCACACACAGACACATAGAAAGAGATCCTCCTGTCAGTTATCAAAGGAGCATGACACTGAGAGAGAGAGAGAGAGAGAGAGAGAGAGAGGAGAGAGAGAGAGAGACAGAGACAGAGACAGAGACAGAGACAGAGAGACAGACAGACAGACAGACAGACAGAGAAAGAGAGACAGAGAGAGAGAGAGAGAGAGAGAGAGAGAGAGAGAGAGAGAGGAGAGAGAGAGAGGTCTTGTTCATGGTCTTGTTCTTGTTCTTGTTCTTAGTGCAACATGCTCAAGTTCACGCACGCCTGAAACCTGTTGGCAAACCCTGCTGGGCAACAAGGACGCGAGTTTCAGTCTGATTGATAATACATCGCCTTGGTCTCCTACAATTGTCCGTCGTTTCACTTTACATCTTGATCTTTGTCTCGCTAATATACTAAATACACGTCAATGAAAAGGTGGAGGGGAGAGCGGGTTTGGCGGGGGGGGGGGGGGGGGGGGGAGGGTTGGGCCGGGTCAGAAAAAAAGGCGGGCGACTAGGAAGAGAGGAGGAGATGATTGCAGGGAGGGGGGGGGTGGGGGGGATGATTGCAGGGAGGGGGGGTTGGGGGGGGGGGAAGCGGTAAGAGGGGTGCAGAGACATGATAATGGGTGGAGGGGTGGAGGGTGGTGAGTGGGTCAGTGGGAGTTGCGGTCGATTAGTCTGTCATTGAACGATTAGCTAACAGTAGTGTTGTAACAGAGAGGTCCGCTGAGAATGTGGACAAGCGAGGTATGTGAGATAATGCACAACAGGGGGCAGAAAGGGAGGTATGGATTGGAAGGATACCTTGAGGACACAAACAGAGAGAGAGAGAGAGAGAGAGAGGAGAGAGAGAGAGAGAGAGAGAGAAGAGAGGAGAGAGAGAGAGAGAGAGAGAAAACAATATTTTAATTTCACTAGGCCACTTGCACTTAGAAACAGGATCCAGGTACAAAATGGGATGTACGTTGAATTAAAAAGTAAAAAATAAAAAAAGAGCTTGCATACACATGCCAATAACTCCTTCTTACCGTGCATCCGGTAAGTAGAGAGAGAGGTGGAAGGAGTGAGAGAGTGGAGAGAGAGAGGACGGAGAGCGAGACAGAGACACAGACAGACAGACAGACAGACAGACAGACAGAAAAAAGAGAGAGAGACAAACAGACAGACAGAGAGAGAAACAAGAAAGAGACAGGCAGACAGTCAGGCAGAACAGAGAGAGAAGAGAGAGAGAGAGAGAGAGAGAGAGAGAGAGAGAGAGAGAGAGAGAGAGAGAGAGGGAGAGAGAGAGATTGAGAGACAGACAGACAGACAGATATACAGACAGGGAGAACTGAAAAAAGAGAGAGTAATCGCAAGGCCACCGGCCGTTTATACAAGGAACACATCTTAAAAGAAGCAATCGCAGCGCTCCCCAGACTGCCAGTGAAGGAATCTCTGGCTGACCCATCCTCCAGTGCAGAGACTGCGAAGGCTCAGAAGCAGACCACGTCCGGTAAAGCAACCAGGAGCAGACGGGCTTCCAGCAGACATCTACAAGAAAGAGGAAGAATACTTCTGGAAAAGCTGACCAACCTCTTCCTGTCCATATGGGAAAAGGTAGAAGTGCCCCAAGACTTCAAAGACGCCTCTATTGTAAACATTTACAAGAGGAAGGGTGATAAAGCGTCCGGTGATAATCATTGTGATATTTCCCTCTTGTGTATCGCAGGAAAGATTCTTACCAGGGTCTTGAACAGACTCATCACCCACATAGCACACTCCATCGTCCCTGAACCACAGTGCGGGTGTCGAGCAGGCAGGGGCACAACTGACATGGTATTTGCAGTTCGCCGGCTACAGGAGAAGTGTCGTGAGCAGAATCAGAAACTCCACATGGTGTTTGTTGATCTCACCAGGGCCTTCGACACCGTTAATCGGACTGGCTTGTGGAAGATCCTTCACAAGTTTGGTTGCCCGGAAAAGCTCATCTCATTGATAGTTTCATTCCATGATGGCATGCAGACGAGGGTGCAAGAAAATGGAGATACCTCTGACGCATTCCCAGTGAAAAATGGAGCGAAGCAGGGATGCGTCTTAGCTCCTATCCTCTTTTCATTCTGTTTGCTGCAATGCTGATTGATGCATTCCAAGACTGTGATAAGGGGGTATACATCCAGTTACGTTCAGATGGCAAACTCTTTAACCTTCGACGACTTCAGGCCAAGACCAAAGTATTTTATGCCCTTCTGAGAGAGTTCCTCTTTGCAGATGACTGTGCACTCGCCGCGCACTCCGATGAAGACATCCAATGCATCACAGATCGCTTTGCAAGGGCCTGTCAACGCTTTGGACTTACAATCAGTCTTGGTAAGACCGAGGACATGTTCCAACCTTCGACGTCTGCTGCTGGCAGTGCTCCACCATCACCTGTCGTCATCAACAACAC
>CM065718.1:49399065-49404065 GCA_033310375.1 Conus canariensis | reverse complement strand
TTTCATTTCTTTTTACCGCATCTTACTTGGAGGTTTGCAAAGCTTATCACCGGCCAGTCGTGATCTTAAGCTTATATTCAATACTGACATCTCCCATATTAGTCAGAAAAAAGAAAGAAGATTAAAAAAGAAAGAAAAATCTGTCAGGCATGCGCCCTCGCAACGCCTCCACGTATGAGTCCTTGACCAGTCTGTCCTCCGAGACAACTGACCATCCTACAGGTGATAAACCAATCACCTTGTGTTATCTGTTCACAGCTTTCAGTGCATGCAAAATGCACGGTTTCCTGTAATCAGACGGGCGGACAAGGCACAAGAGGATAAACAAGACTTTAAAATCTTCTTTTCACTGAAAAATGTCATGAGTGATTTGTTCTCAGTTGAAATAGATATCAAACGACCAGGAACTTGGGCACAGTTCCTGACACTGCTCTTCCTCCTCCTCCTCTTCTTCCTCTTCGTCCTCCTCCTCTTCTTCCTCTTCGTCCTCCTCCTCTTCTTCCTCTTCGTCCTCCTCCTCTTCTTCCTCTTCCTCCTCCTCTTTCTTCCCATGTTATCAAGTGGCAGATTTGCCGTGAGGGACGTTTGGGCAGTTAGGGATCTTCCCTGTCCTCAGTCAGAGACATTGAAGGCAGACTGTTGGTAATGATGCTGATGATGCTGATGATGCTGCTGCTGCTGCTGCTGATGATGATGGTGATGATGATGCTGATGCTGATAATGAGCATGATAATGATGATGATGATGATGATGATGATGACTTTCCTCTTTAGCATCATCATCGTCTCTCTTCTTTGTTGATATTGTCTTTATTCCGTCATTAACATCATAATCATCGGTATGAATGTATTTGTGACCCTCCGTCACAAAATAATCGGAAAGCCTTATTTTTCGTTTTACATAACAGCTAATAAACAAGTTCAATAAACTGAAAACCAAAGTTCGATTGATGTTTATCATCAAAATTCTGGCTTGGATAAATTTGAATCATATGATTTCTGCCTGCTGTACCAGTGCAGAGACACACATTTTGCACAGTTTTTGATAATGACAATAATGCGCCTTCAACACTTTACGTGGAATTTCTCGTTCAGGGCTTTTTCTCTCACACACACACACACACACACACACACACACACACACACACACACACACACACACACTCACACACACGCACGCACGCACGCACGCACGCACGCACACACACACACACACACACACACACACACACACACACACACACACACACACACCTTCTTGGCTGCTGTCAGCACTTACGTGACTGACAATGCTTAGATTATCAAACAATAGAGCTGACCACTCTAACTTATGACACCTTTTGACTCCCTCGTTATCTTCTTTTTGCATGGATCCTCAAGCATAGGCTTAAAGATCCCCCCTCCCATATTGGCTACTTTTTACATAATGTTTTTTTTAATTTTTCAGCAGCTTATTTCTTTACAGCGCTGTCCTCTCGTCTCACTTTTCTACCCTTCACTGGCCGCTTTGGGATGCTGTTGGACTTTTTTTTTAACCGTAGGTGGTAAGAACACCACAGAATTATTCACTGCGTGGGGAGGGAGAGCTGTGAAGGGAGTACACAAACAGGGGTAGGGAGAGTGGAAGAGAGAGGAGATGAGGAGAAAAAAGGGTGGAGGAGACACAACCAACAAATAATAGGGAAAAAAAAAAAACAAAAAAAAAACCCAAGATGGTTGAACCAACCTAGCTTCTGATTGGGATACTTTCCCTTGAAAAATCTGTTTTCAAAAAACAAGAAGATAACTGTTGTCTTTTTAGGGCCAGGTCGCCATGATGCAACCCGCCGGAGAGGACACTGCGCCGCCGATGAATGAATCACTTCGGTTAAGAGGTGCCTGTTCGGATTCAACGTACGCAGGACCCCCACTTCTAAGCACTCTACTGACTACAATAACTGCTTAGTGGCCGAGCTAGTGTGAGTGAGCTTCTCTCTTTGCCGGTTGCCACCACGGCCATTCAACGGCAACCCCCATGAACTTGCCGATGCCGACGATGTGACACGAGAAAAAGTTGAAAGGCGCATCCACTGTCTCTGAACTCCCCAAGGGCATAGACACGGTGGGGAAATTGTGCATGAAGTCACATCGGGAGCACGGCTGGAACAGACAAAGTATATAAGGCTTTTGCGTGATGATCGATGTGGACAAATTTGATGAAGATAAAGTTATGGAGTTCCATTCAAGGATTTATATGGCTGGGCCGTACTCTTCGCATCATGATCTATCCCAGCGTCAACCAGCCCCTGAAACAGAAACATCCAGAGTGTTGGTCAGGCTATTAGAGCGACTGTGTCAGAGACACATCTACGAAGTGAATGAAACTCGACTGTGTCATTCCACCCTTCCCATGTGAACCTAAAGTACTCACAGCTGTGGGGCCGGAGTCGAAATAAATGAGCGATGGGGGCTCGAATCCACGACCTCCCACCTGCGACCCAAGAGACTAACCACTGTACCACAGAAGATGATGATGGACTAAGATGTATCCTGCCACATGCTTTTGGTGTTTTATGCCAAGAGGAGAGATGTGAACGCGCAGATATTGATACGGAAAGAATTGTCGTAAATGCGCGGGTATCCACACTCCCCTCCTCCTCTTCCCCCCCCCCCCCCCCCCCCCCCCCCCCCCCCCCCCCCCCCCCATATATATATATTCGATTTATCACGTTTTTGCGCAGAAGTCGTGCCCGCTAAAGGTGTTCCGTTAACCCAGGTGGTAAAATAGACACCTCAGTTCACCCGGTATCAGAATTATAGCTGCGGTACCTATCCCCTCTCCTCCCCCCCCCCCCCCCCCCCCATTGTTGCTTTATCTTTCCTTTGTCCCTAAAACGAAACAAAGGAACCATTGACAGCTGGGAGGAGTGGGGTGGCGTGTTCAAGCCAGAGCAGGCAGGATTATCAAGTTCTAACGTGAAGAGAGCCTCAGTATCTTTGTGAAGGCGTTGTCTGCAGCCCACTAGTTGCAGAGATGAACGAAAAACCTTGAATGAGGCAATACTACTATTTATCTGCCTTAAAGAAAAATCCCTGCGACGTCTTTATTCTAACTCGGACAAACTATTCAGACTCCCCCCCCCCCCCTCCTCTCTCTCTCTCCTCTCCTCCTCTCTCTCTCTCTCGTGTACAATGTGCGCGCGCGCGCGCGCGCGCGCGTGTGTGTGTGTGTGTGTGTGTGTGTGCGTACGTGTGCGTGTGCGTGTGCGTGTGCGTGTGCATGTGTGTGTGTGTGTGTGTGTGTGTGTGTGTGTGTGTAGAGAGTGTGTGTATGTGTGTGTGTGTGTATGTGTGTGTGTGTGTGCGTGCGCGCGTGTCCGTATGCGTGTGCGTGTACGTGTGTGTGTGTGTGTGTGTGTGTGTTGCGTGCAAACACCTGCGTACATGTATATGTGTGTTTTTTCTGTCTGTGCATCTATGTCTGTGCCTTCGTGTCTGTGCGTCCGTGTGTATCTGTATGAGAGAGAGAGGGAGAGAGAGAGAGAGAGAGAGAGAGAGAGAGAGAGAGAGAGAGAGAGAAAGGGACAGACAGACAGACAGACAGACAAACAGACAAACAGAAAGACAGACAGAGACAGTTACAGAGGGAGGCAGGGCGGGAGGGACAGAGAGAGAGAGAGACTGAGACAAAGACAAAGACAGGGAGAGACAGGGAGACAGAGACAGAGAGATGAAAAAATAAACTACAATGCACACAAAGTCCGTAGCAGAGTTAAGGACCAGACCAGACCAACAACAGTAATAAGGAGGCTAGTGAAAGGAGCTCCTTAAAACCGTCGCACACATCTCCAGCGGAACCAGTCCCACAACTTCTAGCGGTCGGCCGGGCGTAAACCTCTACCAGCAAACTTCGCCAGAGCAACTTGGCTACTGGGAAAAAAAGAATCATTAAAACGATTAAAAAGAACCTGGCGTTTTCTTTTCTTTCATTTTTTTTCTCTCTTTTCTTTTTTTTTCTTTCTTTTCTTTCTTTTTTCTTTTTTTTTTTTCCTTTCTTTCTTTTATCCCCCCCCCCCCCCCCCACTTCTTGTTTTTAAGTTTTATCTGAAGGACACCGGGTTACGAGCCCCTGCCACAGTGGCCGAGAGAAAGTTCATGATAGTTACTGCCCTTGGAAAAAAAAAAAATGGACGAGATGACACTTTCGGCGTGAAGCCGTGGAAATGTCCGAATGTGGATCGATTTTGATTTGGGT
Organism: Conus canariensis; assembly: GCA_033310375.1. NCBI lineage: Eukaryota > Metazoa > Mollusca > Gastropoda > Neogastropoda > Conidae > Conus > Conus canariensis. The sequence goes on along the minus strand of CM065718.1, from coordinate 49,399,832 downwards.
ATTGGAAGGATGAGACACTGGGCAGCTGTAACAGCCGCAGTATTGGCTATCTTGTCGAGAGAGAATGGGTGAAAGTTGGAGATGGGAAGGGAGGGAAAGAGAAAAGAAGTGAAAAGTGAGAAAAGGGGGTTTTGAGAGAAAGAGAGACAGACACACAGACAGACAGAGAAAGCGAGAGAGTGTGCGTGTTCTTTATATGCCAATGGATTAACAAAAGAAATATTGGTATTGCGTTCTTCTAACACACAAACAACAAGCATGCCAACAGAGAGGGACACAGGTCAATACAAACAATGCATGTGTATAAGATTGGGGTGCAAAGTTGGCATTAGTCAGTAAGATGTGGAGAGAAAGACAGATGGAGACAGAGAAGGATAGAGAGAGAGTCGGGCTCCGAGATTTCTTTTACTGACATTTCGAAAAATCCCATTAATTAGCACAGAGAGAGAGAAAAGAGAGAGAGACAAGAAAACAAGAACAAATTTTTAATTCTTCAGGCCATCAGCCCCTAGAAGAGAGAGAGAGAGAGAGAGAGAGAGAGAGAGAGAGAGAGAGAGAGAGAGAGAGAGAGAGATTTATTGATAAGCCATAGCACCTCATGGTTTTCTGCGTGCGACTTTGGTTAATTGCTGCACAACACTTTTCTTTGGCTGGTATGTCATCATTACGTATGTTACAGGTTGTGTGTGTGTGTGTGTGTGTGTGTGTGTGTGTGTGTGTGTGTGTGTGTGTGTGTGTGTGTTCACACACACACACACACACACACA
>CM065718.1:49394065-49396565 GCA_033310375.1 Conus canariensis | reverse complement strand
CCTTATGCATGGCAGAATTAAGATTTTTTTTTTTAATTTGGGAATCAGGCCTTACATTCCACAGCTCCTTGTAATGCAGAAATATAAGACAATGTAAGATACAGACACAAAAAAAAAAAAAAAAAAAAAACACCACAGTGTGATCAATAAAGAAAGGCTTTGCGATGTTTTTTTTTCCAAGGATCTTTCCAGCCAGATGTGCGGGACCGAAATCGCCACTTACAATAAGAAGAATAAGAAGAAGATGAAGAAGAAGATGAAGAAGAAGATGAAGAAGAAGATGAAGAAGAAGATGAAGAAGAAGATGAAGAAGAAGATGAAGAAAGAAGATGAAGAAGAAGAAGATGAAGAAGAAGATGAAGAAGATGAAGAATGAAGATGAAGAAGAAGATGAAGAAGAAGATGAAGAAGAAGAATGATTTTCATAGCGCTCATCCTATCAGCGTAGGCAGGGAGCTTTACAAGTTTTAACAAATCAATTCTAAAATATACGCTGCACACACACACACACCACACACACACACACACACACACACACACACACACACACACACACGCACGCACGCACGCACGCACGCACGCACGCACGCACGCACGCATGCACGCACGCACGCACACACACACTTCTACAATCAAATTGACAAAATTAAAATAAGTTGGATAGGTCACCTCGCTCAACCACACATACATACCACACACACACACACACACACACACACACACACACGCGCGCGCGCGCGCACACACACACACACACACTCTCTCTCTCTCTCTCTCTCTCTCTCTCTCTCTCTCTCTCTCTCTCTGTATTACATGCTGAACAGCTCATTCGTACACGAGCAAGTGTGCAAGTGACATGTAGCAATTCAAGTGATATTTCAGGTGGTATTCCGCAACTGGCGGAAAAGTTTTAAGAAAGTCGGGAAGGAAGGGGCATGACGCAGTTGAAAAGGAAGCGAATTCCAGAGTATCGCCGCAGAAAATGAGAATGCTCTAGAACCGTGCTGCTTTCGGTTATATGAGGGAATTCGAAAAATTCGGTCATTAGAGGAAGAACGGAGGGAACGGATAGGAATATATATTTCGAAGTCAGAGAGATAGGCAGGTGCTCCGTGTGCGATGATCTTACGGCATAGACACGCTCGATTTTGAGCCAGTGTAATTTCTTCAAGAGATACGAAGTATGATGTTGTTTTGGCGCCTTGTAGACAAGGCGAGCGGCTGAATTTTGAACACGTTGTAGTGGCTGGAGTAATGCTGCGGATACACCAAGGAGAAGAGCGTTACAATAATCTAATCTTTTCGGGATGCAAGAAGACACCAACGTTTTCGTAGCCTGTACTGTAAGGAAAGGTCTGATAGAGCTGATGCGAGTTCAAGACAGGATGCTTGGCAGATTTTGGATATTTGGTGTTTCAGGGTGAGATCAGAGTCGAGATAGAACCCAACGTCATGAACACAGAACATAAAATGAGATGTCAGTGGAGCCCTGGACTATTGGCGGATGAAGGCGGGGGTCTTGAGCCTGAGAGTGTTTTATAAACCGGACAGCCTCTGTTTTATCATCGTTCAATTTGAGCTTACTATTAGACATCCACTGTTTGATATCAGAAACACAATCTTGAAGATTTTTTTTTTTTTACCAGACTATCACAGTTATCAAACATGTCAGAATGTTCAAGCTGAGTATCAGCGAAAATTTCATGATGAGCAGAACGGTTGTTAAGATCTCAGTCAGGGACGCTGTGTACATTGTGAAAAGCACTGGACCTAGCACAGACCCCTGGGGAACGCCAAAGTCTGATGACATTGTAGAAGACTGTTTCTCATTAATACGCGCGAACTGCTGTCTGTTTGACAGATACGATCAAAACCAATTTAGTGCTACGTCACATATGCCGAAGTATGTCCTTGGACGTGAAAGCAGTGTTTCGTAATCAATTGTATCAAAAGCTGCTGACATGTCGAGGTGGAGAAGATCAGATAGGCCTACTTTGTCGTCATCAAGAGATGTCAGATAACACTTTGCTCTAATGTACCGCTCCTACACTCAGAGTGACAAGGCACTGGCACTAAAACAACGGCAGTGAACAAACACAGGTGACTGATCAAGCCGAACTAGTAATACCACGCAAAAGATACAGAGCGAAGGGCTGTGTGAGGAGTTCAGGGCTGGAACACTTGTCTGAGGAGGTGGGAGGCTTGGGGGGGGGGGGGGGGGGGGGGGGGGGGGGGGGGGGGGGGGGGGGGGGGGGGGAGCGGAGCATCTTGACCTTCTGTTGTCAAGCTCTCTGAAAGTTTTTTCTTACTACGATGGATCGTCCAGGACGGTCAGATCAAAAGCTTATCAAGTTAGATGGCAAGCAAACGATGCTTTCTCTTAATTGCACAGTACTAAATGTCTTGATAACGGGCCTGATGAAGCAGGACGACAGAACAAGCAATGTTTTCCAGAGATGTGTAATCGTACACAGCACGAAGAGATCGAGAAAAAGGGGTT
>CM065718.1:49354065-49389065 GCA_033310375.1 Conus canariensis | reverse complement strand
ACACACACACGCATATGCACACACACGTACACATGTACACACACATACATGCACGCACACGCACACACATACACTTGCAGACAAGCATACATATGCATGCATACACACAAACACCAGCAAACTCGATCAATACTCTTGAAAAGTTATTTTATTCGATGATTGAATCTGACGTTCAAGAGTAATTAAAGCGCTCACGAGCCATTCAGTCAGATATTTCCTTATTATTGCCACGCACCTTCCTCATCAGATGTTCAAGTAGATTCTGCATTTGATCAAAATATGGAATGAAATGTCTCTGTCTCACACACACACACACACACACACACACACACACACACACACACACACACACACACACACAAAGAGCATCCAACAAACCAGAGCCATGGTCCCAAACACAAGAGTGCAGAATGAAAACTCCACAACAGTATGGCAGGGACTGTCATGAAGCTTAAAACCTCCATTGCAAAACTAAAAATGGTAAGGAATTAACACATCAAGCAGTGTTCACACCCATCATGGAATAAAGGCACCCAACTGCAAGCCACTAAGACACTGTCAAGCCCAGAACATACACAAAATACACATGTGTTGGCTGAGTGACTGGTGCAAACAATGCTGGCCTGAACTGTGAAGTACCTTTCAATGTGTCACAATGGGGACAGACATGACTGACCTTATTTGCTGATAACAAGTCACATGCTTCAGACATCTGGGATCAGGAAAATGCTTTTTTGTTCATCGTTTATATATATCAAGTGCAGTAAACCTTTTCAACTCATTAGAAAAATGCCAGATTGTTGCTGTGAAAAAGCTTTTCCCACTTATGCACAACCAAAAAGACAAAAATCTTTCACTGTGACATCATTGCAGATGTATCTCTCAGTCCAGGCTGTGGCACTTAATGAAAAAAAAAAAAAAAAAATTGCCCCCCCCCCCCCCCCCCCCCCCCAAAAACAACAACAAACACACACACACACACACACACACACACACACACACATACACACACACAAACCCCACTCATCTTTCCCACTCCACATGCTTGTAAAAAAAAACCCTCTAAAATACCAAAACCCATGTCATGCTCCATTTTCTCTGGCCCTTCAGTTCATGTAGTTTTATATGGTAACCATTCAACAGCTGACAGATTATTTCATCATGCAACAAAATTCAAGTTCCAGAGACAGGCATTATTTCATTCTGTTAAACAGACTCAAGGGAATGAAACCTCAAATACTTCACTGAACAGAAGCATCAAATCACACTGACCAGCAGTAAACTAGCCTTTTTTTTCATCTTAAGTGTCTCCTTCAACAAAATGACTGAGTATGTAATGCATGTTTAAAAGAGATTCCCTGGGAAACATGTTGGTTTTGATGCAAGATCTGTCCCTCACTTCCCTATCAGACGAAACATCTGTTGACTTAAAAATATAAACAATTTATAACAAAATAAGGGCAATAGATTTCTAAAGATTTAACAACATGTTTAAGTATGAAAAGAAAATTCCATGCTTATATGTCATCATCAAGACAGCTTAAAAAGATACCGAACAAAGTTAGTAATGTGTTTCTACAAAAAAAAACAAAAAAAAACCCACGCACAAGAACATATGAGCACATTTGCAAACAGTCTCCTGTTCAGGAACAAATTTCTCATATTGTGTATAAATGGAAACACACACACACACACACACACACACACACACACACACACACACAAAATTCTTTTCAAACTGATATGTCATTTTGTTTCTTTCAAAATCGACACTAAAGCATTCCAACAAAGAAAATGCAAAGCATTTTCCTCACATGATATAATTCAGCTCAGTACACACTCCAAGATGGCACTGTCAACATTTCTGACAAACTGAAAAAACACTGTTTGATAAATTCATTGACTTATAACAAAGACCAGAAACAAAATGAATACTGGATGAAACAAATGCTAAAAAACTTGAATCCCCCCTCCCCTCCCCCTCCCCCCCCCCCCCCCCCTCCCAAAAAAAAAGAAAAAAGAAGAAAATATAATGAATGATACGACGCAATCATAAATGATCACCAAACACGCAGTGACAACACCGAACCAACAGAAAGGACTATAAAATGTTATCAAAAGGCACATCCACAGTAGTCCACCACCACTAAAACAACAGCCATGGTATAGTCAGGCCTATATCTGACACTTACACTCCACACAGGTCAAAATCAAGTCACATTTCAGCTGTCTGAGGAAGGAAAAGTAACACACACAAAAAAAGACACCCCACAGAGTCCGAGTGGTTTTCTTAAGAAACATGTACATCACATGCCAAAAGTCATAAGCTTAAATTTTACATAGCAATAACTAGTTCCACACAGAAAATACTGACAATTCAGGATTGTATCATTCAATCAACTTAATTCCAAGGAGTTTTCCACTATTGACATCATTTTTCAATTATATTTAATTCACTTAAACAATCAAAAACACTAATCATTACACAGTTCACATACTGAAGCATGTTGCCAGCAAGCAAACAATAAACATATAACTAACTGCAATGAGCAACAGCGCAACTCCGCTTCCCACATTTACAAATCAACATTATCTCTAAAAATGGCCAACCCGTCTCACATCTCTTTCATTTCTTTCTGCACATTTTCAAGCTTCTCCTTCATGTGTGTGAAAAACGAACATCACCATGGACCAGATGCCGTGGTGCCCTAGTCAGCATTGCAGCCCTATGGGCTGAGAGGTCCCAGGTTCGATTCCCCCAACAACGGCATTTATTCGTAAGCTGAGGTTGGCTCTTGCCCAGAATTGAGGGGCTAAAATGGGAAGTCTGGAACCAAACTGTTGAGTTTAACCCACTTAGAGGTTGCATCTCTGACAGTGTTGTTCTCATTTCCTGACCAGGTGTCTGTATCTTTCGGGCCTGGTCGATAGCAGGATACATTATGACATGAAGTGCCTTCCCCGAAGATGGAGTATGGCTGCCTTAATGGCAGGATAAAAAAAAACGGTCATGCACACAAAACTCCACTCCCTTTGTTGGGCAGATGGGATTAACACCTGCCTGTCTATACTGGGACTGCCTGCAGGAGTATCAGCCTGCGTATGCAGAAGAAGAAGCAGCAGAAGAAGAAGACATGGAGTGCCGAGTAAATGCCCCGTGAAGTAATGCGACCAGCTAAGAAATCAGCAGCATCGCCTTCTTCATCCTCATCCGCTTTGATCCCCACACCCAAAAAGAGTCCCAAGTTCCCGAGTCCTTTCATGCCCTGCTCTGCTAGCGACTTCCGTTTCCGTGGTGAGGTCATGTCCAAGGTGCCTACATCAACAAGGTCATGGGGAAGGCTGTTGCTGGATGGACATGACGCTGGGATGGGAAGACTTACTCGCCATGGCTCTGCCACTGTAGAATTATTGTTGTCAGTGGTGTTCCACGAATGCTGGGCCAAAAATGTTGCAATAAACACCATTGATACGATTCAGCAGCAGTGCAGCATCTCCGGTGGGTAACCTCCCAGCGACTTGATAGTGATTTCTCCTGAGGAGTGCTGGTACTGAGGTTACAACAGGTCCAGTCTGAACTGTGTAGGAGCAGGAATGAATTGCATGGGAGTAGTACCACTTGACAAGACCACCCTCTCCCAACCCTGCCTCCAAAAATAAAAAAAAAATTTAAAAAAATGAAATAGTGGTGAAAAAAATAAATAAATAAATAAAAGGCCTTCTGAATCATTTACAGACAAAGGTCTAACACCATGGACCTAAAAGAAAAAAAGGACAAATCAAATTTCATGGACTTGGATAATCTTGAAAGGTTGCATGACTCCTGTTATCAGTTTCAGTCAGTTGAATCCCATGCAGCTGGAACGGAAACAGAAACCATGCTGTTGTCTTTCTCCCAAAGCTCTTCTCTAATTATGCTACCTGGTCAAGCTGCAAGGAAATCTATGTTAAAACCATTTCATCACCCCTACCACTTTGATCAATCTGACTGAGCAGCTTATTTTAATTCTTTTCTGATGGACACCGTAGAGCAAATTCTCTCCCTTGCCAATGCGCAATGTTATTCAATTTTACGTCATTTATTAGATTTGCCAAGGCTGATTTGCCAACTTTGACTAAAAAAAAAAGATGAATCTTAGGAATAACTCTATATACATTGTGAAAGCTTTATATCTTAGTCTATGTTTTGTAGCTGTCTGAATAGGAAACTTAAAAAAAAACCACACACACACAAAAAGAACCCTGGTAATGTACTGTGGCTGCCACATTCTCAGTGCACAGAGAGGGGTATAGCCGATTGTGTTGATACTGTTAATACTGGATTTTCCAACTCTTTCACACAAATGTATACAATGTATCCTCCAAACAGCATGTATGCGCATAAGCACATACACACCCTCATATGACTGTACATACCCACAATCAAGCCACAATTTCATGTTTGAACACAGGCCTGCACGCAAGCACATAGGTATCTACTTAGATACAAAGTGGCTGTTGTGATCACACAGACTCAGATACACGTACACATGAAAGTGTTTTCAGCAGAATGTCCCTGTCAAAACAAGCAAGCAAATAAAACAATGATAGAATGGTGAAGCCGTTCACTCTCATCAGCAATACTATAGAAAAACAAAAATGGCTATAAAAGCTTTCTGCGGCTGTCCCAATTTCCAAGCATGCCTTACAAAATACCACCAAGTGTTACTGTGAATAAACCCAACCCAAACTCCCCCTGCTCTCTCTCTCCCTCTCACATGCTAACGCATGCACCCACACACGCACGCGCACACGTGCACACACACACACACAACATGCACTCACAAAAAACCCATAATTCTTTTTCACACACACACATATTCAACCAACACAACTCTCTTCCTCTCTAACTCCCTCTCATACACACACATATACTCCTTCTCTCTCTCTCTCTCTCTCTCTCTCCTGTAAGTCGATTCATTTCAATCATGCCATACACACATTCACACACGCACATCCAAAATACAAATCTATAATATAAAAAACGAAAGGATGAAATAGATGAGGTGGGGAGGGTAGAGACATGGGGGTGAGAGGGTGAGATAGGGGAAAAGGCCGGGTGGGAAGGGCAGGTGGATGAGTGTGACAGACATGACACCCTGATCACCTAGCTTAGGACCAGCATGTTCTGTTTTCAGCAGACCTCAGGGCAGTACCCCCAGTGAAATAGTCCACCACCAAACTGTGCATATCAGCAGTACTTTCCTCTCTGAACTTCGAAACTTATCTGGAATTGAAGTACAAGAACATCTTGAAGGAATCCATGGGTGGGAGTGAGGAATGCTTGTAATACTGAAAAGTTTGCGGCCGGGGTCCAGGAACTGCTGATGAAAATTTGACATTTAACGACAGTTTATTGCGTTCTTGTTTGATATAAACCCTGAATTTTATACTTCTCAGTACTATATAGTTACAACTATTTCAGACAAAAAACAACAGAACAACTACAAATGTAACTCAAGAGATATTCAACTCACACTTACACTGAGCACAAGTGGCTACAAATGATAACCTGGAATTGTCCAAGTTATAGTCTTCTTTTTTTGGATCAGAGAACCAGTGCACGCATCCATCAAAGTACAAACCAGGGGGAAAAAAAATCACCAAAACGCCAATATGGAAATCTGTGTAAAACTGAACTACTCCCACCCATGAGAATCTGTGAAACAGAACGATGCAAGTGTTTAACCCTCCTCATTCATAATTGCCCGAGTCCTGCTCCCCTTTAATAAAATACATACATGCCCCTAACACCAAACAAATGCTGCTTATGACAGCAAATGGCCTAGCAGAAATGACAACACAAAGCCCACAGAACAAACAAGGTGATGTCTCCTTTTTGTTCTGTGTGCTCTGTGTTGTCATTTCTGCAAGGCAATTTAATGTTGTAAGCAGCATGCGTTTGGAGTTATGGGCATGTATTTATTTCATCAGAGGATGTCTCCTTTGTTCTGTGTGCTCTGTATTGTCATTTCTGCTGGGTGATTCAGTGTCGTAAGCAGCATTCGTTTGCAGTTATGGACATGTCTCTATTTCATCATAGGGGAGCAAGAGTTACCTTACTTGTTCATTATTTACTGTTTACTGTTCTCTGCCTTGTTTAAGATTCTCTTTCCTGCCTATGTCCGTTGATTCATGTTGGCCATTGTGCCTGATAATGCCCTGGTCCTGGGACTGGATCTATTGTGCTTTACCTGTTTCCTTCAAGATTTTCAAACTAGTATTCAGCTCCATATCAGTTGTAATAGTTTGAAGATCAGCTGTCATATGTACGTTCTTCTCTTTCGTAAGTCTTGTCAAGTCTTTAGCTTTCCATTCCAAAGCTGATCACCTTTGAATAAGTAACATGGGATGAAAGCTAAAACGTCATGAACAAATCAGATGCATCTTTGAAGCACTGAAGTGATCATTTTACCATTCAATTACCTGTCTGTATCTTAAGTTAGTAACATATAGCATACCAACTGTATCTGGGTATATTTAGAAACAAGTATACAGAAGTACCAAGGTTTTTATTTGCTGGCATGAAGAAATGCACTGTTTGAACAAGGAGAACAAGACACTTTGGCAGCTTCTGCGATGCAACATCTTTTTGCCATGACTTTTGACTTTTTCTCTCTGCTATATAAACTCTTTATGTGTGTGTGCATGTGGATGTACGTGTGTGTGTGTGTGTGTGTGTGTGTGTGTGTGTGTGTGTGTGTGTGTGTGTGTGTGTGTGTGTGCGCGTGCGCGCGCGCATGCGTGTGTGTATGTGTGTGTGCATGTGTGCGCGCGTGTGTTTGTGTGTGTGTGAGAGAGTGCATATGCATGCATGCACACATGCATGTGTGTTGTTCAGAGTTTGGGCTGTAATCACACCTTCAGCATTACTAACATCTCAGTCATCCATGACCGGCCTCTATGAGGATGCGTGTGTATGAGATTTTCTTTAAAATTTTGTCCCATAAAACCCAACTACTGTGATCCTAATCAATCCATCCATTTTTCGTTCTTTTTTTTCTCTTCGACCTTGAAGCAATGGAAGCCAGAGATTTCAGGTGAGATTTCAGCCAACACAATGCTACTGAACTGGTGAGGTCCTGAGGCAGTGACACCGAAGAGGCCGAAGAAGAAGAAGATCAGTGGTCAGCCAGCAGGGCAGGATCCGAGTGGTTACTGGAACTGGAGATGGTGCGGTAGCGGAAGCTGGTTCTGCGGGGAATGTTCAGGTCCTTCAGCAGCTTGTGCTCCAGGATCTCCTGGGCTGTGGGCCGCTTCTGGGGATTGGCCGACATCAGCTGCCTCACCAGGTCACTCTGGAATCAGGCTGAAGGTGTGAGTGAAAAACAACAACCAACCACCTGTGTGAAAAACAACAACCAACCTGGTTACTTGTGTGAAAAACAACAATAAACAGCCACCACCTTTGTGAAAAACATCAACCAACTACAGCCTGAGTGAAAAACAATAACAAACAGCCACCACCTTTGTGAAAAAAACATCAACCAACGACAGCCTGAGTGAAAAACAACAACAAACAGCCACCACCTTTGTGAAAAACAACACCAACTGACCACCGCTCGAGTGAAAAACCACCACCACCACCTGGGTGAAAAGCAACAATAAACCACCACCTGAGTGAATGACAACAACAAACCACCACCTGAGGGAAAACAACAACAACCAACCACCACTGAACAGGAGCAGATTGAAATAGCAAGTAACTGAAAATGAAACAGGAAGCAAGTTGAAGTCATCAGCAACAATAACAACAAAGGCAACAACAGCTAAGCAAAAGGAAAAAACAGCAAGAAAGGGATATACTGAAAACACAAACAACAGAACACCACCAGTTGTTGACTAATTGTTTGTTTTGTCAAAAAACAAACAGACAGACACTATCAAATCTTAATCGAAGACAACTGAGAGTGATCCTTTGGAACTTCAGAAAGACTTCATAATGGAAAATACTATTACTGAGTGGAAATCAAGTTAGAAAAAAAAAGGGAAGTAAACCCTGTACACTCACATCATCCAGTATCTACTGATCAGTTTTTTTCCTTCAGCAAGGTGTATTAACGCTCTGCTGCCACAGACCTACTGATTAATCTCCACTGGTACTCAGACACTGACCCTACAGCCAATTCTCAGAATCCTGTGCAACTGGATGAACATCCATTCAATTTCTGGTTCTCTTGTGGACAAACATGCAAACAAACATACAGGAGCAAAAACAATACCCTGCTTTATAGTGCTTCATCTGTGCACCTGTTACACACAGAACATGCCTTATCCTCAGCAGCAGCTAGAACAAGTGGAAGTGCTAGAAACTGGCCCAGAATCATAACCAACAGAGACTGAATCCAAGAATACTGACTCATTGCTGACTCAAATTGACAGAAACAGTAACCACACGATTTCAAACAATTTGTAAATGTAACAGCACCAACAACAACCACACTGAAAACAAGAACATTCTGAAAATCACAAGCAATGCCAATGAACACAAACTGATTTTTAAGCAAGTGATACTATCAGTATCATTCACAATTTAAAAAAAAAAAAAAACTGTCACAGCCTTCTGTAAACTGACTCCAGAGTTAAGTCACACGGCAGATGCATTGATACTGGGCTTTCAGGCTATTCACATGTATGGGGGCAGACCTGCTGGCAGTAAGCAGACAGGGGAAGTAATGACAAGGTATGGTATGGATATCAGTGCTGAGAAGACCAATCTGATGGCCAGCCACAACACCACCATCAACACCACAGACAAAAGACAGTTCACTTTATCTGGGATCAGCGCTTAGCAATGAGGGACCCAAACCAGAAATCTTCTCTCAACGGCAATGACAACATCAGCACTGTCTCGATTTAAACCTGTACGACAGATCAATAACACTGACATGAAACACAAGATCAGGCTCCCTGTGTGAATTGGTATACTATCTTCCTGTATAGCACACCAGACAGTGGACTGTCACAGCAGGCCTTCAAAGACTCATCCAAGCCGTGGAAACGAGGTGTTACCACAAGATACTAAACTTCAGATGTACTGGTCACATCACCAAGAAACACAGAGCATCAAACCATCAAAAAGGACATTGGACGATAGGAAGACCTACTGACATCAGGTAAGAAACGAATACTACATTGATTATTTCCATATAACAAGATCCAATGGTCTTACTAAAAAAAAATCCACCAGAAAACTGCCATGGAAGGGAGACAGAGGGGCAGACACACTCAAATGGACTGTCAACACCGCAGAATGTGCATGGAAACCATTCACAGAGATCAAGGTCTTGGTATACAATGGACTGAACTCTGAACTGGAGGAAACAGAACAGACAGAACTGGTGAAAAAGTCTTTAGTGTGGTGCCCTTGTGACTCCCCATAGAGTTACATGAGAAAAAGAAGAAAGAAGACGCATGCAAACAAATTCACATATAATACATTTAACACAGTTAAATTGCGAAGCAGATGCTTGGTGTACAGATATAATTACATGGAAAATTTAATACTGAAACAATTTTGTTCTGGTAAACAAATACCATTAATGACAGATTTAGAAAAAAAAAAAAATAATCAATGCTGGTCTCCAACACTGTTGTAAAACAGATCAAACGAGAAAGGGTGAAATGTTGACAACAGTGGCGTAAAAAAAGTGTCAAGTGATTTGTAAAACAAATGAAAAAAAAAGGAGACAATCAATATCTATTCACTTATTTAATCACTGTTTTCGCTCTTTCAGTCTTTGGGTAGATTTTTTCACTCTTTTTCACATTGTAACTGTGGAAAGAAATAGATTCTAACTGTATTGGAAAATGTTTTTTAAACACTTTCTAGACAAGCTCTCTAGACAAGCAACTCTTTTTTTTTTTATAGTATCTTTCCTGTTAAAATAACTAGTATCTTTCCCATTAAAATAAATTTGTCTGAGTTGAGAACAGAGCAATTTCAAACGTAATCCAAATCAAGAGAATGAAAGTGGAGATACTGGACCCAAAAATGAATTGTAGCACAACCTTCACTCTCCATTTGGGCTTTGTTCTATCACCGTTTCCTACCTCCACGGGCAGCTCCCGAGAGAACCTTTCTGGAAAGACCCCTTTCCGGGCGTTTTGCAGTGTGGTCACTCTCTCCATGCCAGTGGAAAAAGGCATCAACAGCTCCAGGAATATCAAACCCAAAGAGAAGATGTCCACTTTCTGGTCGTATGGCTTTTTCTGAATCTGTAAAGCGGGCAACAACAAAAATGGTAATCTTCTCTCTTTACTTCATGTCAAACAATGCATACCACGCAACGGTTCAAAAATCACAAACAAGACCAAAATAGCCCAGCTATATCCTACGGTCTGCATTTTGAAAGGACAATTTAGACATTTACATCCAACATGAACACACTCATGACGATCTAATGCTTGTGAACTCATGTGAGGAATGTTGAGGGCAAATGTATTTCATATCATGAACCTGTTTCTCTACTCTATGCCCTATTTGTATTTTGTTTACTTTATGGCAGAATTTAAGTCTCCTTCTCCAATCAGGTTCAGGAGATATGCCCATGCCATCAGTTGTAGCCCTGGTATGAAATCACAAATTCTGTAGATCTGTACTGCTGACTGACTAAGAGAGACAGAGGGAGGGAGTGACAGAGAGAGACAGAGAGAGAGTGAGAGGGAGAGAGAAAGATAAAGCAAGAGACAGACAGACATAGACAGACACAGCGAGACAGGCAGAGACAGAAAGACAGAGACAGAGAGACAGAGTGAGAGAGAGAGGCATTCAGATGGAATGACGCAAGCATCATCTAAAATTCTGAAACATTGTTACAGCACATACACGTGCAAGTGTATACATGCATGCAAAAAGTAGAAGAGAGTCAGACACACACGTAGAGATGAAGAAAAATCAAGACAGAAGAGAGAGAGAGAGAGAGGGAAAAAAGAGCAGCAAAGGAGAAAAAAAAAAAAAAAGATTGTTATGGAGAAAGAGAGACAACAAACAGATCAACCGACAAAATTTTGTTACAAATTAACATAAATTTCACCTGCTCGGGACTCATGTAGAGCTGGGTGCCGACCTCAGCTGTATGTTTGGCTGATGCCTTGCTGCCAGGGGACTGCTCCAAGGTCACCAAGGTCACCTGGTCCTCTGGGTCTGTCACCAGCCCAAAGTCCCCGACCTTCACCGTGTCGTCCAAGGCAAAGAAGATGTTGGACGGCTGCAGACAGGAAACTCATCAGAACGTATGGGATAGACAGGGAAACAGGGAATTCATCAGAATTTATATGACAAACAGGGAATTTGTCAGAGTTTATATGACAAACAGGGAATTTGTCAGAGTTTATATGACAAACAGGGAATTTGTCAGAGTTTATATGACAAACAGGGAATTTGTCAGAGTCTATACGACAAACAGGGAATTTGTCAGAGTTTATACGACAAACAGGGAATTTATCAGAGTTTATATGACAAACAGGGAATTTGTCAGAGTTTATATGACAAACAGGGAATTTATCAGAGTTTATACGACAAACAGGGAATTTATCAGAGTTTGTGAGACATGCAGGGAATTTATCAGAGTTTATATGACAAACAGGGAATTTATCAGAACATGTGAGAACTGGGACAAACAGGAAATTTATCAGAACACGTGGAAAAGACAGGAAATTTATCAGAACATGCTGGACAGACAGGGAACTTATCAGAACATGTCGGATAGACAGGCAATTTATCAGATGTTGGATAGCAGGTAATTCATCAGATGTTAGATGGCTGAAGAAGTTAATTTGAACAGAACTTTGAACATTTCACGAAGGATAGTTTACTAGATGATACAAGTAAAAAAGGTAACGACAGTCCCTACATGTCACACTTCATGATGTTTCTAAAAAAAAAAAAAAAAAAAAAAAAAAAAGCAAAAACAAGGGGCGAAAAAAGCACGCAATTATTGTCATATGAATGCTCATCTAAACCACCTTTGTGAAAGACCCTCAGAAATTTTATGATAGCCTGACTTACAGTCAGGAAACAATCGAACTTCTGATACACAACAAATAGCACAAAAACCATGTTGCTTACTGAACACACAACAGGTGAACTTTGGACTTAAATCTTTTCTTCAGGTATTATAAAGGACAAACATCAAACCATGACAAAAGCACAAAAAGATAAGTACTGCCAAGATGGCTGTCAGGGGGGATGAGCAATCTTATTCTGTGCATGTTTGACATCTCTCATTCGAAACGTCTGAAGAATTTCTGTCAAAATTTCACAGGTCACTTTTGTAGTGTGTATTACGTAAGCTTTGCTCTCTGTTTTGTGTGTTTAATTCTTCTTTTGCTGTTCTCTGCTGCAGCCTCTTTCAGACTTCAATGTACCAATGATTAACATTTCAAAAATACCTCAAACTGGGATATACCTCAAACTGGGATATACCGGTATGTGGATTTTTTTTACTATTACGTGATGCTTCTGATGACCTGACATTGGCTTGTGAGCTTACAGGAGCTCAGGGTCCATTTGGAACATAAACATCAAACTAGTACACTTGAAGACCATCTAATACATGTACAAGCACACACACACACACACACACACACACACACACGCACGCAAACACATGCAAGCACAAGCACACACACACACACACACACACACCCACAGATCTGCATACACACACATTATCAGGGCTCCCATTTATGAAATTAAACCTAAAATTACTGAAATCATAAGGGACTCTCGGAGGCATGCCTCCCCTCCATAGAAAAATTTTGAAACTTGCTTTCAAAATGGCAGAAGTTCACTGCAAATTTGAGCATGGAATGGTGTATCCTCTGCTTTTCACTCCATTCACAAATAGTACCATTTGTTCAATCACATTTTGTTAATCTCTTTCACTTTTGCAGAATCCTTCCAAACACTCTGTCTGAGTGTGAAATCATTTCACCTTCAACTGGACAGACCAAATGGTGACCACCTGCTCTCTCAAGAAAGTTTACACATGATTTCATAACATCAACATCATCTGCCAGAAAAGCAAACACACAGCCAGCGCACTATGGATCCCACTGCCACTGTTTTCCTTCTCCCCTGATTTTCTCTTTGCTGAAATGTTTGTTAGCATGTTCTCATGTATCTACACTTCACCGACATCCACAAAACTACAGAGAAATGGGAGCCTAGTTTTATTCACAAAAATATCTTTATGCACACACACACACACACATGCAAAGAATATAAGAGAAATAATAAGCAGTAGAAATTTACCTTTAGATCCCGATGAATCAGGCCTTTAGCATGCACATAATCCACAGCACTGACAATCTGCTCAAAGATGTCCAGGATAATCAAGCGCTCTCGGTTCAGAGTGTTGGAAATCAACCAGTCTTTGAGCGTCTCCAGTCGACACAGCTGCATCTGAAGGTACAGGTACAGTTTGGGCAACGATTTCTTCTCCGCCGCCCTGACCCACTTTTCCTGTTCTGGGTCAGCATCAGGCTGTACCTCACCACTATGACTGGACAACGTGAAGTCTACTACATGGTTCTCATGCTTCACGTTGTCTTCACTTTCATTATCATCAATGCTTCCGCCGTAACTGCTGTCCAAAAGCACTGGTGATTTTGACTGTTTGTGAGGACCACTCGAGCCTTTGTTCTCTTTACTGCAGGAGTCTTCAAACACAATACTTGACGATTCAGAGCAATCTCCGTTTTGTTCATCACGTGAATCTTCAAACACAATACTTAAAGACTCGTCCTTAGAATTTCTGCTCAACCCAGGGTGGGACCCGTAGCCACCACTCCCCGATGGATAGTGCTTGAATGGCAGGGCAGGGTCTCCGCTGCAAGATATGTCCTCCCTGCCCTGACTTACACTCGACTCTCCCGAGTTCTGAAACACTGTGCTGAACGAGTCTCTGCTCTCCTCACCCCCGACACCCCTCTGATCCCCTCCCCCCAGGCTGAAAGACCCACTTTCATCGGTGGACCCTTCAGCGTTGGAATGCATGGAGAATTCCCCACTGCCGGTGCCACTGCGGAGGCAGGGCGGGGAGTCCAGGTCCTGGTCAAAAACTTCAGCCTGAAAGGGTATAACGTCAGCCAGGAGTGACGCAGGCTGCCTCAGCGGAGGGGAATGTTTTGCTGGAGGACTTGGGGTACGGGCTCTGGGGGAGCAAGAGCCGGGGTGAGGGTCCGTGCTGGGTTGGGTGGTGTCTGTCATCGTAGGGCTCAGGCCTTCACTGATCCTGTCAACACACGCCTGACACTTGACATGCTGACATATAGTAAGAGAAGTAAATTAAATGATTGGATTTGTGTGCATGTGAGAGCGTTGTGAGTGTGTGTGTGTGTGTGTGTGTGTGTGTGTGTGTGTGTGTGTGTGTGTGTGTGTGTGTGAGTGTGTGTTTGTGTGTGTGAGTGTGTGTGTGTGGGTGTATGTGTGTGTGTGTGTGTGTGTGTGTGTGTGTGTGCGTGTGTGTGTGTGTATGCATGCATGTGTGTGTGTGTGAGAAAGAGTCGGAGAAGATGAAGGAAAGAGCAAGACAAACACAGAGAGAGGGAGAGAGAGAGTGTATATAATGTGCTAGTAATACTAGTAATATTTCCATTTCACATCCTTTCATGAAATAATGTCTACAAGTTTGTGTGCAGTACATGTATGTATGTATGTGTGTACTAGTGAATGTGTGTGTGTGTGTGTGTGTGTGTGTGTGTGTGTTGTGTGTGTGAGTGTGTGTGTGTGTGTGTGTGTGTGTGTGTGTGTGTGTGTGTGTGTGTGTGTGTGTGTGTGTGCGTGCGTACGTACGTGCATGCGTGTGTGCATGCGTGCGTGCATGCGTGCGTGTATGTCTGTGTGTGCGTGTGTGTTTGTGTGTTCGTGTGTGTGTGTGAGTGTATGTGTGAGCAGGCATGCTGTCATATTCTCCACATCCACTTAATTCAACAAAATAAACTGAATCTAAAAACTTAAGCCTTCATGCATGCCAACACACACACACACACACACACACACACACACACACACACACACACACACTCAGAGCTACCAAAATCTCAAATGCACAAAGGGCAGCATTTTGTCGTGTTAAGTGTAGCATTCCAAATTTAACCGTAGCAAACGTAACAATGCCACAAGCCTGATTCAATAGCACTTTCAGTTGTTCTTTGCTTCACACACGACAAGATGGTGGTATACTAAGAGGATGGAAATTTCACCAGTTCTTGTGTGGTTTTGACCAGACCTTCAAAAAATCAAAATGGCCAGTAATGAAGCCAATCGATTAGGAGGCTAAATCCAATAGTCTTTTGCAGTTTTTCTTCTATTTTTTCATCTTCTCCTTATTGAACCTGGACAATTTTTTTTGTGAAGTATCCACAGCCAAGTCCATTGCGTGTGTGTTTTTGTTTGTTTTGTTTTGTTCGTCTTTTTTTTTTTTCAATTAATCTGGTTGTTTTTTGGCACAGCATTTCATCGCAGAAGGTAGCAGCGTAGCTTTGTCAGTGACATCATAGCAAGCTCCACCAAAATTATAGAACCTGGTAGCTCTGTACACACACACACACACACATACACATACACACACACACACACACACTCACACACACACACACACACACACACACACACACACACACACACACACAACAGGCTTCGATGCATAGAAATCTTTGGTCATGGCTAACAGCTTGGAAATCAAACTTGCTGAATTTTCCCAAAGAAAGAAGACTGACGACCAAACCCAATGGGCCTGCCTGACAACCAAACCCAGAGGGCAGGCACCACCTACCCCAAACTGTCTCTGAATGCTTTGTCCCGCTCCTCCTGCCATCCTGGTGGAGGGTCCTCGATCCAGGAGTGGAAGTAGCGCACGATGCCCACATGGTCAAGCATGGCCAGGGTTCGAACCTCTCGCAGCATCTTCTTCTTCACTGCCCCATCCCTGTGTGCAGATGGTTGGAACAACGTAATGATGGAACAGAACTGAAACCATGTAATGATGGAACTGAAATTGTTTGACCCCCTGGGATAGAAATCGTTCAAGGAATTCTTCCCCTTGTATTTTTGTGTGTGTGGTTTGTTTTGAGTGGAACATGCAAAATATGAAATGTTAACATTCATATGAATGGAAAATCTTAATATCCAATACATTTTATTATGCATGCAAAATATACAATGATAACCTTCATAAAAATGGAAAATACTGATATTCAATAAAAAAAATATATATATTGTACACGCAAAATATGAAATGGTAACCTTCATCATGAATGGAAAATCTTAATATTCAATAAGATACATATCACTTGAAACAGTAACTTCATTATATTCATACTCAATAAAGAGTTTGTAATCATCTCACAATAAAGAGTCTGTACTTATCAACAATCATGTAAACCAAATCTGGACGCACCCTTCCCCTCTATTCCCCCCTTCTCTTGGAGAGTAAGACTTTATGTGGATGGAAGTGATTTCCCCGTGTACATGATGGTCTCACTGATTGATCCTGAATCCAGTTTGATAGGCATCCACACCACAGATCCAACAGGTCCATCTGGACGGCACTTCAAAGAAGTTTACAGAGTTCCACTGAGTCACGCAGCCTGATGTATATACTCATTTTTACAGATAAAAGAAACAGATGTGAAATAAAGGCAAGATTTAAACAATCTGTTTTCTAAAATTCAGCTTCTTTCTGTTTAAAATTCTCTTCATCTTTAACAAAAAGATAAATTCATATTCCTAAAAAAAAAAACCCAAAAAACAAAGTTTGTTGGATTGCAGAGGATGCTAATTTCTCAGTGTAAAAAGAAAAATAGGTCTCTTATAGGTCAAGTCCCAACCATTTCTTACTCCACTTTCTGAGCTGATTAATTTCTTTATTTTTCCAGTTCCAAAGATCGACATTCCAGGTCAAGAACAGTTCTTTTTCAGTTACTGGTTGTGGAGATCAACAACAGCCTTGAGCCAAGGGAAGGGGAAAAGCAGGTTCTCCAAACTTGTTGAAACTATTGCGTTGAAAGTAAATTTCAAGCGAAGCAGGGAATGGTAAACAGTATGTAACGAACAAGTAAGGTAGTTAACTGTTTCTCCCATGATGAAATATTTACACGCCCACAACTCCAAACGAATGCTGCTTGCGACGCCATTTCTGCCTGGCAATTTGGTATCGTAAGCAGCATTCATTTAGAGTTGTGGGTGTGTAATTATTTCATCATGGGAGCAAAACAGTCACCTGATTTCTTCACTAGAAAGCAACGCTTGTTTACAGGTTCAGAGATGACACCCTTCCTTATCATACCTGTTAGGCAGTGCTATCCTCTTCACAGCGTACTCCTGCTCGTCCACTTTATTCCTGGCACGGAAGACAATGCCATAGCCGCCTTTGCCCAGCTGCTCAATGCACTCAAACTCGTCAGCGAAGCGGGACTTGAACTCCACCAAGGCCTGCTTGTCATCG
The DNA here is from genome assembly GCA_033310375.1 of Conus canariensis. Lineage (NCBI taxonomy): Eukaryota > Metazoa > Mollusca > Gastropoda > Neogastropoda > Conidae > Conus > Conus canariensis. Next base: position 49,371,573 of record CM065718.1, on the reverse strand, counting down.
GAGAGTGTGGGCAGGCTGTCATTGGAGGCCAGAGATCCATTGCTGTCCTTCTGGTTTAGACTTTCGGAACTGACCTGAGAAGTGACAGGTAAATTTAACGCCAAAGTGAAACGGTCCATTTATCCATCGTTATGTTAAATGGACGGTACTGTATCACTGTCACACATTATCAAACTTGATAGGAGCTGGAATAATTTCTTTTATAATTAGGGGGGCTCAAATCCAAGTGCTTAGAAATGGCAGCCGCTAGCAAACGTCTCGAACACCACATCTGAACGCTTCAACCCTCTCAACCACCCCAAATGGAATGAAGTGCGAGGTCATATTTGATGGATGATTTGGGACTTAACTTTAAGGGTGAACATGTAAATACAGACCAATCAGTACTTAACAAAAGAATCCACTCTTTCTGATATGGAAAGAACTCTCAGAGTTAGCTAGAAGTTCAGTCTTTATGGTATAGAAAGAACTCTCAGAGTTTGGTCCAAGACACCAAACCAGTTTTTAATGTCTGTATGGATGTGCATCTATACTTCGATTGCAGACATATTTTCACCTGTGCAACTGTGAAAGTCACTGTTACAATGAAAAATAATTTTTCTTCTTTCAAGGAATTTTATTGGACTTTGAATGCTGACTGATATGAAGCCAAAGCTGGTTGTAAACTCTCATCAAATTAAATCCAGGCAGAGGAGGGGTCAGTTCTGCTAACATGTTTAAAGTCTTTACTTGCAACAGAAAATTCACAATTCTAAATCTTCATGATCCCAAAATGAATGCCTGACTTTAGACTTTCACAAAATTCATGAATCATTTTCCAAAAATAATAAAGCTCATGAATCATTTTCCAAAAATAATAAAGCTCTCACTTATACATGGTTTATGAAACTGACAGTTCCCACTCACAAAGCATGGAATGGTCTAGAAATATAGTTATAAATAGCAGATAAGAAATAACATAATTTCTGTAAATTTCTGGAATCTTCTGATTCTGAAACTGTTACACACTTGTCATTTTTACATGTGCATTAGATGTACAACAGTCACTTGGAACAATCTGACAGAACTTTTAAAGAAAATGAAAAAAAATGTTGATCTGACCCACCTAACGACACCCATTCACAACATTCTTGATCCGCTTTATACGCACCTTTATTATGACTGGCCGGTGAATAAAGTGAGTGATGATCATGTGGAAGACCAATGATACGAGCAGACTAATCACCACCACCTCTTTCCTGCAAACACACATCTAGCCATGTATTTTTGAAAGAACATTCTCCTTCAGGATGGTGACTATGTTTTCATTTTGTTTTCTATTAGTGTGTAAGATTTCTTTGGCTGTGAACCATGAGATTTATCAAAGCAATTCAAACATTTATAGCCAGTTATAGACTGATATAGGACAAGAGATAGACAAAAAGATAGGTAAAAAGATAGAAAAGATGCAGAAAGATCTATTCAGGTACTATGACAGAGAGAGAGAGAGAGAGAGAGAGAGAGAGAGAGAGAGAGAGAGAGAATTTATAGAAAAATAATGGAGTCAGGGACAAGAATGTAAAGGGCAGAAAAAGATGAAGAAAGAGAGAGAGAAAGACGTACAGACAGACAGAAAGCACAACTGCCAAAGTCTCAAAAGCACAAAATGTAGCTTTTGACTTTTTTTTTTTTTTTTTTTTTTTTTTTTGCTGTCCCAACCTCTGCGCCACTTCAGAGGCAGTGCACCCACGCCGCTCATTCTGACACCCCGTCCACAGCCACAGCCCGGTCAGCCCCGCCGCAGCCCCGGCACCAGCAATCCACAGGGAGCAGTCAATGTCAAGTCGTCAAGAGGCAACCCACCGGAGGAGACACTGCACTGCTACTGAGTCACTTCGGTGGTGTTCAGTGGCGCCTGTTCTGATCTAACATACGCAGGACACCACCTACTAAGCCCCCTACTGACGACAATAATTGCTTAGTCGCGGAGCCGGCGTCAGTCTCCGGAGGGCGCCACCACGTCCGTCCAACAACAGCCCCCATGGACTCGCCGATACCGGTGACCCCGACGGAACCAAACCAAAGCCACAGACGTGGAGAGGACATCGAAATTGTGGTCACCATGAGAGCAGGGCATGAAGGGCCACAGAATGAGACATTTTTTTTATGCTGATCGATGAGAATGAGGATGATTAAGATGATGCTACGGATTTCCATTTCGGTCTGAGACTACATGACAGGGCTGTACTCTACGCTTCCTTTCATAATATATCCTGGCGTCAACCAGGCCCGAGAGATACAGGCACCTGCAGTGTTGGTCAGGAAATTTGAGCAACACTCTCAGAAACGCATCCATTAAGTGGATGAAACTCGACTGTGTGGTCCCAGTCTTCCCAACTGAGTCCGCAGCAACTCAACTCTGGGTAGGAGCCGGTCGGGGCAGAAAAACCCACATGACTTCTGATGGGATTCGAACCCACGACCTCCCAGCCGGGAGTCCGCGACGCTAACCACTTCGCCACGGCGGCTGGTGCTTTTGACATTTTAAGTGTAGCATTCCAAATTTAAACATAGCACCCGCATGCGATGCAAAACGTCTGACTCCACAGCACTTTCAACTGCACTTCACTTCACACACAACTCAACAGTGAAATAGGAAGACAAAAATCACTGTTATTGTGTGATTTTTGACTTCACTTTAAAAAAAAGGCTGAAAACAACCAATAGATAATGCAGCAAAACTGCGATAAGTCTTTAGTCGTTTTTCTTTTGTTTTTTCCTGCCTCTCCTTGCTGAACCTAGCCATCTTGTCATGAAACAAGCCTACAGTCTAAAAGATCTATGCTGCCTCAGTTCAGTTTAAGCCACCGTTTAGTCTCTGTGTTTTTTGGGCAAAGTATTTCATCACACTTTATAGCAGCATAGTATTGTCACGTAGCATGCTTTGTCAAAAACACAGCAATCAGCAGTAGCATGCTTTGTCAAAAACACAGCAATCAGCAGCTCAGAGAAAGAGACATTAGGAGTGAAAGATAGAACAGAGTGAGAGGTGGGGAGAGGCAGACAGAGAGAGAGAGAGAGAGACAAACAGGGAGAGGCAGACAGAGAGAGAGAGAGACAAACAGGGAGAGGCAGACAGAGAGAGAGAGAGACAAACAGACAGTGAGAGAGAGAGAGTGTGGGAGAGAGAGAGGGAGAGAGAGGGAGAGGCAGAGAAACAGGGAGAAAGAGAGAAGAAAGAGAGAGAAAGACAGACAGAGACAAAGGAGAGAGAGAGAGAGAGGCTGACAGAGAATGAGAAAGAGAGACAAGAGAGAGTGGCACACACACAGTGAGAGACAGAGAGAGAGACTGAGAGAGAAACAAGGGAGACAGAGAAGGAGAAAGTGAAAGAAAGAGAGAGAGAGAGAGAGAGAGAGAGAGAGAGTGAGAGAGAGAGACAAACTGACAGAGAGACAAGTAGAAGGACTGACCACCACATCCACAGTGAGGCAGGCAGCACGTCCATGATGCCTTCCTCCTCAGGCGGGTCCAAGTTCAGGTGCACCTGGTCTTCGGGCAGGCGACTGGGGTACAGGTAGTATCCCATGTCTGGATCAAACCACACACACACCGAGGACATTAGTGAAAACAAAAGTATTCCAGTAAAAACAATGGCACTTACAACAAATATACAATAATGAAAATTTGTAAGCAGTGCACACAAACATTACAAAACCTTACAACAATTAGAATGAAAGAGGCAGCATATCATTGTTTCATTCAAATCTGCTGAACAGTTTTGATGAACCCAGAACCCATGATGGCCATGGGCACACCGCCATGATGAATGCACCATCGCCTGTCCACTTCTGACGGCTGTGAGCGAATGCCTGGATTATGGGAAAGCTCTTTGCTGTTCACTCAGCAACGATTTCTTTACTATCAATCCCGTTTCTGTTTGTTTGGGTTTTTTTCCTCAGCAATAATATCTTTCCTATGTATTCTGTTTCTTTTTTTTTTTTTCGCCCTGCATTCTCTCTTCTTCATTGTGATTTTTTCTCCATTGATTTCTTTTTCCTTTGCAACTCTTCTCTTAATTCTGATTTTTCTTTAAACATTTTTTTCTCTCTCTTTTTTCATCACTGCCACCTTACTGGAAGGTGCGATAGGCAAGTTCTGATGGTGCTGGTTGCTTCATCTGACAAGTCGTTTTGTTCTCTGGAAGTTGGATTTTTGGGCCCACTATCCTGAACACCTTATGATGGAAAACCACCAGAGCTTGAATGCATTTTGTGGGCACATGCATATGTGTTTGATTCACACACCAGAACTCCCCATATACATGTTATCCTAGTGTTGTCTGTATGTTTATTTAATTCATATATTACAAATCCCATAATCCTCACCATTCATGCCCCTTTTTGTGTGCAAATGTACACATGTTAAATATATAATATAGAACTGATATGATCTATGTCAGTATTTGAGGGTTTATGGAATCACAAACAAGCACAGCATTCCAAAAAATACACTGAATAGAAATGAACCCCGCCCAGCATTCGGACCTGCACCTGCATTACTAATGCATGCACACACACACACACACACACACACACACACACACACACATGCATGTGAATGTGTGCACACAGGTACACACACACACACAACACACACACACACACACACATGCATGCGAATGTGTGCACACATGTACATACACACAAACACACCTTAATTCATACACCCTATTCATATCTGAATGCTTTCAAACAGCATCAAACTCTAAAACAAAAACAGTCTATTTCCCCTCTAAGCTACTCATTATTGTCTTTGACACTAATGTAAAAGGGGCGTGATTTTACTCGAATAATTTTCCTAACAATTAAAAAAGATTTTGATTCTGATTCATATACACGCACAAACACACAAATATACATGCTAAACACTTACACAAAAACACATTTACCCACCTTGCCCTCCCCCCCCCCCCCCCCCATCCCCGGATGGTTTGGGTTTTTTTTGTTTTTTTGTTGTTGTTTTTTTTTTTTGGGGGGGGGGGTTGTTTTTTGGTTTTTTTTTTGCTTGAGAGCATAGTGTAACGAAGCTCTCAGTTTATCTATTTACCCTCAGAAAAATATTCATATTTATTTTTAAACTCACACACACACACACACACACACACACACACACACACACACACACACACACACACACTGCGGAGACACACATAGAGACAAAAACTCACCAAAAGGATAGTTTTCATGCCACACAGCTAAGGACGTCGCTGAATCTCCCTCCTCCTCCAAGTCCTCGGCATATCCTGCCTGACCCAGCAAGGGGACGTGGGGTGGCTCGTTCCCCCCGAACAGAGGTGTGTGGGATTCTGCTGCACAGGGCCCAACACCAGAAAGAAATAAGGACACAGATAAAACCTGACAACCAAACATCGAATTGGACTCGCTCAGAGATACAATGAGAGGGGGATAGAAAGAGACAAACAAACGAGCAAACCAAACAAAAATTCAGTTTGAAAAATAATCAGAGAAACGGACGTACTAACAATTCTTTTTCTTCATCTTAAAAAAAAGGGTGAACAAAATAATGCTAAGAGTAGCATAACTTCTGGGCTACAAGAACATATTTTTCTCTCAATTTCTGATCAAGATCAGTTTTAAAATAATCGTAGAATTAGACATACCAACCTTTGTTGTTGTTTTTTTTTTTTTAATTAATCAGAACAAAATGTTGACAAAAATTAGGCTAAGGGTACTGTAACTTCCTGACTACAAGTCAATAATTTTCCTCCCCAGTTTCTGACTATGGTATCTTATATTCCACAGCACCTTGTACAGATTTAAATCAACATGGCCAAAGCATGGTTAATATCAATTTAAACACGTCATAGCCAACAATCAGGTTTAATGTTTCTATACTGCTCAAAGTACTGTCCAGATTATACATCTTATATTTGAAAGCTCCATGTTCCTAAACGAAACATTTGCTTAAACGTGAAATGGTCTGCCTTCTATTCCAAGGCACTTCATGGTCTAAAATGACATATATAAACACCCTGACTGAAATCTCTCTCTTCTTTGACATGGCAGTGTCAGTCTGCTCACTTCAAACTATTCATTAAATTCAGTCTACATGTAAGAAATACAAACCTCTATGCAGTAACCTCAATGATTTCTTTTGCAAGCACGACGAATGAAAGTCAAGAATTCTTCATCTATAGTGTAATCTCTAACTGACAACTTCATGAAATTCTTCACAACTCAGGTATTTTAAAGGCTGGAGTGTAGACTGGGTTGTAAATCTGATAAACCACCACTACTGCTTCAACTAACAAATATGTGGCAAATTCAAATGGTATCACATCAAGATATGTTATCTGATGTATGATGTTTTAGAATCACAGACAAAAAGCAAAAACAAAAACAAAAATGTGATACTTATCATTTTCAAAAAATAGAAATCGACATAAAAATAAACACAAGTGTCAAAAACAGCAACATATCACATAATCATAGTTAATAAGTGTCTCACACAGACATACACACATGCACTTTCACCCCTACACACCGGACAATTATAAATGGCTGGACCATCATATCAAGACAGAGAAAGTTTTAAATGAGTTTTGTTTGTTAGTTTGCTTTCTTTTTTTCTTTTAAAGGTAGCAGCATATTTTATGCAAACTAAATCATCCGGCAGTAAGTTCTAAAGTATTAGTACACAGTAATAAAAAAACTGAAAAAAGCAGGAGGCAAAAGTGTACTTTTTCAAGTGTTGTGTACACACACACATAAAAAAAAAAAAAGATAAAAAGTTTTGAAAGTGGGAGTGATTCTTTAATTGGAAGACCCTTGTTGGGAGTTTTTACTACAAAACAAAACAAAACAAAACAATACAGCTCAAAGAGAACCTGTCCAGATGCCCTACCAGGCTACCTTTGCTGAGGTAGGGGCGCCACATGACGCGGGGCACCTGCAGCAGGGCCTTCTGCTGCTCCGTCTCCTTGTCCAGGACCCACGGCAGCTCCTTCTCACAGCTGGTGGAGTCTGGCTCCTCTCTCTGCACGTACAGCTGCCGCTTGTGAGTACCTGCAGTCAAACCATGGTAACAGGAGTTAAACAGCTCCACAGTGGGGCGTGCACGGTTTCGTGGAGAACTTCCCTGCGTTCCACTGCAGTACCCTCGATGGTTTAGTTTTGGACGCTTCTTTGCTGTCACAGCTATTCACTTCATCCCACGGTTCTTGCTACCTGGCTCTCAGTGGAGTCTAGGAATCAATGGGCTGCTCCTTTTAGGATACAGGGCCCAGAACTCTTCCATACTCCGAGTCTCCAGTGATGCAGCACCACAGGGATATCTCTAAGCACTTGCCACACTATGGAAGGATCATCAAAACACAAGGACTACAAGCCAAATCCAAGAGTCTCCACAGCCTTTTTGCACTGTCCAGTCAAATCCCCCTCACATACAGGACCTACTAGAAAATGGTCCTCTGCAACTCTGCAGATCTTTTGAATCTCCTGGAATTTCATGAGAAATTTTTTTTTTATTCTTCAGTTGCTCTGGAGATGCATCTGCACTTCTTCTACGAGCCAGCAAGTCTGATTCAAGTGAAAATAATAAGAAACACATAAATGAGAATACGATCAAGATGTTAGAGAAATGGATTCCAGTATTTTTATCCTCACTGCATTCTATACACTGAATGGAAAATAAAAAATTAAAAGAAAAATTATCTTTTGCTCTCTCATTCACTTCATAAAGACCAATGAATTCCCTTGAGAAAAAGAAAAGTATGTGTTCACGCACACAGGCATGCTCAGAGATGACACACACACACACACACAAACAAACACACACACATATGCATGCGCCTGCCACACACACACACACACACACACACACACACACACACACACACACACACACACATACACATACACGCAAGCAAACTGTTCTGCACCCTGTCTGCCGGACTTACCGACATACAGCAAAGGGTCCCCTTGGCTATTCTTGTGGTGCTGAAAAGGCTGCTGAGATGAAGACAACGATGGCACAACCTTGCTGTCGAACAGACTGATGGTCTCTAACTTCCCGCGGTGAAGAATCCATGCCTTTGCCACAGGACTAGAAAACTGAAAGGTGAGGTGATTTATCTGTGAATAAAAAAGGCACTAATCTGGGCTATTTTAGACATACAAGAGCTGAAACCTTCAGAAACTTTAAGATACCCCTCCACATTCTCCCTCCCAAACGTATATTAGGATTTATTGACTGATCCTATCATTATTCAGTTCATATTGTTTATAACCCAGCCAACCACAAGGAACCATATCAGAGCTGTCAATCCTATCTGTAGTGTGGTCTTATCTCTCACACCTCCAAAGAAGTAAATTCTAGAAGACAATACAAAATATAATAAAAAGACTTGATGGCACCTGTCACATGTGCACACCCTCACTAAGAAATGGTAAACAAGTCAGTACATAGTTTGAGCGGTTTCACTTACATTAACAACTTTCCAACATGGCTGCCTTGTCCTAAAAATCAAGCACAAATATCATTTTCACCACTGGTGATTGGTCACAAAATCAGACAAGTGAAAGTTATGATGCGAAAAATAATTGCCTTTAAAAATCTTCAATAATGATCGCAGAGAAGCGTTCATAAGAAAACATGTACACACTATTCCAAGTTACTGACTGGCATGGGTCAGTTTGAAGGTACATGGGGACTGTCCCAACCTCAGTCTGATGTTCATGCAAAATCAGGTCAAGTCTTTGCTTAATTGAAAACATCAGTCAAAAAATGGGAGAAAAAAAAGAAGGTAAAAAGAAGGAAGTATAGAAAGAAGAACAGAAAACACAAGCTGATGACAAACACTAGCGTTTTCAATAGAAAGAAATAGTGAAACCATGATAACAGTCGCAATATATGATTGATTTGGCTCCTAGCAATCATTGGTTTTAGCTCTTCCTAGTCACCCAGCCCACCGATTGAAAAAAACTTGTCACTGACCTACAGATCTGTTTTTTCATACTTACAACTTGCAGATCCAAATTTTCAATACTTTCCTGACAATATCAAGACTGACTTAAAGCAATGTCAACAGAGTCAGTCAGCAGCATAAAAGATCATTGCTATAGTAATCCAAAGGCATGGAACCTGAAGCTAAAAATGTTTCAGCTGCCCATCAACTTTCATGTACATAAGTAAAAGTCACTCAAGAACAAATCTACAAATGCTCCAAACTCAGAAGGAATAAAGTCCATACAGATTCCTGGTCTTGTGAGGAGCAAATAAAAAATGAATCATCAGCTCCCCATATGAACTCAGAACCTATAGGTTGCTGTGAGATGAGTGTTTACTTCTTGTGCTTATGCTCAACTAGAAGCCTGACACCACTGACCATACCTTTCTGCTTACAGCGGCCAGAAATCAAGCACCTATTCTCAATTGAAAACCAATTGTTCAGCCTTTCTGCTAAAAAAAAAAAAAAAAAGAGAAAACAAATCGACTTTTGTGTGACTTTCAAAAAAAAAGATTTAGCAAATTTTTTTTTCTAACAGTTTAAAAAAAAACAACATTTACAATCATTATGATCCAAGAAGTCATAATGACCTGAGAGACAAGTGTCAAACAGTATAGTCAATGATTCAGATGGTTATTCTGATCGTGAAAATTCCACAATCATCGGAGCTGCAGTCAAAGTTTGAACTTGATGGAACCTGTCAATTTCAAACCACTCTAAAAATTCTACTAGTACTACACACACAAAAATGTACTACACAACATTAATCAGTCAGGCACTGAAGTCAGTCAATGTGATCAAGATGAGAAGGTTAACTGTTCCAGGAAAAATGAAAACCAAAACCCAGGCACAGGCTTACTTTGCGAGACCAGGACATCTGAGCTGGGTCCTCAGGGTTCAGACCGACAATGAGTCCATCAGACACCACCACCTTGATCAGGTGCTTCAGTAGGTCTTCCTCTGCAGCGCTCCCTTCTTCATCTAAACACAGAAATGTGTCACAACATAGCTATACTACAACACATCCATTCTGCGCATAAAGCTGTTACTGGCTGTGAGTATGTGTATGGATATGTGTGAGGATTTCTCTGTTTATATGTGTGATCGTGAACACAAACGCGTGCATTCAAGTGCATGTGAATGCAAGCGCATATGCATGTGTTGTGTGTGTGTGTGTGTGTGTGTGTGTGTGTGTGTGCGTGCGTGTGTGTGTGCGTGCGTGCGTGCGTGCGTGCGTGCGGTGCGTGCGTGTGTGTGAATCTGTACATATATATACTTGTGCATGTGTACATGTATATATGTGCAAGCATCAGCAACAGAAATAGAAATAGATCAGTATTAACATCTTATTTAGGTATAAGTATTTGTGTAAACAGGTGAACACTGGACTCCATGAAAACATTTACATAACCTCTGATCTACCAGCATGCTAACTAACAAGAGTGCAAACATCCAAGTTTGTGCTGAAGTGCGCCCTTAAAACCAGAAATCACACCCAAATGAAACGACAGCACTTATAAATGAAGTAACACAATGGAACTTCCCTTTTCCTTCCCACCTTCCTTATTTCAGCTCCCTTCCAGAAGTGACCAGAATGAACGTGATCGACTTTCTTCACAATCAAAATTAAACATGTATTTCAAATATCTCTGTGTCCCAACTTGAAACTGACCAACAGTCATAATTACTACAACTTCTGCACAAAATATCAGCCAGCAACTGACCCAAAATAAAGCACAAAAAAAAAATGTTTGTGATGACCAGCCAAGCAGCTGGGAATCAGTCTCCAAAGAAAACACAGCTCAGAGTTCATTTTCAATGAGGATAATTGCACAAACTGTTGTCATGTTCATCAAAAAAAAAAATTCACAGAGCCAATCAAAGCAATCGCAAAAAAGCGCAAGAGGTGAAAGTGCAATCTTTACAGCCAAATCACACATGGGAAAACAGATTCAAAGTATGATTAAAGATAAAGAATTTATTTCAGCCAGATGAATACGCAGAGAGTTTAAAATCTAAAAAAAAAAATGTTCACTTTCACAGTATTTTGACTGCATACAATTTAAGACATTCTCCTCCAGCAATTATTTGTATTTCTTTTGCAGCTCAGTATAGCTGTTTTCATTTTCACTGATAGTACATGACTTTTTTTTTCCAAAAAGAAATCTGCTAACCCCAAAAATACAGAATTAGCATGCCTGCTAAAACAAATCTAACACAAAAAAAGAGAATTAGCATGCCTGCTAAAACAAATCAAAGCTGTAGCTGACCAGTTGGTAAGCAGCCTTCCACTGTGATGTCCTCATCAGCAGCATCCAGCATGCTGTCATCAACCTCAATGCCTGGTTTGTCCTTCTGAGAGCGCACAAACAGCAAATTGTGCTGACCTACGCTGAAGTTCCACCTGAAAATAAATCACAACATTTCACACACACACACACACACACACACACACACACACACACACACACCACACACACACACAAATGTCTTACATGCCTGATAATATAAACTTATATACCATCGCTACCACCTGACTGCCACCTCCACCACCATCATCTTCATTTTCAGCATTATCAAAGAGAATGAAACGAAGACTGTGGGCTTATTTCTCAGTTGCAGAGCTGCTCCCAACAGTGCAAATATTCATCATTAGCATTGTCATCATGATTACCTACCCATCAATATCCCTATCAGCAAGAAGGAAACCCAAAACTGAAAAATCATCATGATCAGCAGCAGGATATTAATACACATACCCATCAACAACAATGAAAACAACATCTGAGAATCACCATTATCATACCTATCAATAATGACAACATCTGAGAAGCAAAGGTATAACTCTACTAAACCTAACTCACACAAATCAAGATATGGTCTAAAATTTAAAATGTATGTTGAAATCTACTCTGTGCTTTAATTACGAATTGCCTGTGGTCATAAGCAAACGTTACCCATGAACATCAATGGATTGTTTTGAAACAGCAAAAACTAGCAAAAAAAACACATGAAAGTACAAACTTAACCTTGCAAAAATTGGACACCAGCTCAGATTGTTGATCATACACTCTGACAATTATCCTTTTTCTTTCTTCAGCATCTCATCAGTTTTTGCAACACGATATCTCTCATTTTAATCACTTCGAGGATCATAGTTACATGAACCCTGTACAAAACATATACAATCTAATAACAATCCACCAGTTTTAATCATTTCGATGATATAACAAAAGTAATAAATAAACACAGAAATAGGAATTGAAATGACCCTCTACTTATTATTTTTCATCATTTTGCTGATAAAACAACAATAACAAGAAAAATAAATAAATAAACATCTAGGACCTGAAACGAACCTCTACTCCACAGCTCTTCTACTGGGACCTCTGAAAGACAGAGCTTCATCTGTACGCAGAAAATATGAAAAAAAAAAAAAAAAAAGACAAAGAGGGCAGCCTCACTCACTTTTCAGAGCCGGAGTTGACATCGACAGCGCGCACAGTCTGCATGTTTCGTGTGATGAGGAACATGTCTCCGCCACTGCCGGCTGCCTCAGGGGTGTCCTTGCAGCCTGCTGAGGTGCATTGGTACGACAGCTGCACCCAGACAATCGTCACGCCACTCAAAGCACTTATAATGATAACACTCTGAATAAAGTAAACATACGCGCATACACATAGTAGTTTTACTTGAGGAGCACATGCTTCCTTTATCAATTTTCTTTCTCTTTTTTTTTTTCTTTTTACCATTTCCCAAGTTCATGTAACATTACCTTCTCAAAACAACAATGATGTGTTATTCCTTTGTTTATAAAAGTGCTGGACATCGACCATTTCACTGGCTAAGAAAATACTGCGAAACTCACTAATTGATACAAATGCCATTCCAGTGAAAACTCTTTCCCTACGAAAAAAAACCTTTTCTTTTTCTATTGGGGGGGAGGGGGGGAGGGGGGGGGGAGGGGGGGGGAAGGGAGGGGGGGGGAGGGGGGAGGGGGGGGGGGGGGGGGAGGGGGGAGGGGGGGGAGGTGGGGGGGTATTTGTCATACTTAATTTACTTCCCAACAAATGTTCCCTCCAACTAAAGATTCTTTGTGTTAAAATTACTGTATATGTTTTCTTACAAAACACACACACACACACACACACACACACACATCCAACAAAATGCCTTTAGCATCTATTATTTTGATCTAAAATCAGCAGAACGTCTTTCACTTTTCATTTCAATGGTGAGGATCACATTCTTCAGAAAGTATTGTATTCTCTCCTGTTTTGCTTTGTTCTGTTTTTTGTTGTTGTTTTTTTTTTTCATCTGACACTGCTCTTCTTATTAGCTGTAGAAACTTCCTCTTTCCCTAGTCAAACAAGTTGAAACAAGTATTGGTTAGTTCTCTAATCTGAGTGTGTAACAACTCTGTGTATGTGTGTATCTGAAAGGGGTAGAGGAGAAAGAGGGAGGATTGGGAAAGGGGGGGGAGGGGGAGGGGGGGGTGAGAGGAGGGGAGGATGTGGAAAAGAAAGGCAGACAGCATGGGGATGGAACAGGGGGAAGGAGAGAGAGGGATGTTGGGGCAGGGAGAGGGGGGAGAATATCGGTCGAGTATTGTATGAAAAATGGCATTCTGTGTGTGTGTGTGTGTGTGTGTTTGCATATGTGTACTCTATTGTGTGTGTATGTGTATCTACATGTATGTGTGTGTATATGTGTGTGCATGCGTGCATACCTGCATGTGTTTATATACATTTGTGTGTGTGTGTGTGTGTGTGTGTGTGTGTGTGTGGTGTGTGTGTGTGTGTGTGTGTGAAATCTGAGAGCTCACACAAGCACTGTTACTGGGAAGATCGATAAATACTAAGTTTCCTAGACCGTGTCAGTTCACAATCTACTCCATTTTTTTTTCTTTGTATCAATATTAATATCCCATGTGAAATGTATATGGTAGCCATAAGAGTTACTCATGACTATGCTGTTAAGCCAACCCAGTTGACCTCAGGAACACAACCTGACTAAGCCATGGATTGCACAGGTATTACTGCCTCCTTACCTGTCCAGTGAGCACGTCCACACCGTAACTTCCCACCTCCTTCCCTCCGACCATCACACAGTTGTCTGTCAGGCGTACGGAAGAAGACAGAAGCGATTCCGCGTCATGGGTATGGCTTTGATATCCTCCCCATCAAATTCATACAGGCCCCCATCCAGAGATGGTATCAGACGAGTGGATACTCCATCTCTCGTGACCTACCAAATATAAGACCCATGATATGTAATGATATATAATGTCATTGCTTGCTCAGCAAGAATCATTTGTGTGCATCTTCATCCTCACTTATGCATGGAGGTAAACAAGCCTAGGTAAGTCTCTCGTTTGTGTCACAGTGATGTATGGTTACCATCAATAATTTTTTTTTACATATTAGCATTGTTACATCATATACCCACTGTCACCATTAGCTTTGTTGTTGTTAACACAATTTTTCAGGTTTTCAATTCTCATTTCTTTTCACTGTTTTTCATTTATTTACTGATTTACTAGACACACAACCTGGATACACACCTCTGTGTAGTATTCATTTTACCCTGCAATGCAGAAAACTCAGTCTTGACTTCAACCATCATATTTATCTCTAGCGTTTCATGTTAGCCTGGTAGTGTAATTCTGAAGTTTTGAGAAGGTGACTGACAATTCTCTTAGTCTGGAAATTTCTATTGTTCTGACAATCAAAAAAAAAACTGTGCTGGCTACCTGGAGTTCACAAACATAACCTGCATTAGTCTCTAATCAAATATGGATTCTAAAAACAACTGTCTTTTCCCAAAATTTTCTGATGTGTTGCTCTTCATGTGTAATATGCTGTGGGGAGGGGGGGGGGGGGTACAACCTAACTCATAGCCGTCTGGGCCTTTTCAAATGTAGCGTATGTGTATGTTCTCTATTATATGTATTTGTTGTATGATTGAACGTTATAGGATTAAGTTTTTGTAGTGATATTTGAAGAATAAGTGAATGTCGCATTGGTAGGATTAGGATTTGTTAGTTATTGTAGTAATAGTATTTGTAGTTGGGTATAAGGTGTATTATTGTATATGAGAAGGGTGAATGTAGTATGACTTTGTAAAGCGCTTAGAGAAATTCGTTTGATTAAGCGCTATATAAGAAATCATTATTATTATTATTATTAATATTACTTGCAAACACCATTCTCATGTCCCTTTGATGATTGTACTTTAATTTCCTTTTTAATGTTTGTCTGAGGTATTGGATTTACAATTCATATGTCACATACTCTCAATTTATCATCAAAAGTATGATCGATAATTTTCTAGACATACTGGTATTAAAACTAAAAGTGTTGAAGATTTACCTAAATAATCATTTCCCCCCTAAAGGTGCCATGTCAGGGTTTATACATGTCCCACTCCTTTCAATAAAGATATCACTGATCATAAAGAAAGAGAGAAAAAAAAATCATGGAATGAAATCCTAAGCCAAGCAAGTTTAGAAGATTTATGGCAGAGAAAGGGCATCATGCATCAATACCATAATCATGAAGTTCTGTTTCATATTCAAACCAGACAGGTAAAGGGGACACCACAACCCTATGCCCAGGTCCAGCTGCCTTTTTTTTTTTTTTTTTTTTTTTTTTTTTTAAAATAAATTCTGGATCTACTTTTGATCTGAATCAGCATCAAACTTTCATGGGTTCATCTTTGGGCCATATTCCATCTTTCTGCCATGCTTTGTTAACATCAAGTTCATTAGTTTGGGTATCTTTCTGCTGACAGACAAACACAACATATGGCAGAGGTATTTTGCTGCTGGTTAGTCATGCATTTAAAAAAAAATTAATTCAGCCCTTAACCCTTAATGTTATTCTGGCACAACAGACCATCCCTCTCACTTGCACTCGAACAAAATTCTGGCAGCGCATCATGTGCACTCAAACTGCTTCATCAGCATTTAAATATTTATTAAGCTGCTGGGAAAAGGAGGTACAGATAACTTACTTTCTCTTAGGCATGTAAAATTTGGCCAGGTAGTTCAAAAGATTAGTATGTTTTGTTTTTTTTTATTGTGCTTGCATTCTACAACAGAGGTACACAAAGAACAAAATCAAATGAGAAAAGCAACACATTCCACTTTCAGGAGTTCATTCAGCTAGCATGTGCAGCAGTCCAGTGGTCAGGGAACCAAATTTTCAGCATCAGCAGTGACTGGTGGGAAGAGTGCAGAACCAGAGTTTTCCATCTCCCAGCTCACCATACACAGACAGATCTGGTATTTGGTAGTGAATACCTACTGGATAAAGTGATCAGCTGTAATATTATAGAAGGATCTGTAATCCATGTTGGCTGCGATTAGTGTGTTACTGAAGCATAAAAGCTCCCAGCATGCACTAGTAGGATACTTTTCCTGAAATACCATGATGTACACTTGGACTGAAAATCATCACTTTCTCATTTTCTGTCTATCAACACATCTGTAAATTGTAAGTTTTGGTGAGTGGAATGATAAGATCAAGTTCACATCAAATTCAATCCAAATAAATCATCACCACAGTCACTGAGTCAGGGTATCCACATCTGATCTAGTTTACCTGTATGTTAGTGATGCTGGACGACAGAAGAGGGCGCTCATCACCCTTCACTGACCATAAGAGATCACCATTCGTACGCATGTCCAGAGCAGATACTGAACCATCAATGGTACTCACAACCAGAAGGAAGCTGCAACATGATCATTTCAGCTAATTGTTATAAACATCTGTAACATTTAGATATTAATCTGTTTTGAAACATAAACAGGAATTTCCAGGTCTTTCAATTTCCATTAAGATCAAATATAAAAAAAATCATGTCTAAATTGAAATAAATTTTAAGACATAAACTTGAATAATCAATCATAACTTTTTTGTTTTGAAAACAGACAACAAAAATTGTTTCACTTTCAGTTCTAATTCTACAAAATAAACAGATATACAAGACAGCAGCTGATATCAAAATATGAAACTGAACAAACTGATTAATGACTAATAAGTTATAACATTCTTTAAATTCAACAGAAAAAAAATATATAGACCTGTCCATTAAAAAAAATCATACATTAAATCAATAATACAAGTGTGTGTGTGTGTGTGTGTGTGTGTGTGTGTGTGTGTGTGTGTGTGTGTGTCTGTCTGCATGCATGCACATATGTGTGTGTATACATGTATGTGTTTGAGAGAAACAGACAGAGACATGATAGAGACAAACAGAGACAGAAGGACAGTCAGGCAGAGACAGAGTGACAGAGACAACTCTTCACAATGTCACAATGCATTTTGTGTGTGTGTGCATGTGTGTGTGTGTGTGTGTGTGTGTGTGTGTGTGTGTGTGACTCTGTGTGTGTGTGTGTGTGTGTGTGTGTGTGTGTGTGTGTGTGTGTGTGTGTGTGTGCGTGTGTGTAAGTGTTTAGACTTAAACTCCACGTTCTGTATGTTTATGTGAGTGAG
>CM065718.1:49344065-49349065 GCA_033310375.1 Conus canariensis | reverse complement strand
GGGAAAAGAAGGGGGTGGAGGGGTCTTCCTTCAGTCAGTACCTTGTTTATGGAGGAAGGGGGACTATTTTTTGCTTTTCTAAAGCGTGTGTATTGGAAGGTGGTGATTTTCTGCAACCGCTGAACTGTATATCATAGAAGTCTTTTTTTTTTTTAACGGCCAGTATATTGTTTGTCATATAAGGAGATTATTTTACAGAACCCGGTGAATTTTGATCATGTGAAACTATCATTTTCTACAACGGGTGAATTGGAAGCGGAATAATATTTACCACCTGTGTATTGTGTGCCATGGAAGAGGGATATATTTTCTACAACCGAAAAGTTCGACGTTACCGAAATGAATATCTTCCACCATTCTTGTATTGTGTGTCATGGAAAGGGGGCAGATGGAGAGGAAGGAGCGTGTTTTCACCAGCCGCCGTGGCGAAGTGGTTAGCGTCGCGGACTCCCGGCTGGGAGGTCGTGGGTTCGATTCCCATCAGAGTCATGTGGGATTTTTCTGCCCCGACCGGCTCCTACCCAGAGTTGAGTTTGCTACGGGCTCAGTTGGGAAGACTGGGACCACACAGTCGAGTTTTATCCACTTAATGGATGCGCCTATGAGAGTGTTGCTCAAAGTTCCTGACCAACACTGCAGGTGTCTGTATCTTTCGGGCCTGATTGACGCCGGGATATATTATGAAAAGAAGCGAAGACTATAGCCCTGTCATGCAGTCTCAGACCAGAATGAAAATCCGTAGCATCATCTTCATCATCCTCATTCTCATCGATCAGCATTAAAAAAAAAAAAAAAAAAAAAAAAGGAGCGTATTTTCTGCAACCTGTAAACTTTGTGTCATGGAAAGATTTTTTTTTTTCTAGAACCACTCAAGGATTTGCAAAGGAAGGGAACTACTTTTACAATCCGTAAATTGTGCTGAAAAACAAAACAAAACAAAAAACAAAACGGGGGATACTTACTTGCAGTTCTAAACTGTGTTTCAAAGGACAGGGCCCCGGGATTGTTTCTTCAACTCGTTAATTTTGTGTTTTTTTTTTTTTATTTATTCTACAATTGAATTATGCGTGCTGAATGGAAGGGGGGAGAAGGTATTTTCAACAACAAGTACATGCAGTATAAAGGGAGAGGGATATTTTGTGCAAGTGCTAAAATGCCTTCAAAGAAATGGGGGATACTCTTCCCTGTAAGTTCTGTGCAAAAGGAATCGATTGTTTTCCACAACTGGAATATTGCGCCGTGAAGCAGGCTAGCTGCTTTCTTCAGTCGCTAAATTGTGTGCCGGGGTAGGGTATGTTTTCTGCCACTAGAAGCCTGTGTACAAAAATAGAATGCATTCCTAAAGTGTTGAAGGTCGGGCAATACGTTCCATAAGTGAAGCATCATTTGAGATGATCGTCTTCTCTTGTAAGCTCCTTTTCCTTCGTGTTTTCATACTTTCATTTTTCTTTCTTTCTTTCTTTCTTTCTTTCTTTCTTTCTTCCTTCCTTCCTTCCTTTCTTTCTTTTCTGTTAATCTTCTGTTTCTCCCTTCCATCTTTCACTGTCGCTCTCTCTTTTGTTTTCTTCCCTTTCTCTGTATTTTCTTTTTAACTTTTTGTTGTTCTTTCATGATGTAGGGTCATTCTTTTTAGTCAAAACGCTAAATAGCACAAAGATTTATTATTGATGCTTGCTGTGAGATTCCAACTCGTTTTAGATGATGGTCTTGCTGCGTCAGCTGGAAGGGACTCGTGTATTCATGTTTGTGGTAAATAGAACAGCATCGTCGAATTAGAGGGGAGTAACAGTGATGCTCTTATCAATAATAGATGGGGAAATTTTCAAGAGAAATTTCACACATTGATGATTAAGTAATCCACCAAGCGGAACTTACCTAGTAATTAGAAATTCATATTGTATATTTTTTCCCCTTCTCCAGTCTCATAATTCAGTGAACTGCGCAAAACTCGAACTGTTGTCTAGCTTCGTATATCTCTATATTGTTTATTTGTGATTTATTCACCCATTTATGAACTTATTCCTTCATTCTATTATTCATATCCTTTTTCTGTCTGTCTGTGAAACTTTTTTTTTCGAAATGGTGCAGAATTTAATGAACGATGTTGCACCATAGAAACAGGCACTGTGGATGCACTGTCTATTCACTGCAGTAACAGATCTGGGGAGTTGCACGACTGGCTCGGTGGTTAAGGCTGTGTCACACTACAGTGTTTCCAAGTGGAACATCCATTCCAAGGCAGAGCACACAATTTAGAGCAGTGAGCATTTCAAAAATCGTGTCAGACATGGTCCTCTACAGACCACAGTTCACAGGATGCCCGTCGCTCTGACGTCGCTTTTTGGCCCGGCCTGTGCTCACGTATCGCTGCTTATAATTCATGGACCATTTCAACTTGTTATTCTGGTGGCATCAATGGCGCGGGACAGGTTGCTGAAATAAACAACGCTAAACAGAAGATTCATTCATACATAACGTGCCTTTTTTCTTTCTTTTTTTCTTTTTTTTTTTTTTTTTTTTTAATCTTCCCAGTGTTTTTAAGTATTCGTGTACAAAAAAGCTGGGCGTGGTAGACTTGGTTATTGTGTCTAAATGAATGCATCAATACCAGTTATTTCCCCTCCGGGAGGTTACAAGCGCTTGTGTGTAATTCATGTTATGAAGTACTGTTTCAGAAAGACGACGTGATCTACATTGATACGACAAGACGTTACTTACATTGATGAAGAGTTGAAGAGTCATCCGGCGGAAAAAGAAGACAAAATCAGTACACAAAGCAAGCCTTCATTATTGTCAACCCTCAAATCCTTGAAGCCAGTGGCAGAACTGTGAGATTCTGGTTCTGATCATTTGGAAGAAACTTTTCATCAAAGACACAGCCCGCAGCTCCAGACATTAGTGGCAGCACCAACATAATCAGTCCGCCATCAGTGTCACTCCCAACCTCCCCCCTTCCACCCCCCCCCCCCCCCCCCCCCCCCCCCCCAACTATCCTGAATCCAGAAAACTTCAGAACTATGGGGCTAAGATGAACAGCAATGAAACCGTCAACAACGTCACGAAAGACCTTGGGGAATCAGCAGAAGCTGAAAAGGAGCAGAAGTGAAGTGTGCGATACAACAGTACTGATCGACACACTCGGTTCACCATCAGCGTCATAACCCGCCACCAGTCATCGCAGGTCTCCACAACCCACCACCACATACCACAGGTCTCCGAGGTTCTAAGTGATTTCAGTCCCAAACAACACCCTGCCAGCTACGCTGACACTCCCAAAGCCTACCCTTGCGGAAAGTCCGGCAAAACGGCGAAGCTCTGGTCTTCCTGGTGGCGGAGGGGCAAAGCCAGCAGCCATGTTGCGATGTTCCAAGCGCGTTTTCGTGGCGTTGGTCGTCGTCATCACGGTGTTGCTGCTCCTGTCGATCTCCCTCTCTGTGTTTGACACCGGGCTGCACGTGCCAGGCATCCCAGGCTCCAGGGACTTGGTACGTCGCTGGGGCCTGTCTGACCCCCGTCACCCCTCTGTGCATGACTTGTTGGAGAGTTTGCACGTGCACGGTAAAGCAGCAGCCGGGGTCGAGGAAGCCGCTCGTGTGGTCAAGTTTGAAGATCTGCATGCCCATCATGGTGAGTGATAGATGCTGTCTGTGTGTCTGTGTTCTGTGTGTGTGTGTGTGTGTGTGTGTGTGTGTGTGTGTGTGTGTGTGTGTGTGTGTGTGTGTGTGTGTGTGTGTCTCTCTCTCTCTCAGTCTGTCAGTGGTATAGATCTACTGAACTCGTGATGTTACACCAGGGCTATGACTGTTGGCACGGAAGTACCTTGCTGACCATTTGGGGTATCTTCTGAACCAGAGTGGCAAAGGAGACTTCAATTCCGCCAGAAATGAAACAGGTCATGGAGTACTCCATTGAGAATCGCGCCCATGATATAAAATACATTTGACTTTGATATTCCTAACATGAATTCACAAAGCTGTAGATCATCTTGGAAGTATTCATATAAACCAGCCGCCGTGGCGAAGTAGTTAGCGTCGCGCACTTCCGATTGGGAGGCTGTGGTTCGATTCCCATCAGAACCATTTCTTTGTGGTGGTTTTCTGCCCCGACCGGCTCCTACCCAGAGCTGAGTTTGCTATGGACTCAACTGGGAAGACTGGAACCCCACAATCAAGATTCATCCACTTAATTGATGCGTCTCTGAGAATGTCGTTCAAATTTCCTGACCGACACTGCGTGTGTCAGTATCTCTCGGGCCTGGTTGACGCTGGAATAGATGTTATGGACGTGAGCTCAGAGTACAGCCCTGTCATTCAGCCTCAGGCCAGAATGGAAATCCGTACATCTTCTTCATTATCCTCACGACACTTTGAAATGAGTCTTGCGCCGGTCTGCGGAGGAGCAGAGATAAGGGATGGGTGAACTGCAGATTTGACTCCGGTGCAGCGTGCCCAAATCACTCTACGCCCGAAATCATTCCCCGGCGGGTGAAAAAGGGCACGTGCTTAAACTCACCCCGCTCCTCCCCCCCCCCCCCCCCCCCCCCCCACACACACACACACCACCCCAGGGATATAAATCCAGATCAGCTTCTGCCTTTCCTCTGAAATCACTCGAAAATTTATATATTGTTCCAATAGAAGTACACTGCACCTCAATTTGAGGAGGGGGGTGGTGGTGGTGGTGGTGGTGGGGGGTATGTTTGGACCAGAGCCAGAAGCACCCCCTACCCTATTCCAAAACCACTCCTCAGTGAGTCATTTTGGGCATGGACCACAAACAGCTCGTGGAGAGAAGACAGACACCTGCTCAACTCTCACCGTGCCCTACGTGACAGGGAGGGAGAAATGGTCACATGTCTGTATCACTCCATAGCATCTTTCTGTATCATGCCCCAAACACCTCACTGGGAGGTGGTTTTACAGCAGGGTGGAGAGGTGGTTTTCCTGCTTTTATGACAATTTGGATGACTCCAGTAATGTTTTTTTCTTTTTGTCAGTTTC
>CM065718.1:49331565-49339065 GCA_033310375.1 Conus canariensis | reverse complement strand
CTCTCTCTCTCTCTCTCTCTCTTGTGAACCGTTAACAGTTCCTCTCACTCTTTCTCTCTCCTGAACATGTCCTCTCACAAAGATATGAAACAAACGGAACAAGCAAATGATAGTACAGAAGCAATGCGTTTCGACAGTAATTGTCTTGTAGGCAAGACAAACATACATTTAAAACAAATCAAAACAAAATAAGAAGTAAACGTATGATTTAGTAGATGGGATGTGCTTTGGCCCTTGAGAAGGAAATGTAGTGAGTCTTCATAGTCTTGATAGTGTATTGTTTTATCTTGATAGTGTATTGTTTTATCTTGATAGTGTATTGTTTTATCTGGCTATGCCGAATGGGAAGTTTGTCTGGTTCAGTCGTTGAGTAGAAGGTATAGTGAATTAGGAATGTATTGATATTTAATCATTTTGCCTAGTACCTCTTTTTTTTCTCTCATTATGTGTTTTCTTCTGACTGTTTAGGTAAACGGTAACGTTGATGTGGCGGGCACGGTTTCCCATACTTTACGTGCTGTAAATGTGTACTTGTGTTTACATGTTCTGAATGTTTGTTGTATGATGATGTGGTAGACGTGGTGCTGTGTCTGTCGAGGAGGAGCAGAACGCGCGAGGGAGGGCGCGGGGAGTTTTGTAAGCACCCTGAAAGTCAACAGAAATGGAATGATATGATTTCTTAATACAGTAATTGTGATGACTATCCTTATCATCATTAGGAGATTTAGACATTGGTAGCCTCTTCCATCCTGATGACAAATCCTTCATACTGAAGTATGTGTGCATGTAAGTGTTTCTATGCATATAATGTATGTATGTACGCTTGCGTGAATTTTTGTTGTTGTTGTCTTTTTCAGGGCATAGAGAGCATCAGTGATTATGCCATCTCTTTCCATTACATCTCTGCTCACATGATGTACGCTCTGGAATTCTATGTTTACCATCTACGACCTTTCGGAATCATTGCCAAGACTCAGGATCTCAACTTGCCACCTAACACTACTCTGAAACTGAATCAGTAATACCGACCCTGATGTGATAATGACAAACATGTTTTGCACCAGGCACACAGTTTACAATGAATGGATTGTTGTTGTTGTTGTTTTATATAGATATCTTTACTGTTTATAAGACGGAGCGAAGTGGAAATAGCATCACGCACGCACGCACGCAGCACGCACGCACGCACGCACGCACACACGCGTACACACACACACACACACACACACACACACACACACACACACACACACACACACACACCTGTCTAAAATCACTTTATGTGAATAGACGTTAAATTGAAGAACGAACGAACGAACGAACACACACACACACACACACACACACACACACACACACACACACACACACACACACATGCGGATGTAAGCTTAAAGTGCTAACATACTTGTATGCATGAAGACATGTACCCACTTTCACACAGGCACATGCACACACGCATATAGCTCAAGGATACATGCCAGCACACAAAGAGAGATGTAGCTTTCCTTTCAGCCAGCTGGGACATAGTGTTTGCATTCACCCAAGAGTTTTATCTTTTCACCCACCCCCATTTGTCGGTTTGTTTTGTGCCTTCGTCTGTCAGCGAGATCTCGGAAAGGAAAAAGAAACTACAGGGCCTATTTGACCAAACTATGTGGAAAGATGGGATGTGACACAAGAAGCAACCAATTGGGGCGGAGAGGGTGGTGTTCGTGGTGGTGGTGCAGATCCGCAGTGCGGAACTGAATCAAGAGCGGATCCAGGATCTATTGGACGTTGACAGGGCTCTGCGCTCTCCCTAATATCTTTCTTGTTTTGCAATTCACATTTCTCACTGGGTGCTAAAGTATGTCACATTGTATAATATGATATTGAACATGGTGAAGGGGTCCATTGTCCATTATTTGTGGTGTTGACAAACAGACGGGTAGAAATGTTTGCAGACACACATTTTATGTTGACAGGCACACGTTTGTTTGTTTTTTCTTTTGTTGACAGGCACTCAGCTTGTAAACATAAGAGGCACAGTCCATAACAATCTACATATGAAGAGGCAAAATATGTATGTGTCTGATTCGGACTTGCATCATTTCGACGTTTGTAATCCATTTTCTGCCCGTTTAGAGACCTTCCATTTCATGTTCTTTTCACTTTGTACACAGCTACGCCTCTTATCATGAGAAACATTTTCATTTTCCAACTGGCATTTTAGCTCGATTGTATGATCGCTATAGAACTGTCCATGTTTGAAAATGTAGTTTACACTTGCACGAACGTAACCATCACGTTTCAGGATGAAATTAAATTCGTCCTTTTCCTAATTGTGGAGAGGAAATGCCCGTATTGAGTTTCAATTGTCTTTGATCCATTTTCCACAGAATGCCAGATTCACCACACGTTTGTCTACAGCTGAATGCCTCGATTACAGTTCTGGTTGTAAAAGAGATGGAAAGAAACGACATGACTCAAAGCGGTCACTGGTATTCAACCCCATGTCCAGTCTTGCTAACAGTTAAGCGATCTTTGTCTAAAACAATCAGAATAAAAGCTTTAAGACTGACAGCACCAAACATCTGAAAAGACCGATTTGTCGAAACAGTTCACACACAAATTCTGTCTCACGCACACACATACATGCGCGCGCACACACACACACGCACGCACACACACACACACACACACACACACACACACACCACACACGCACACACACACACACGCACGCACGCACCGCACGCACGCACACGCACACGCACACACACGCACACGCACACGCACACGCGCACGCACGCACGCACGCAGCACAGAAGAGAGAGAGAGAGAGAGAGGGGGGGGGGGGAATAAAATTTTGTGTTGAACTACCAATCCTTAACGGGCGCTACTGGAGTTAATGCATAGGTCTTATCCTTGAGCCATTATTTTTAATAATGATTTATGAACATGTTTATTTATTTGTTCTCTCCTCAAGGTTCAGCAGCTGTGTTGAAGAGAGAATTTCTGCTCCACACAGTAGTTTAGAACCGTCTTCTGTGCTTGAACCGGCAGGCGGCTTTTCCATTGACCCCCCCCCCCCTCCCCCCTCTCCCTCTCTGCCAGTCGTCCCGAGAATAGTGATCCCCTCCCCCCCCCCCCCCCCCCCCATCAGTCTCCCGGTAAAGCTCCTTCTCTCTACAAAACAGACTTCTGTCTGTGATATTTACGCTGATTCCGTTGTTTACACGACGCAATGAAAGAAAAAAAATCTTAAGCACTTTTTCGGGACATCAATCACAAGAAAGTTTGCCGACTTTGTGGAATCATTGAACTCATTACAATACGGAGTTTATGGTAAGAAGAGGACTAGAACCCTAAAGGCAATGACAGAGGCAGCTGAACAGAGTTCCAGGTGGATATCTTCAGAAAAGGAACAAAAGTACATTTCATAAAGTGTCCGAAAGTGATGTGAAGATCCCTCTGAAAAGGCAACGCCTTAAGGCACCCACCTATTGCTGGTTCGAATCCCGACAGGGCCAAGAAAAAAATTGGCAGCAGAATGCAATCTAGGAATCATGACCTGGATGCGGCCCAGCCCCCTTTAAGCATAAAGAATTCAGGGCCGAAACATATCTCTGAAGGGGTTTCCTCTCTGAAGACCTTCAGCTGTCAAGCTCTACCAATATTTTTTTTTTC
The DNA here is from genome assembly GCA_033310375.1 of Conus canariensis. Classification (NCBI taxonomy): domain Eukaryota; kingdom Metazoa; phylum Mollusca; class Gastropoda; order Neogastropoda; family Conidae; genus Conus; species Conus canariensis. The sequence continues at coordinate 49,335,393 of CM065718.1, read as the reverse complement.
ACGTATACACTTTTCAAGAAAACGTGAAAGACTGTTCAAGAGGGTCGTATACAATTCTTACTGACATTGGCCAAAATGCAAGGGTCCCATAACATCAATGAAAATGGGTTTTTCTAAAGTTAAAAGTGTGAGTGTGTGTGTGTGTGTGTGTGTGTGTGTGTGTGTGTGTGTGTGTGTGTGTGTGTGTGTGTGTGTGTTTCTATAGAAACATTTTGGGCGTGAAGTATGCACCATGTTGAACACACGTGAGATGATTCTGCATTGGAGAAATTCAAGGGCTAGTTATTCAGGCCCTGCGAAATCGACGTAAAACATGCCAAAGATCTTCGATGCACGTGCAAAAACAGAGTGTTGGCCATGAATTTTGCCAACCAATCTGGCAATTTTGTTTTGTTTTGTTTTGTTTGTAGCAGACGCACTATAGCAACATGTCGATTGTATGGCTGCAAAAGTGTGTGTCTGCTAGGCAGCTGGGACAGAGACTTGCAATGTCTTTATCCGACCGAGGCTTCTGGAATAATGCAGGAACGATAACTTTCTGGACGGCCTAGTGATCACCACACCAAGGGACAGTCGTTTGTTAAAAAAAAATAAAATAAAAAAAAAGAAAAAGAAAAACAAACAACAACAGCAAACAGCAGCAACAACAAAATCCAACCAAACAACAACAACAACAACAAACAAAAAAGGCCTTGCAGCAAAGAACTGCGACTGCAAATGACATTGAGCATCGTCTCCGATCTTGCCACTCACTCTACTGCAAGTGACTGAACAGTTCGAAACCACTTCAGATTAAAAGACTAATGTTTCCATAGCGAATGGCCGTACGCGCAGTGAACTGTTACAGAGGTTCACCGTGTCTAGAGCACAGTTTAATGGAAGGCGAGCCCATCCCCCTCTTTCCGCCTTTTTTTTTTTTTTTTTTTTTTTTTGACCTTCCCTAAACTGAATCAGGTACCCGTTTACTGCAGGGTGGGCAGAGAGGGTTTCCAACCCGAAAAAGAAAATCTGACCCCACCTTTGGTTTGGTTCAAACTCACGACCATCAGTTCCGTTCCGCAGGCAAACGCTTTGACCATGTGATGGAGGGCCCTAACGACACCGCTTGCACGACTTTAATGTCAGTGCAAGATTCCAGTCCGCTGATCAAGACCACCTGCTCAGCATCGAGCTGCCCGCCAAGCCTGGAGCACTGAACGTGGGTGATGGCAACGTCCGGCCCAGGTCTTACTTACAGCTGAGTCTGCTTCTGCTTGGAGGGCAGCTGATGGACGCCGTTGCGGCAACAGTGGCATCAGTGTGGAGGCCTCAAGGAGAGCGGTCTGCAGATGGTGCTGTTCTGGAACATCGCCGTTTTGATGGATGCTGTGTGGGAAGGAATCGGCACACGGTATAGAACACCTCTACCGCGTAGTTGGCGATTGAACTGGCAGGAGAAGGGCATCTGGGAGTCATGACCTAGATCCGGCCCAGCCCCCCCTTAAGCAATTGAACCGCTGGTCGATATTTGAATGATATTTTTGCAGTTCTTCGTGTTTCCAAATCTCCAGCAGATCGGCGCTAAAGCGCTTTTTCCAAGATGACAATCCCAGGTCCCCGTCGCTCCACAGCAGCGAACGCATTCATCCAGTACGCCAGGGTCAATAGACTGCACCGGCCAACTAACAATTCGGGTCTGTGGAACAAGTTAGGACGTCGGGTTCAATAGCATTGCTCGCGCCTCCCGATAATCTCCCCTCAGCTGACGCAAGGGCTGCATCCAGTGTGGAACGCAATCAAATGTGGAATGCAGTGACTCAAGCTGTCCTCTGCAACAGCTGCTTGCCCCCAAGCAACAACGCTGTGTTGAATACCATGGAAGCAATGGGAGATCACTCTCGCTGCTAACTCGGTCAGAGACACGTACTGTTTGTGATTTTGAATTGCGAGGGTTGTTGGGAGTAACATCCCCTAGCTTTGTTGTTCTTACTGCGTTAAGTTTTCTGATCGCCCTTTTCGGTTCTTCAATGAAATAATGAAAGTAAGAGTTAAAGTCTTCGGTTATGTCAGTTCTGTATGGCGTCTGTGTGATAAAGTGCTCTCTCTCTCTCTCTCTCTCTCTCTCTCTCTCTCTCTCTCTCTCTCTCTCTCTCTCTTTGTGTATCAGGAAATGTTTTCTCTAACTAAATATCACTGTCTTTTTTTCCCGTGTGCCACAAGTAACGATGTCCTCTGCTTGGGCCTCGAAATAATCTTGATGTTTACAGTCAAACTGGGTCCTCGGCTCGTCTACTTCAGTGCTAATGTAGCCGTGAGTGATCGAACGAGCCTTTAAGGAGGGGGGGAGGGGGGGGGAGGAGAGATGAAATAGATAAGTCTTATACTTCTATCCTTTGTGACGGGCAATGGCAATGACTGAGAATTTGTACTGGAAGACGGATTGAAAAGAGGTCTTTGGATTTCAGTTGCGGATTTTTGTTTGTCCGTTCGTTTGTTATCGTTTTCTTCCTATATCAGTCTTCATTTCCTTTAAAAAAAAAAATGGCACTGATGCGGGGAGCATGAGTACTCCTTATACACTACACTGAAATAGTTGGCAAATGTAATTATCATCAGATAGCAGAATAAAGATGTTAGATAATAAATCGTCGGCTAAAGCCGCATAGATAAGACCCAGACCAGACAGATATACGACACCTCTGCCAAACCTCAAGACTCTGCTCAAAGTAATCGAACGTGGCTCAGGCTAACTCTCTCTCTCTCTCTCTCTCTCTCTCTCTCTCTCTCTCTCTCCTCTCTCTCTCTCCTCTCTCTTTTGGCTGATGGTGTTGCTGATCTAGTTCCTTTGTGTATTTGTTTGTTTGCGTTTTTTTTTTTTTAATTTGTGTTCGGCTTCTGTTGTTGTTGATGTCAGTGGCAGTGTTCCGGTATATTTCTTGAATGTTTACTCATTTATTTAGTATTTTCTGATGTGTGTGTCTGGCAGCCAGAAGAAGCCCGTGTATTGGGAAATCTTGAAATGAATAAAGTAGTACGTGGACACCTGTGACCCCCCTTATTCTTCTTTCATGTGCGCGCGCGCGACACACACACACACACACACACACACTCTCTCTCTCTCTCTCTCTTGCTCTCTCTCTCTTGCAGAACAAGTGTCAAGAGAAACATTCTTTATCTCACTGACATCATTTTACTTCGCATACATGCGCTAAAAAAAAGAAAGAAAAAAAAAGTTGAAACAAATGTCCCGGTGTTTTTATTTCTGATCCACCACCACCACCACCACCACCACCCTCTCTGCTGTAGCCTCTGCTCTACCTTTACGCTGTGTCTCCAAGAGAAATGTTCTACAATGACGAAATGTATCCACATTGCAAAATATGGGCGTGGCTGCAGAAATATGAAAACGCAATAACTGGTGCCATATTCTGGTCATTGCATAATCACGACTCAAGGATAACACATGCTCTGTCTGAATGCCTCAGTCTCAGGGATCAGAGGTGGCTTGACAGGGTATAATCATAACCAGTTGAGAGGTTCAAACCAGCCGCCCTGGCGAAGTGGTTAGCGTTGCGGACTCTCGGTTCGGAGATCGTGGGTTCGATTCCCATCGGAGCCATGTGGGTTGTTTTTCTGCCCTGACCGGCTCCTACTCAGAGTTAGTTTGCTATGGGCTCAGTTGGGAAACAGGGACCACACCGTCGAATTTCTTCAACTCAATGTATGCGTCTCTGAGAGTGTCGCTCAAACTTCCTGACCAACCCATCAGGTGTCTGTATCTCTCGGGCCTGGGGAACGCTGGGATATATAATGAAAGTAAGCGCAGAGTACAGCCTTATCATGCAGTCT
>CM065718.1:49311565-49316565 GCA_033310375.1 Conus canariensis | reverse complement strand
TACAGGTCTACAGTCCCCTGACGCCCTCCCAGATCCTGCAGGGTAAGTCACACTGCGTGTGTATGAGTGTGTTGTGTGCATGAGTATGATGGATGATGCTACGGATTTCCATTCCGGTCTGAGACTGCATGGCAGGGCTGTACTCTACGGTTCCTTTCATAATATATCCCGGTGTCAACCAGGCCCGAGGGATACAGACACCTGCAGTGTTGGTCAGGAAATTTGAGCAACACTCTCAGAGACGCATCCATTCAGTAGATGAAACTCGACTGTGTGGTCCCAGTCTTCCCAACTGAGTCCATAGCAAACTCAACTCCGGGTAAGAGCCGGTCGGGGCTGATGGGAATCGAACCCACGACCTCCCAGCCAGGAGTCCGCGACGCTAACCACTTCGCCACGGCGGCTGGTCACTTCACTTCACGACACTTCAGCTCCATTTGATAGTATAGACCAGTGTCGGCACTGGAGCAGCCTAGGTCATCGCTTGACCAGCTGACGTCAGCGTTCAGCTCGGTAGTTTATTCCGGTAAGATTTCTTTTTCTGCCTCCCCTCTTCTCTCCCTAGAGTTCATCAATGAATCTTTTAATCTGAAAACTTTAAACTCATGTTCCCTCGGCCATGTTGCCCTGAAGCATTCTCCACACACACACCGAACAAATTGTCCTCGATTTTGAATGCATAGAAACCGTCCATTAAATATGCATGACCACGCTCGCAGGCATGCGCGTCTCTCTCTCTCTGTCTCTCTCTCTCTCTCTCTCTCTCTCTCTCTCTGAGTGTGTGTGTGTGTGTGTGTGTGTGTGTGTGTGTGTGTGTGCGTGCGTGCGTGCGTGTGTGTGTGTGTGTGTGTGTGTGTGTGTGTGTGTGTGTGTGGTGTGGTGTGTGTGTGTGTGTGTGTGTGTGTGTGTGCGTGTGTGTATGTGTGTGTGTGTGTGTGAGAGAGAGAGAGAGACAGAGAGAGAGAGAGAGAGAGAGAGAGAGAGATTGATTCTATTGCATTTCTAGTTTTCATTATTCTATTGTATTTTACTTTTATTACAAGTTGCTCCTTTTTCATTTTGTTCTAATACCCTCAGTGCGCGTGCGTGCGTGCGTGCGTGCGTGCGTGCGTGTGTGTGTGTGTGTGTGTGTGTGTGTGTGTGTGGTGCTGTGGTGCGTGCGTGCGTGCGTGTGTGTGTGCGTGCGTGCGAGTGTGTGCATGTGTGTGTGCGTGCTTGCTCACGTGCGTGCGTGTGCGTGCGTGTGGGTGTGTGTTCGCGCACACACACACACGCACACACACACACACACACACACACACACACACACACACACACACACACACACACACACACACACACACAACACACACACACACACACACACACACACACACACACACACACACACACACACACACACACAGCTTGAACTTATTTGGCCCATAACACAGCATACACCATATTCACGACACATCGGCACATGGACGTGGATACATTGACAGTTGGAGACGATGGCACGCATTCAAAGATGGTGCGTGGACACGTTGGCACTTGGAGACAATGGAACGCGGACCAAATAGCGCGTGGACAAAGAAATGAGGCACGGGGACAATGTCACCAGGACACAATGGTACATGGGCACAATGGTACGTGAACACAATGGCGCGTGGAAATAATGGCACACTGACAAAAAGGTGCGTGGACACAATGGCACATGGACACAATGGCACATGGACACAATGGCACACGGACACAATGCCATACAAACATATTGTTGCGTGGACATAATAATACGTGTACAAAATAGCTTACGTTGCCGCAATGGGACATGAAAACATTGGCAGTACGTTGCCGCAATGAGACGTGAAAATATTGGCAAGACGTGAATACACTGAAACGTTGACATAAAGGTACGTGAATACAAGAGCACGCTAACATAATGGCGCGCGGGCACAGTGGCATGTAGAGGCTATGACATTTGGACACAACAGTATGTAGACACAATGGCACATCGATACAATGATATTTGGGCACAAAGGCACGTGGACACAACGACATAATGGACATAATGGCCCGCTGACAGAATGGTGCATGGGCACTATGGCACGTGGGGGCTATGACATTTGGACACAACAGTACGTGGACACAATGGCACATCAATACAAGGACATGTGGGCACAAGGGCATGTGGACACAACGACATATGGACATACAGACCCACTGACACAATGGCGAGTGGGCACAGCGGCACGTGGAACCTATGGCATCTGGACACAACAGTGCGTGGACACAATAAACCGCCGACACAACAGTACGTGGACACGATGAACCGCCGACACAACAGTACGTGGACACTCTGGTATGCTGACACAATGGGACGTGGACACAATGAACCGCCGACACAACAGTACGTGGACACACTGGTATGCTGACACAATGGGATGTGGACACAATGGGACGTGGACACAATGGAACGTGGACACAATGGAACGTGGACAAAATAGAACGTGGACACAATGGTAAACGGACAACAATGGTACGTGGACATAATGGTACACTGGCACAATGGGACATGGACACAATGGGACGTGGACACAATGGACGTGACACAATGGGACACTGATACATGAACCGCCGACACAACATGGGACGTGGACACTCTGGTATGCTGACACAATGGACGTGGACACAATGGACCGTGACACACATATGGGACACACTGTATGCTGACACAATGGGATGGACACAATGGGACGTGGACACAATGGAACGTGGACACAATGGACGTGGACAAATGAAACGTGACACAATGGTAACGGCACACATGGTACGTGGACATAATGGGTACACTGGACACAATGGGACATGGACACAATGGGACGTGGACACAATGGGACATGGACACAATGGGACACTGATACAATGGTACGCTGACAGATGGACGTGACACAATGGGACGTGACACAATGGACATGGACATAATGGTACACTGACACAATGGGACGTGGACACAATGGGACATGGACACAATGGGACACTGATACAATGGTACGCTGACACGATGGGACGTGGACACAATGGACGTGGACACAATGGAATGAGGACGTGGACAATGGTACCTGACACAATGGGACGTGGAACAATGGTACGCTGACACATGGGACTGGACACAATGGGACATGATACAATGGTACGCTGAGATGGACGTGGACACATGGAGCTGGACACAATGGGACGTGGACACAATGGTACGTGACAGATGGACTGGACACAATGGTACGCTGACACATGGGACGTGGACACAATGGACGACAATGGACACGACAATGGGACGTGGACACAATGGGTACATGGACACAATGGGACTGAACAATGGACGTGGACACAATGGTACGCTGACATGATGAGACGTGGACACAATGGTACGCTGACATGATGAGACGTGGACACAATGGTACGCTGACATGATGGGACGTGGAAACAATGGTACGCTGACATGATGGGACGTGGAAACAATGGTACGCTGACATGATGGGACGTGGAAACAATGGTACGCTGACATGATGGGACGTGGACAAAAATGGTACGCTGACAATGACGGAAGGACGTGGACACAATGATACGTGGACACAATGGTACGCTGACGCGATGGGACGTGGACACAATGGTACGTTGACACAATGGTACGCTGACACAATGGGACTGGACACAATGGGACACTGACACAATGGGACAGGACACAATGGCACGCTGACACAATGGGACGTGACACAAGGACGTGGACACAATGGGACGTGGACACAATGGGACGTGAACACAATGGACACTGACACAATGGGACGTGGACACAATGGTACGCTGACAGATGGACGTGGAAACAATGGTACGCTGACATGATGGAGGTGGACACAATGGTACGTGGACACAATGGTACGCTGACCGATGGAACGACTGGACACAATGGTACGTGACACACAATGGACACTGACACAATGGACGGGACACAATGGACTGACACATGGACACAATGGGACACTGACACAACGGGACGAAGACACAATGGTACGCTGACACAATGGGACATGGACACAATGGTACGCTGACACAATGGTACGCTGACACAATGGGACGATGGACACAATGGGACGTGGACACAATGGGGCGTGGACACAATGGGACGTGGACACAATGGGACGTGGACATAATGGTACACTGACACAATGGGACGTGGACACAATTGTACGCTGACACAATGGAACGTGGACAAAATGGTACGCTGACACAATGGTACGCTGACACAATGGGGCGTGGACACAATGGGACGTGGACACAATGGGACGTGGACACAATGGGACACTGACACAATGGGACGTGAACACAATGAGACACTGACACAATGGGACGTGGACACAATGGGCTACTGACACAATGGGACGAGGACACAATGGGACGTGGACACAATGGGACACTGACACAATGGGGCGAGGACGCAATAGAACGTGGACACAAAGGTACGCTGACACAATGGGACGTGGACACAACGGCACGTGAACACAACGGCATGACCTCAAGCGTACGTACAGCAAGCATTACAGAACTACTGCTCGTTGATCTTCAGACGCAAACATCGTATCCTGACAGGAACTCGGAGCTTTTTTTTCTTAACGGCTGTTCAGAGATGGATGACCAGCCGTATAAACTGCTCGCTCGAGTGGGTGGTCCAGATGGTGTACGTTTCAAATTCTTCAGTGAAATGAGGGCGATGCATGCGTGAATATATCGACCTCCTCAGTTCGAGTTACTGCGAGTAAGTACACAGCCTTCCGCCGTTTACACGCTCTATAGATCTACTGACGTCACATGTTGAACTTGTGGCAGCTGGAGGACCTCATGTACACGTATAGATATGTGTTTTCATCTCTCTCTCTGTGTCTGTCTCTGTCTGTCTGTCTGTCTGTCCGTCCGTCTGTCTGTCTATGTATCTGAGTCTGTGTCTATGACAGTGCGTTTGTTCGTCT
>CM065718.1:49291565-49301565 GCA_033310375.1 Conus canariensis | reverse complement strand
AAGTTTAAACGACACTCTACAAGCTTGAGGGGCTCATAGGTTGATGCGTGACATGTAACAAGAAATTTGATAATTACCTTTAATTTGTAGACAGGGAGTGGAACAAACATAACAATTAGTCCCAGTTAGAATATACAATGTGATTTTGTATGTAAGGGGAAGAAATCCTTTCCCGCTGAGTGCTCCGCTACTTTTCGTGCTCATTCAAAGCAGAGGTCCGGAGGACCAGAAACAGTTTCGCATCGTGAAGAACTTTTCATATTTTCTTCTGGATCCTGACGAACTGCAGATGTAAAGTATTTTCAAAGAAACAAACCTGCAAAATCGAGTAAATCTCCTGCATGTAAGAAAATGTCTTTTTTTTTTTTTTTTTTTTTTTTTTTTTCAAAATGAGCACCTATGCAGGGGAAAATAAACACTTTAGATACAGTGGTAGATAAGAACTCGTCTGAAAATTACAATGTGGAAATGTAAAAGACAGAAGCTACGGGGACCCATCACTGGGGATAATAATCCACATGGATTGGAAATCCTTTCATTTAATTCCAAGCTTTCATTTAATTGTAAGCTCAAAACACTGTACGCCTCTCCACAAGCGTGAAGGGCCCGCATGTTGATGCAGGACATCCGAAAATAGAAATGTTAATTAGACCTGGACCAAGGTACCTTTAACTTCTGGACAGGGAGTGGGCGCAAAGTACAAAATTAGTCGGAGTTAAAATACATAACTTTCAAAGACAGACTTGTACGTAAGAGGAAGGGGGTATGGCACGGAATCCTGTAATACATGCTCACTAGTTGTTTCATGTTCCTCCGAAGTAAAGGTCAGCAGAACCAGAAAGGAACAACTGTTTCACATTGTAAACATCTCACCTGGCTTGCTTCTGGATCCTGGCTACCTGCTGATGAGAAGGGCGTTCAAAGAAACAACAGGGAAACTTTCCAAAATCAACCAGATTTCATCCATGAAATGTCTAAAAAGAAAAAAAATTGGAAAAGTAAACTCCGTCAAAGGAAAAAAAACAGACTTAAACAAAATCGAAGATTGAAACACATCTAAAAACGAAAGGTGAGTGTAACAAAAAACCAACCAACCAACCAACCAAACAGAAACACACACACATAGCCTATAGAGGCCAGCAACAGGGGATAAGAATTCACACGGATTGAAAATTGCCGTCAGGAAATCCCAAGGTTAAAACACTGGGCGCCATCCACAAGCGTGAAGGACTAACGTATTGATGCAAGACATGCTGAAAAAATAGTCGATAAAAAGCTGGGCGACTGTGCTTTTAATTTCTAGACAGGAAGGGGAGCAAACTTCAAAATCTGAATACAAATTGTCGCAATTTAAACACAAAACTTTAAAAGACAAACTTGCGTTTGATTTCCCATGTATACATACATATTGAAAAAAAAAGCACCTCATTGCACCAGACCACCAAAGACATATATCTAATTGCATGACTAGAAACACACAAATGCAAACACAGAAGGCAAACGACGCATACATAATCTCCATAAAAGAAAACAATGAAATTCAAAAATGAAAGCAGCACCCCTTCCACCAAGTTGAACGCCTGAGCCTAAACCATTTTAGGTCAGCTTGACCAGTGTCCGCAGGTCAGACTGTCTGTTCTGGGTTTTACCTAAGTGGCTTCTGTTTACGATTTATTATTTTGACATCTTTATTCTACTGTCTCATCATAACTGTTTGATAATCATCTCAGTGTCAGGTATAAGGACTGCTCCTGACCCCGCAACAGTGCCATTTCTCTTTAGGAAATGGAAACGGAAAAAAATAGAACGAAAAACAAACAAACAAACAAACAACAACAAAAAAGACGAAGAAAAAAAAAACCACGACTGAAATCCAAAAACCTCGCATGAACAGTCTTCTGCTTGTTCAAATTGTCAGTAATGTGTGTGTGTGTGTGTGTGTGTGTGTGTGTGTGTGTGTGTGTGTGTGTGTGTGTGTGTGTGTGTGTGTGTGTGTGTGCGCGTGCGTGCGTGTGTGTGTGTGTGTGTGTGTGTGTGTGTGTGTGTGTGTGTGTGTGTGTGTGTGTATGCCATACAAAACAGACACGATCAAACAACTGAACTTTCCTTGCATTCTTTCATTGAAGAAACGAGGAGGGTGATCTGAAAATTCTGTGTCAAACGCAGCAAGGAAAAGAAAGCTAAGCGATGTTGGTCCCGACAACCCTCTCAATTCAAAAACTCCCAACAGCTTGACTTGTAATTACTTAGAAAATGCCAACGTTAAAACTTTACACACACACACACACACACACACACACACACACACACACACACACACACACACACACACACACACAGTGTGTGTGTGTGTGTGTGTGGGCGCACGCACGCAAACATGCATCCTCCTCCCACGCCTCTTCGCACAAACATACACTGACAGACAACCGAAAAGGGAAGATCACATAGAGTCTGTGGACACAGCTGAGCCAAACATGCCTAGCGCTGGACAAACGCACTTCCTCTTCGGGGAATCAGCGTAAATATCACAGACAGACAGTTTGTTTTGAGGAGAAAGTGTTAAGGGAAAAAAAAAAAAAAGAAACACTTCACTTGGAGACTGAAGGAAAAATATTTATTCTCAGGACGACTGGCATCTGAACGAGAAGGAGAGGGGGGGGGGGGGGTCTAATGGAAAAGCCACCTGGCAGTCCAAGCGCAGATGATGGTTCCAAACTTTTGTGTGCAGGACAGACCATACACGCTTCCACACCACTGCTGAGCCTTGGGGAGAAAACTAATAAACAGGAACATACATATTTTAGTCTGAAAAGATGGAATAGAACAAGATCTCGGGACTGTGGCTCAGGGATAAGACCTATGCATCAACTCCAGTGCGTCTGTTAAATGTTGGTGATTCTACACGATTTTATGCATCCCCCCTCTCTCTCTGTCTCTTAGTGTGTGTGTGGTGTGTGTGTGTTGTTGTGTGTGTGTGTGTGTGTGTGTGCGTGTGTGTGTGTGAGTTGTGTGTGTGTTGTGTGGTGGTGTGTGTGTGTGTGTGTGTGTGTGTGTGTGTGTGTGGTGTGTGTGTGTGTGTGTGTGGTGTGTGTTGTGTGTGTGTGTGGTGTGCGTGTTTGGTTTGTTTGTTTGTGTGTGTGTGTGTGTGTGTGTGTGTGTGTGTGTGTGTGTGTGTGTGTGTGTGTGTGTGTGTGTGTGTGGTTTGTTTGTGTGTGTGCGTGTGTTAATTAGTTTGTTTGTTTAGGTGTGTGAACTGCATACTAAAATCTGGCTTTTCATATGTTTGGTGTTGCTACTTTGAAAACTTTTATTGAGGTTTTTAGACAAAAATGCTTGACTGTTATTTACAAAGCTGGACAAGGAAGTTAAATTCAAGTGATCGTTTTCAAACACGTCGTTCTTTTCAATCTCTTTTGCAATCAGAACCGTACCTGAGGCATGTAAGTATACATCAACTTGGGATAAACCTATCAAATTCCCTACTCTGCGTAAATCGTCGTAAAATCAAGAGACGACAAGGGGAATCAAAAAACGCCGTCTCCTATCCACAATTTATTAAGAAAAGGACAAATTTCATTTTATCCTGAAATGAAATGTTTGCATTTATCAGAGTGAAAAGTACATTTTAAACATAGACAATAGAGATCATTCAATCGAGCTGAAATGCTGGCTGAGAAATAAGAATATTTTTTTTATTATTAGAGGCGTTACAATGTACAAGGAGTGTATAACACAATGCGGAAGAGCTTCAAACAAGCCAAAAATGCATGATAGACTTCGATATGATGCAAGCCTCAATCAGACGTACATACACATTTTCACCCTCCATTTGCGGATTATTCGTATGCACTATGCCTTTTATGTTTACTAGTTTAGCGCCAGTCAAAATACAATGTGTGTTCTTTGCACATCAGTCGCTCCACTCGTCTACCTGTCAGCACCACAAATTATTGACACTTGTCCCACTCACCATTTTCAATATGATATCATACAAGTGACATATTTCAGCACATAATGAGGAAAAAGAGGCTAAACGAGGAAGGCATTAGGGAGAGCGTAGATCCCTGTCAACAGCCAATGGATCCTGGATCCACCACCCCCCCCCCCCCCCCCCCCCCCCCCCCTCCAAAAATAAAAGTTCGTCCCAACGTCACCTACCTTTTTTCACTGAGTTTGGTGAAATAGGCTCAGTAAGGTGTTTTTTTTTTTTCTTAACATCTTGCTGACAGACAAAGGAACAAAGAAACTGACAAATGAGGGTGGGTGAAAACATGATCTCTTGAGTGGACGTAGCAAGATGTCCCAGCTGCTTGTAAGGCATGCTATGTCTCTCTTTGTGTGCTGGCGTGTTTCCTTGAGCGATAAGCGTGTGTGTGCACGCGCGCGCGGTCCTGTGTATGTGTTTGCATATATATGCATGTGTGAATGTGTATGCACATGTTCATATAGGCATACATTTTAGCAACTTTATGCGGACGTCGATGTGTGTGTGTGTGCGTGTGTGCTTGCTTGCGTGCGTGCGTGCGTGCGTGCGTGTGTGTGTGTGTGTGTGTGTGTGTGTGTGTGTGTGTGTGTGTGTGTGTGTGTGTGTGTGTGTGTGTGTGTGCATGTGTGTGTGCATGTGTGTGTACGCGCGCGCATGCGTGTGTGTGTGTGTGTGTGTGTGTGTGTGTGTGTGTGTGTGTCTGTGTCTGTGTGTCTGTGTGTGTGTCTGTGTGTGTGCTTATAAATCTATAAGTAAGTGTTCATGAATCTTATTAGGGTGTAGTATGCATGCCTTGTTGTATATCTGTACAGGTCTCTGGCAATACTTTAATCACACACTGATGCTGTTTTCACTTCGCTCCGTCTTATAAACGGTAAGTACCAATCCAGTCATTGTACACTGCTTGTGTACAAAGCCTACTTATTGTTATCGTTATCACATCAAGGTCAGTATTACTGGTTCAGTTTCAGAGTGGTGTTAGGTGGCAAGTTGAGATCCTGAGTTCTTGAGATGATTCCGAAAGGTCGAAGATGGTAGACAAAGAATTCCAAGGCGTACATCTTTTCAGGAGAGATGTAATGGAAGGATATGGGATAATCGCTGATGCTCTCCATGCCCTGAAACAAACAAACAAACAAACAAAAAGACTTTCAAACAAGTTTACAAATGCATGCATGATACGCATGGAAAGACTTGTATTGGGACGTGCTTCCGTATAAAGGATTTACCATCAGGATTAAAAAGGTCACACACATGTAAATGTGATAATAACAATAATGATGATGATAAGAAGAAGAAGTAGAACAACAACAATGATAATAATGATAATAACAACAATAACAATGGTGATAATGATAATAACAGTAATAATAGTAACAACAATAATAATAATGATAATAATAACAACGAGAACAACAATAACATTAATAACAACAACAACAATAATAATAATGGTGATGATGATGATGACGATGACGATGACGATGATGATGATGACGATGACATTAATAACAATAATAATAGTAATAATATATAACAATAATAATAATGATGATGATAATGAGGATAATTTCAATAATTATTATATCGAAAATTGATATTACTCCGTTTCCGCTGACTTCAAGGTGCTTACGGAAACTCCCCGTCCACTCCCTCACCCTGCTTCTTCTCCACACACGCACACACACACACACACACACACACACACACACACACACACACACACACACACACACCAGCACGCACGCACGCACGCACGCACCACACACACACACAACACACACACACACACACACACACACACACACACACACACACACACACACACACACTGCCACCTCTACCACATCATCACACAACAAACATTCGCAACATGTAAATATATAAGTATACATAATAACAACACGTAAAGTATCGGAAACCGTGCCCCTGACATCAATGCTAATGTTTACATAACAGTCAGAAAAAAAATGACAAACAATAGGTATCAGACCAAGAAAAAAAAAAAAGTATCCAATATTGACACAATCCACTTCCCCATCCAATATAAACACAATCCACTTCCCCATCCAATATAAACACAATCCACTTCCCCATCCAATATAAACACAATCCACTTTCATTACGCTGTCTTGTCAACAACTGAACCAGACGAAACGTCCTACTTAATAACTTACCCAGACAAAACAATCCACTCTCAACTCTTAAACACTCTAGACCATACAAGCGAAGAACTGCATTCACAAAGTCATATATATATTTTTTCTTATTCTGTTTTGATGTGTTGTTGTTGTTGTTGTTGTTGTTGTTGTTTTTATGTTTGCCTTGCCTACAACAGAATTACTGTCGAAACGCGATGCTTCTTTATAGTCGTTTGTTTGTAGCATTCGTTGGGTGGTATAATATCACTTCTTTTGTTCTCTTGAAAGCGTAAAGAAAATATACCTGCTCTCTCAATATTTGAAATATTGAAAAACAAAAATCAGCACTCATCTCTCTCTCTCTCTCTCTCTCTCTCTCTCTCTCTCTCTCTCTCTCTCTCTCTCTCTCTCTTCAATCAGCTTTACATATATAAGTGTAGAAAAATAGATGTACAGAAGAATAGAGGCGCATTCCAATGGATGGAAGGAAAAGACTAACACTCCTTGTGGAGGTTCTGAACCTTCAGGGCAAGTTTCTGGTCCACTAACTTTTTGCGTCAGTCGAGCGCTCATGTTTGGAAGCTATGCTCACCCGCAGCTGAACAAATTTACTGCATGTGATTGTCTTCCCTGACGACTTCATGTTCATATATTTGTAATCACAGACATTATATCGCATGATATCATCTTCACAATTCAGTCGTAAAAATCCCCCTTTTTACGATTCATTGATGCAGTCGACCTTGACCTCCTTGGAATACCCTGCGTCCGGTTCTGTAGATGTACTGTAACACACACACACACACACACACACACACACACACACACACACACACACACACACACACACATACACACACGCATGACCTAGCTAGGTTTCGCCAGCAGTCCTAACTCTTCTCTAAAATCCTTTTTCATCAGTGTCTAAGCATCAATCACACTGGTCAAAACTTTCTTACACGGATATGAGTTTGGGGGCTATGATTATTAATGTGTGTAGAATATTCCAGTTTTTCTTTTTCTTCTTTTTTTTTTTTTTTTTTTTTTTTTTACTGGGGTTGATGCAGATTAACAGACTGACGTACTCATTCTGTCATCAGTACCCCAGCAAAGATCTGAATATTCACAACTTACGTGTGCTTATCTTTTCGCGGAGACGGGGTTGGCCCTTTTTTGTGAGTGGGTGGGGTGGGGGTGGGGGCGACTACCAAGGCATGTGGATTTGAAGAATCGGCACTGTGTGCTCTGAGTGAATGACAGGTCTGGGTTAAAAAGATGTCCAGATTTCTGACCTTCTCTTGATGTCAAGCGCTGCACATTCTTTTGTACCTTGTCATCACTTTTCATTGTCATCCGTTTACTGTAGCATTTTACGCAGATACATGTAGAGTGTTTCAACTCTATATTATTTGAAACATTTGGATTGAAAAAAAAACTGTGACAATTCAGAAGCAAACTTGGAACAAAGTGTTTCATTTAGCCCTTTTTTTTTTTTTTTTTTTTTCTGTCTGAGAACACGATCGATCAGCACAAATACGACATAAAGGATTCACACGTCTTTTATGTGCACTGTAATTGCATGCAACTCCGCCACTGTTAGCGCATCAAAGACAAAGACATGCAGGTTAGCGAGGAGGCAAGTCTGGCAACACACACTTCAGGTACACATTTATATCAATCATTTCAACAGAAATAGAAGCGAAATGACTGATCAAAAAAAAAAGTCTTCACTTTGCAAAAATATAAATCAATACTTAAACACACAACGTCCACCCAGATTTGATGAGATCTGCCATCAATATAAAAGAAATGCACACGCGAAGAGACGCTATGGTCTATGCTTGCCAGCACACAGGAAGCGAGCCCACAATACACGACACATTTGTCAAATAATAAATAATTGAACGATGCTCACAGATGCGACAAGTACCAGGATCAGCCAGAACACTCACTTTAGGTACACATTAACTAAATGCACAACAACAAGAAATACAAGTAAAATAACGCGCAGTGTTGGCGTTGAAAGCAGCACTTGCGTAAGAACAGTCGGTGCGCAGCTAAGCAGTCGAACACACTGCGACCTTAACTCACATCGGGCTGGCAGCAATATATGGAACTGGTTAACAGTAGCCAGAGCCAGCCACTTGCTCTGGCCTCGACGTGAAAGAGGGCGATTTTGTGCTATGGCAGATGTGCGTGAAGCAAACAGGCCCTGCTACTGAACCTTAGTGTACTCCATGTTCAAACAAAACAGGGTTTCAAGAACAGCTAAGTACGGCTACAGACTGTGACTGTTCGTTTAAAGCAGTATGGACAGTCCCTGGAAAATCAAAGGAGGTGTGCAGTCTCTTTAGTAGAGTACCGTGGTACTATGTATCAAACGCAGCCAAAAAATCGAAGAGCAACGACATGTCACTGTGTGTGCAAGAAAATAGTGTCTTATTCACAACACGAATCAAATCTGTCTCTGTGGAATGATACGCCCTTCAAGCAGATCAGAACGGTTCAAGTAAGTCAGACTGAGACATCCCTTACGTGAGAATTTGGAAATGAAATGTAAATTTGTTCTTTAACACATTTGGCTCAGTTTAGTCTTCGTTAACAGAGGCGTGAAAACGGCTTCTCAAAAGTTTGAGATACAACATTTACAGTTCAGTTCACTGGGGATGCGATAACAGATATTGAGCCGTCAGGACACTCATGCAAAACGTTTGCTGAATTGGGGTGAAGACCATTGTGAATTTTTGGTATGTCAACAGCGACCATCCCCATTTAATTTACCGTCACAACCATGGAGTCACATATTTGTTTTCCAGTCGAAAGCGAAAAACATCTGACATACAAACTGATTTATCAAGTTCCAGCATGAGCTGTGCAATCTCGTCCGTAAGATGAAACCACTAAAAGTGTCAGGCAGGCAATAAGCTGGTCTATTGTTTGGCAAACTTGTGCCTTTGCCTCTCCTTGTGAACTGACCAGCTACATAAAACACTTCCATACCAGTTGTGCACTTTTCTACCTTAGCACTAATGCGTATTGTTTGGACTCAACCACCAATTTTGTCTGTTCTCTGCAGTGCTGAAACATTTGTTGATTCCACTCTGAGACCTGACTTTCTCCACAGACACTCTGCCTGCCGACTCCACTGGATTCACCTCCAGCATAAGCCAGGGTGCAGAAGGTCAATCTGTCACATCCTGTGTTACAAGTGCTGCAGACTTGTGTACCGGCTGGTTTCTTGATTTAAATCAGCCACAGTGTCATCCTCACTGAAACTGATGCCACGCGGTCCTTCAGGGCTGTCATGCCTATCGCTGGCATGTTCCTGGTGGTGACAGCACATTTCCCAGAGTCCAGGCTTCCTCATGTCACAGCAAAGCGACTATGGGGAAGTGGTCCAACTACAGTGGCTCTGTCAGAGACAGATCAAGGATTGTGTGTGTCTGGAATTCTTTCGCAATCAGCAGCTCATGGAGTGATCAACCCATGTGCAGGCTGGTTAACCGAGACTTCAACGTCTGAAATATGACAGTCAGTGGTGGAATCATATCTGTGGTGAGAACACCCGAGAGACGTTCTTTAAGTTGGTGAATGAACAATCCACATCTGTGATGAACGGCTGAAAAGGCTGCTCGAGGTACATAATGTTTGTTCTACGTGTGGTTATCTATTGATTATTTTCTGTGTGTAGCCGAGCCAGTTCTGTTCGTTACGGTCTCTCATAGCAGACGCCAATTTTCGGTCTACCTGCTTCACCACAACACAGTGACCATCGACCCAGTGGCCCACTGCCATTCAAACTTGAATTACCACCACAATAACGAAAAGCCCCTTTGTCCTTTCTACCACCTCGTCTATACCTGTCTGTGTATTG
>CM065718.1:49284065-49286565 GCA_033310375.1 Conus canariensis | reverse complement strand
CGCACACGCAAGCATGCACGCACAGACACAAACTCGCGCGTGCGCGCGCACACACACACACACACACACACACATACATGCGTGGACGCACGCACGCGCGCACGCACACACGCACGCACGCACACATGCACACACACACACACATAGACCCCCCCCCCCCCAAACACACACACACACACACACACACACACACACACACACACACACACACACGTGGATTCACGCACGAAAACACGCACGCACGCACGCATGCACACGCACACACACGGATGCACCCACGCACGGACTCACGCACGCACAACGCACTACACAGGTATGCGTACACAGGCACAACCACTTAAAACTTTTGTTGAGAGAGAGAGAGAGAGAGAGAGAGATCCAATTAAAACTTTGAAATCAGAGAGAGAGAGAGAGAGAGAGAGAGAGAGAGAGAGAGAGAGAGAGAGAGAGATTCACTCAAATGGTTTATTAATAAAGGCCATAGCTCCTTAGAAATGGAATACACATTCTACGTTGCACGTTTCTCCATGTTGTATAAACCTCCTTCTTTTGAAGGCCTTACATAAATAAACAGCTAACTATTCAACAGTATTTTCATTTGATGATGACATTAACAAGGTTAATCTGAATAGACAAGGATGGTTAAATACTTTTGCAGGATAAATTGTTCTCTAAGATCTCTTAATATTGGGCAAGACTGTACAAAATGAACTTCTTCGCCTTTTGGATTTCGACATAAACGACATATCAAATTCATTTCACATGACTGTCGATAGCTATAGCTTCGAATAGCAATATCAGACACACCGAATCTAAATCTAGTAAAAATGTGTTTGAAATGCTTTTCCATTTTCATTGACATATAAACTGGTAAACACCATACATGACTGTACGTTCCGTATAATTCAAATCTGTCGCTATTTTGTACATGGGAGTTCCAGTTTTGCCAGCTACAATTAATCAACCTTCCTCAGAAAACCTTCACAAAAACATCTATATCACCAACACCTTGGTTGTGCCATAGACAACCAAACCCATATTCACATAGTTGTATCCTTATACTTGTCACCCAGTTTTTCTTACCTCTGTTTTCAAAGTCCAGTAGTATTCTATACCCTATTCGTGTTAATCTGTGATCTTGCACCTGTACTATTTTCAACCAATACCGAATATACTTTGCAGCAGAATTGGATATCTAGCTGTTTCATCGTATACCAAATCATTTGGCGTTTGCAACAATACCCCAAGAAATTCTTTTCAGAGCAAAGAGATGGATTTTTTTCACAATGTTCAACAGCAGCATCCAGACCCTATATCTCAGCTCCATATTGCACCATCAGCTGAACTTGACAATCTAATAGCTTCAAAAACAAGGTTTAGAGAATCGTTGTTAAGCAATTATTATTTCTTCAGTACACACAGCGATGCGGGTTTTTTTTTTTTGTTTGTTTGTTTGTTTTGTTTTTTCGTTTTTGCTATTTTGTTTTTTAGGGGTTTTTTTTTGTTTTTTTGTTTTTGTTTTTGTTTTTTGCTTTATTGACCAATTCTTTGCACACACACACACACACACACACACACACACACACACACACACACACACACACACACACACACAGAGAGATTTTTTTTATTTGCTTATTCAGCTCGTGAGCCTTATAGACAAGGGGGAGAACAATCGTATTCACCGATCGAAAAGCTGAAATTTCACATGAAGACACACACACACACACACACACACACACACACACACACACACACACACACACACACACACACACACACTCAAACACGCGTCTCCACCTTCCTTCCCTCCCATCCGGTCCCCTTCACTCAAGAGAGAGACAGACAGACAGACAGTCAGACAGAGAGACATACATACATACAGACAGACAGTCAGTCAAACAGACAGACCCAGTTAGAATTAAAAAAACAAACTTTCCATGCACAATACGTTTTTCGTGTGTGTGTGTGTGTGTGTGTGTGGGTGGGTGGGTAGGTGGGTGGGTACGTGCGTGCGTGCGTGCGTGCGCGCGCGCGCGCGCGCGCGCGCGCGCGGTGTGTGTGTGTGTGTGTGTGTGTGTGTGTTCTGTGCTATATATATGCGTTTGACGATACACACACAGGGTAAGGTCACGACTTACCATCAATCATAATTATGAAGTGGGTGCCAGCTTACCGACTGTATAGGTTTGTTACAGTCTGCTCACGGAGCAACATTGTCGGCACAGCTTCAGTGACAGCTTTGCCCTGGTCTTCCGTTTTTTTCACACTTAGCTCGAAATCTGCCATACTCTCTCTCTCTCTCTCTCTCTCTCTCTCTCTCTCTCTCTCTCTCTCTCTCTCTCTCTCTCTCTCTCACACACACACACACACACACACACACACACATACACACACACACACACACACACACATACACACCCTGCTCTACTATCTCACCCTCCCGCTCTCTTTCTAATCTTTAGATAAATAATTCATTACAGTTGCAGCGTTAAAGAAA
>CM065718.1:49256565-49274065 GCA_033310375.1 Conus canariensis | reverse complement strand
CTAGAAACAAATTTGTAGATTGCCTTTTAAACCTATTTTTTAACAAATGTTGCTCCCCAAGGGGTTGAGCACTCTCAAAATCGTTTTAGGAATTCTAATCTTATTGATCTATCTATTATCTATTATATATACAACATCACACACACACCCCACCCACACAACACACACATATATATATATATATATATATATATATATCAATAATTATATAGCGCATTTTTATATATATATTAAAAAAAAGAAGAAGTAAACAAACTGGAACAGACCGCATGTTGCAGTCTGTTACAATCTTCATCTCCGTGTAATGTAAGTTAATCGTTTCCCGAGACCTTAAAGGCTTCAGAAAATATAGGAAATGAAGGTGTGTGCTGACACAGATACGCCAGACAGTCACTCACTCAAATACTGACACAGGTACGCCATACATCTGCTTAGTCACTGACACAGAGACGCCACACAGTCCTTAAGTCTCTGACACAGCCGGTTAGCACAAGAGCCTGGACATTCACAGATTTGACCTCTGTGACACTAGCCGTCGGTCAAAAAGTCGCTGCCTTCAGCGTGGCACACAACACTACACAATTAGGATTTTGCACTAGATCCCTGTATAAAGTGTGTAAGCGTTTTGAGGTCTACTACATGTTTGAGCCAGCGTTAAACGTTAAACTGATAACAGATCCATAGAACAACTCCCCACCAATTGTTTTCCCTTGTTTTGGGAGGATTTCCACAGATGAAATCACAAACAATCTTCATTCACCTCAGATGACGTCACATTTCAATTCTTTGCACTCATCCGTGATCCTATCTTTGCACCAGGTGGTAGCCCGAAAACAGTCCCACTCCTTTGATTTTGATCTGTCTGCTTGGAACCACCTGGCTCGTGCCTTGATGGCCATACGAAAGAAAACGAGGAGAATCAACTTTCAGACAGAATACAAATTCTCAAAACAATCTGATTGCGTCAGTCCATAAATACTCGACTCCTCAAGCACGGCTGTGGTGCATTAATTTTTGGTGTTCAGCCAGCATTGTCACCGCAGATGCTGGGGGGGGGGGGGAGGGGGGGAGGGACGGGGGCGGGGATGGACAAATAGGCAACCCTCACCCCACCCTCTGCTCCATCCATCCTCTATTCCAATACACTATGTGGCACAATCCCACCGTGTGCCCTCCTCTCATTCTCTGTCCGCGCAAATACACCAACACTTGTGCCATGTGGTTTATGCACAAGTTCATTGCTCTACCCTCCTTCTCCCCTGGTACCTGAACACACACCACACACACACACACACACACACAACACACACACACACACAGAGAGAGAGAGAGAGAGAGAGAGAGAGAGAGAGAGAGAGAGAGAGAGAGAATGCGAATGCGAATGCGAACGTTTAATGCATATAGGCCATAGGCATCTTGCACAATGATAATGGGAAATATTGGGGACGTGGGTGGGGAAGGGAGTGGGTAGATTGCGGGAAAACAACAGCACGTACATACAAAATCACACCTTCTGATATACACATATACGTTCAAAGTAAATAACCTTAGCTCAGATATGATCTCACTCATTCAACATAACTATCCTGATCAGCAAGTTCATCATAACTCCGAATATGAGCGTTCAGACTTGTTCTTATTACAAAAGCTATATCTAACTGAAGCTTATTACATATTTCAAAGGTAGTTAACTGTTTCTTGTCTACGCTTAAGTGAGTGAAATATGTATTTTGCCACTGCACGAGATAATTGTTTATCTACACCATTCAAAAGAATTTGTAACGGAACATTAAGATAGAGACCAAGAAACCTGTCTCTTAAATCAGTATACAAAGGACATAAAATATAAGATGTTTTTCATCCTCATCCACATTCAAACAATATGGGCAAAATCTTGCGACGGGATTTTCACAATATCTCTCGGTATTGTTTCTTAGAGGGAGTACTCCAAGTCTTGTCTGTGTCAAAGCCACTCTAAAGCAAAAGATGTCCAGAAACTCAAAGTAATGACTAATTCCGAACCCACACTGTAAAGATCTGTACAAGACATATCTATTTTTATCCCTAATTGATGCCAACCATTCTTGAACATACATATCAACTAGCCTTTGTTTGAAAATTGGTAAAAACACTCTTACGTCATCCACACCTTGCCGTAGCCATACATAATTAAATCCGGTGCTCCCTAGAATTTCTCTAATCCCTGTTACCCAGCACCGTATGCCCTGATCATCAAGATTTACTTGCATAAGGTAAGCCTGTTTAGGTAATCTATTCAAGCCCATGTCTAATAATCTAAACCAATATTTCAATGCTTTCATGTATGAATTTATGAATAAGGGATGCCTGCTTAATTCCGAATATACAAGTTTATTAGGTGTTTTAAGTGGAACGCCAAGGAATCTTTTGCAGGCTAATAAGTGTACTTTCTCAATGTGCTCTAAACGTTGCAGACCCCATATTTCCGCTGAGTACAGTAAAATTGGTTGGATTTTGGAATCAAAGATTTTGAAGAATACTTCCCGAGACATTTCTTTGCAATTGTTAAACGCACGGCACAGAAGATAAAGTGCTTTCTTTGCCTTTGTTACCATGTGCTGTATTCCAAGATTCATACTAAGCATGGTAGTAAATGTGAAACCCAAGTAACAGTAGCTGTTGACTGTCTCGATTTCTTCACCATCATAATACCATTTTTCTCGTCTGCCTAAATAGCCTCCCTTCCTGAACACCATGACTTTAGTCTTAGATTTGTTAACATCTAATCTTAACCTACAACAACATGTTTTCAATGAGTTTAGTTGTGCTTGTAGACCACCTGGTGTAGTAGAAATTAGAGCTACATCATCTGCAAAGAGCAAAATGAAGATCTCACAAAACTAGGAAGCCGTTGCACTCCATGGACCCCCGTTTCATTAATGTAGTTGGCCAGTTGGTTAACGAAGAGTGAAACAGTGTTGGACTCAGTCCACATCCTTGTCTTACACCAACAGGGCAATAAAAAAAACTCCGAAAAATCTCCATTGCATCGAACACACGAAATGAGAGAATCATACATGGACTTCAGACAACATAAAAATTTCCCCTGTATCCCTTCATTAACAGGGTTTGTAGTAATTTGTCATGGTGAACTGAATCAAACGCTTTTCTGAAATCCACAAAGGCAACATAAAGTTTTCGACCTTTTGAACATAAACATCTCTGGACAATAGTGTATAAATTGAATATTTGATCAACCGTTGAATAATTGTTTCTAAAACCAGCCTGATTTTCAACAATTATATTATTTTCCTCTAGCCATAAATACAGTCTCTGGTTCAGAATTGAAGTAAAGCATTTACAAGTGACATTAATCAAAGATACACCTCCATAATTATCAGGGTCGTCTATATTCCCCTTTTTGAAAATAGGCACTACAATGGCTTTCGACCATTCATGTGGATACACACCATTATCAAAAATTTTGTTAAATAACACAGTGAGAAAGTTAACAATAGTTTGACCCGCCGTTTTTAGCATTTCTCCAATAATACCATCTGTGCCACTTGCTTTTCCACATTTAATTTTCTTCAGTGCTTTTTCTACTTCGTGGTACGTAATGACCCGATTCAGAGGATGCTCCTGTCCCTCTTTTATATCTGTTGGGGGATAAGTTTGGTTCACTGTATAACCTTCCTTTAAAGAAAACGTTTTTTGAAAATGTTCAAACCAATTCTGTGTTGTTATAGTACCACTCATCCTCATTTCATTCCTCAGTCCCACACATTTGAGACGGTTCCAGAATAAAGCTGAATTTTTTAAGTTAACACTTAGTTTTTCAGCCGTTTGCCTACGGTAACCTCGTTTTTTACATGTCAGTAGTTTCCCGTATATTTTTCTGCTTTCAGCATAGGACAATCTCATGTCTTTACATATACATTTTTGGTTAGATTTTCTTAATTTTGTCTGTAACGTCAATTTTCCGTCATGGCATTTACATTTTCCCATCCGTTTGAACTTTTGGAGTACTTGTAAGCGTCTTTTACATTCCTGTTTAACCTTTTTGCACTCCTCATCAAACCATTCAGATCTCTGAGAATGCTTCTTAGTAGACACTGTTTTCTGCATACACTGACCAGCTCTAAGCAGATATTGCGTAAACAAATCCATTGCTGAATCAACATCTTCATCAATCTGTTCCATTGCTTCCTTTAACATTGTTATACCTTCGTAGTCTTTAAGACAATCTTTATATTCTTTTTCGTTGTCCACATTCCACACTATTTTTTCTCTACTACTGTCTTTAAGGCAATTAGCATTCTGCATAGTTTCCTCATTCATGACCTTTGTGTACAATGTTAGTTGTACGGGTAGGTGATCTGAGTCGATCAACTCTTTTACAATTAATCGTATGTCTGAGAGATGAGAGGGGAAATTACATGACATCAAAAAGTAATCTATCACGCTTGACCCTTTTTCTGACACGTAAGTACAACCAGAGTCACAATTCCATTTTGAGGAACCGTTTACAATAAAACAGTCTGCAATTTTGCACAATTCAACTAGCTGAGTCCCAAAGAGATTCATTTCCATATCATCAGACTTTCTGGCAAAAGTATTTATGTCGGTTGCAGCACTGCTGACCGTCTGCTCAAAAATGTCGTCAATGTAATCAAAATTTCTATCATCGGTGCGAGCATTTAAATCCCCACATAACAGAATAAGAAAATCGTCGAATTTCTCATACAAATACATAATACATTCATCAAGTACTTCTATACCATATCCATCAGCATTGTTTCTCCAGTAACTGGAATCATATGGTCGAATATAGGTTGAAATGAACATAACATCATAATCACAACCGAATAGCTCTTTTGATATTTTTAACACAACTACATCATCATTTTTAACTTGTATTTGGGAAATGAATTTAGAAAAACACTTTTTGACACAAACCAAAATTCCTCCAGAATATCTCCCCTGCTTTGACAGTTTCTGAGCTTTGGCAATAAAAGAATCATAATCTGAAAAAACAATTGAATCAAAATCTGAAATAAAAGTTTCGGTAAACGTAATGAAATCGTGGGTAGTTACAAAGTTAACAAATTCTTGATCATGTAACTTTTCATACAATCCACGCACGTTATAATTCAAAAAGCTGACGGATCTAGACATGTGTTGAGCAGAAAATACATTTGAACTGTTACACAAATAGCTGTTTTCCGGGCATTTGTCCTGTTTAGAAAAAGTACCTATTGTACCCCGTGCCCCTTTCATGCACCCACTTGGATAGCATGATGCCCGGCCTGCTTGTCATTTGTCTTCTAACTGACATTCAGGAGAGGGAGCCTGTCTCTGTGTGCGTTTGTCACTGCATTGTGACCCACAACCAGACCGGGCCCTCTTAAACGCCTCCCTGATGCTACCCTGGCTGCCTTGGCTAACTGATCGTCGTTTGGTACTTCCGCTCGTGTTACCACCCTGGCTAACTTCCGCTCCTTTGCATTTGCTCGTGTTTTAGGACGAGAAAGTCTTTCTGTACCATTCTTAGGGGAATCTCTGCCCCCTGCCTCGATCCGACCTTCAGCGACGGCCTGCAGAAGTTGATCTCCAGCTCCGCTGTCACACATGCCGAAATCATTCCTAGTTAAATCTGGAACTGACCGACTGGGCAGAATGTCAGACTGGTGATCTGGTCCCGTGGTTTCTGCAGCTTCGTTTCCTCCTTTTGAGATGTCGCTGTCTTCATCTGGCAGTCCTGCCTCTTTTCCCTTCAGGGTTGACTCCTGGTTATCATCCGCACACTGAGGTGTTTTCCTGTAGTCCTGTAATATATCAGCAGCAGCCAGATCACGCTGCTCTTCCTCTGGATCATAATCTTCATTGCAGTTTAAGGACAGGTTTGCAACCATCACAGTGTCTGTTTGCTGATCATTACAGGAAGGCTGCTTCCTTTCATCTCGTCCTTGTTTGTTGTTTCTAACTGGAATCCCTGTTTTACTTGTATTATGTCTTCTATCCATATCATATTTTGTTTGGTTTGTAACATTTGCTGTAGTACCAGTGTCCCATGTATCTATTTTTCCGCTTCTTTCATCATCAGACGATACTGACTGTCTTGAATGAAACTGTTTTTTCCTTCTCATTTTGACGATTCTTCGGTGTTCCGCTCTTGAAGCGTGCTGATGAAAAGGAGAACTCTGATTATCATGCCTTTCATAAGAAAAAATACTTATTCATTGGGAGTCTTTTCGAGCTCGAAGAGTTTCTCAATGTTCTTTCTTTGTTCTTTGAAACATTATATGATGTTCGACCGTTTTTGACTGCTTGGCTGTAACTCATGTGTCCAGGCACTACATGTTGTTCTTCAGTTCTTTTTAAAACACCACTTGATCTTCTATCATTCATATCTCTGCTGAAGTCAATGTAGTGTCTCTGGTTCTCAGCTGAAGCCCTTGCGTCGTGGTATTCCTGGCCGTTTCCTTGTTGAAAATCAGGGTTTCTTTGCCCATAGCGAAGATCAGGGAAGTCTTTTGGGCCCAACCTTTGAGAGTATTCTTCCACCTGCAGTTTGCCCTTCCAGTAATATGCCCTCTTTCCTTGTTTGGTATGGAAGTCTATCATTTCTCTTTGTCTGGTGGTGAGTTCTGCAGAAATCCTGATGTTGTCTCTACGTAGCGATTCCCTCAGCTCTTGGTCTTGCAGAATGTCCAGTTTATCTGACCACCTGTGCATCTGCACAACTATTGGTCTTGGTCTGTCTGCTGGTCATTCCATTCCCCCACTCTGAATGCCCGGTCAATATCATAGTGACTCCCAATTTCTTCCATACGAATACTGGTTCAGAACATCAATAATTACATCAGTTGTTGGAAATGTGTACGTACCTCCTTCTGGTATTCCTGTAAATCTCAAACTGCGGCTCTTCAGGTCTACTTCATTTTGATGGACCTGTTCCTCCAATCTGTCGAGTCTTGGACTAATCAGTTCAAAATTCTCGTTCACAATTGCAATATCTTCTATTGCAGTATTAATCTCCAATCTATTTCTCTCAGATGCGTGCTTCAGTGAATTAATGTCAGTGTTGAGTTTTCCTATTGCGCTGTTGAATTGTTGGAGATTGTGGCTAAGCATATTATTGAGGTTACGGGAGTGTAAATTCATCATTTGCATCATCTGACTAAAACGCCAGTCCATCATCTGTACCAGATTGCCACATCCATCACTTAACGAAGAAGAAGTCGTCATTTTGCTCCCAGTAGTATAGTTGAAAGGAATAATGTTTCTCACACCGATGATAAATTGACAGCAGTTTTTAGTCAGATCGTGTGCCTATTTCCAACATCGCAACATGAAGAAAAGAATTCCTTTAAAGCGCCTGTTTTCCTTCAGTTTGTAAACACACTGTGCTATCCCACATGCGACACTGTCAGTTTGTAACACATGTGTACACAGCAACTGTCAACTGAAAATTCATTTCTCACACCAAGGACACACTCAGCTATCGTAAATCAATCACGTACAAGTTGTACACTTTCTAGCAACACGATCCGAAGTTTGAGCTGTACTCCAAGAAATCCCCTTCTTCATAATTCTTTGTAAAACTTAATGAAGCAAATTAGCCTTGATCTTGATGAATAATTCAGAAAGTACCCAAATCACTCCAATTACCATACCTTTAAGTTCCTCCATGCAAAGAATTGCGATGATCAACACACTCCTAATATGTTAAAATCTCATTTTTAACAGACGCTCACAAATCGTGCCTGATGGGTCAAACTTTGCAGGTGAGAGAGGGAGAGAGAGAGAGAGAGAGAGAGAGAGAGAGAGAGAGAGAGAGAGAGGGCCATCAAATGCTTGCATACAGCAGGCTGGTGTCCTTTAAGTATCGATGAACCCATCTGGCATATTTGTTCAGTCATTTGCAAGCAGCACACACTTAACCCCAGCCTTTCATCACGTTACAACCTATGGCAACAAACTCGCATCACCCGCTGGTGCACACACGCACTAACACATGTGCATACATTTGCACTTGTTGAAGAAAAGGATCCTGAAAGTTTCATGATCTTTACTCTCAGCTGACATGTGTTGAATCGTTTGCTTCTAACGTTGGAACAGCCTATATGAGTCTGCCCCACTTTCAGGAACTCTTCACAATTTAAGTCTTGATCACACACACACACACACACACACACACACACACACACACACACACACACACACACATACATACACACACGCGCGTGCGCGCGCGCCCGCGCGATTCTGGAGTATTCATTATTTTTTTTTTTCAAGGGAATTTAAACCGGGACTGATACAGGGCTAGTCCAATACAGTCACGCTCTTCTCTGCAGCAATGCTTTGGTAGTGTGCACTGTTTGCTCTGGGTCTTTGCTGTGTTGAAATGTGTTTCTATCACGGTACAAGACCTGAGCAAAGGGTAGCAAGAGTCCGCTGTAGTGTGTCAACATATCAGTATTTCATGAGAGTCCAGGTGAGTACGAACAACGGTGTAGCACTTCTTGCCCACATCCCTCCGCAATGATGGCATTTCTGGCTAGGTTTCGTCGTTTATATTATTGGGTCATACAGTCTTTCTTCCAAACTTTCGTTTGAAAAGATAAGCGCAGACAGAACGTTAATCTGACAACAACAACAACAACAAAATCACATTGTCCCACTCAAAGCCTTCATGGTGGTGGTACCAGTTCAATCGTCTCTCTTTGTGTGCGTCGGAGAGCACTGGTGTCGTCATTCCTCGCTTTTTGTTTTGCCTTGTTTTGTTTTGTTTGTTTGTTTGCTTGTTTGCTTGTTTGTTTTTCGTTTGATTGTGTTGTTTTGTGTTGTTTTGTTTTGTTTTGTTTTGTTTTGCTTACGTAAATCCTCCGATGCAGTTATCTGTCGACAGTAGCCTGAGAATCTGCAGGGCTTTCCGTTTCCATCATGAGCTGTATCATGTTTCCTAGAGTCTTCATTGGCCCGCACCGAACAATTTGGGCAGTACAACAATGGTCTTGAGCATTCAAAAGTCTTCGCGGTCTCATCCGAAAAGATTTCCGCTTCGATTTTTGATTCAAGTAACATTTAGCTTCTTCATGTCGAAGATGACACTGATTTATGAAACTGAATTAGACTCTTAAGTTGTCCCGTACTTCGTCTATGCTTTTCAGCTGTCTCATTTCTTTAGAATTAAAGAAGAAAAAAAAAAAAAAACAACGGAGACACCCGAAGGTGCGTGTGGGTCTGTTTTCTTCTTTTCTTCTGAATAAAACAGTGATGAAACGCGAATCTCGAGTAAGGTGATTCGTCCAATTCTCTTCGCATCTTTTCGGTGAGATCTGCGTTCGTCTTCTGGTGAGCCAGCCTAAATGTACATATTTCAAACCAACAACTGCATTCATTATGTACATCTGTGATCAATGCAGGCAACTGAACCCGTGTGTCAAACATAAACAACTTCGATTGAGGAAAGAAAACGCTTACCACCATCCCGGAGGTATGTTTCGGAGGGGGAAAATGAGGAGAGAACAGCTGTCACCAGAACTGAATTAACAACCACGAATGTATGTATGTATGCATGCATGTATGTGTATGTATGTATGTACGTATGTGTACATGCATATATCATTATATATATACATATATATATAGAGAGAGAGAGTATTCTCTCTCTCTCTCTCTCTCTCTCTCTCTCTCTCTCTTATATATATATATATATATATATATATATATATATATATAGGACAACTTAACGACCGTTTCACAGAACACCTACGAGCAGTCCGTCTCGGTTACAATACACCAATTGCAAACCATTTCTGTTCTTCCGGCCACAACCTCTCCCACATGCAGATTGCTGCAGTCTGGCAAAATTCATCTTCCTCTATAAGACGTAAAGAACAAGAGTCCCTCCTTATTCACAAACTTGGCACTATCCACCCAAATGGAATCAATATCAAACACTGACTTTCCTCTATAACAGCCCTTTGTTCTTACTTATCTTGATTTTGTCTCTTAACATTATTATTACTATTTTTATTTACTTTATCCCCCCCCCCCCCCCCCCCAGTCCTTCTGCTCTTGGCCCATTTCTCTCTTCTTCCCCACCCTGCCCTCTCCTTCTATATCCCCCCCCCCCCCCCCCTCATCCCTTCCAACTCTCTCCTTCCTTCCCCCTCAATCCTTGCTGAACACTTTTCATCTTCAAGCAGTATTCACTTTTCAGCTTTTTGGCAGTGCTCACTTCCTCACTTCCCCATTTCTCCCTGCCCACTGTCACCCATTCCCACTTGTCCCTCTGAGCAAAGAAGGTTTTAAACCGAAGCGCCCTCATCCACCTCTTCCTCAAGGACCTGCTACCATACCCCAGGCAAGTTGTCTTATTGATCCAGGTCCTGCAGTCAACCAACTATTTGTGATAGATATATAGATATATATATATAGGGGGGGGGGGGGGGGATGAAGAAAGTGGGAACATAAAATTAAGAAAATATGTTATAAATATGAAAACCCTTCACTAGCTGCATGAGAGAACCATCATAATCCCTCTCAAAGGCAGATCTACTTATATTGCCTGCTCCTAGGCCTTTCGTCCGCTGGATCGGACTCATCAGGGAGACACGACTGATTGTGTCTGTGCTCTTGGCGTGAAATAGAGAGTCCATAATTCTGTGGTGTTCTCACCACCAAGGGTTCAAAAAAGAATCCAACAGTACCCCCAAAGCAGCCGGCGAAGGATAGTAGAACGAAACAAAACGAAAGTGTGGAGAGGAAAAAAGCTGCTGAAAAACTAAAAACATTATGCAAACAGTATAAAATGTAGAGGACAATCTTTGAGCCTATGCTTGAGGATCCATTCAAGGATGCAAGGGAGATCAAAAGAAAAAGAACAGTCTGAGTGGTCAGCTCTGCTGTTCAATAACCCAAGCATTGTCAGTAGCTAAGAATTGTGCAGAACAACCTTTACTTGGATCTCCTAAGAGATGCAATCTCCCATTTGATGGACCAAACAATAGAAAATGCTGAACAATTAAGTAGTGGGGGAAAACAAGTGCATATATACATATTCATGTATATAATATTCTCTCTCTCTCCTCCAGATATATATATATATATAAATAATATATATATATATATTCAATTATAAACAAAGCTTGCTCTTATGTCTTAGATTGAAGAAATAGGGGGAGATAAGCATTCATATCTGCAGTGGTAGATAATTCTGCCTAACTAACAGTATGTGCTTGAGTGGGTGAATGGGGAAAAATAAAATAAATGCTTCTGCCTATTGTTAGTTGGGCAGAATTATCTACCACTGCAGATATGAATGCTTATCTCCCCATATTTCTTCAATCTAAGACATAAGAGCAAGCTTTGTTTATAATTGAATATTTCTTGCAGTCATTGCAACACCAAGCTGCTCTGTAAGTTGCTGGAATGATGCTCGGTACTTATCCTTGGAATTTATTAGTTTATTGTATTATCTATCTATATATATATATATATATATGTGTGTGTGTGTGTGTGTGTGTGTGCGCGCGCGCGCGGCACACACACACACACACACACACACACACACACACACACACACCACACACACACACACACGCACGCACGCACGCACGCACGCACGCACATACACTGTGTAACCGGAAAATGAGGTGACAGAGAAACAGCTATCCCAGACACACACACACACAGCACCGTCATGAAGTGAAGTCTCAGAAGCGGTCTTGTGAAATGATGCAATTAGATATTTAATTAAAACACTTTTGGATCCCTGCCTGCATGCACAGACTTACAAGCTCCTGTATTTATCATTCAAAAGCCTCTCTCAATTCGTTACTAAATTAATTTTCATGCAGAGTTCGTCTTTTCAATTGTCAGTCCACGAGAGTTCTTTAGTAACGGATTCCACACTCTGAGGCATCAAATCACCGCCACAGTTCTGATAGTCAATATCCGCCGTCTTCACATATAAAGTTCTGATTATGTGGGAACTCTCATTTAAGAAAACAGAATTCTTTAACCTTGAAACTTGTCCTCTTCTTGTAGGTGTATATTTGATGGATGTCTCCGGATACCTCACGTGTTCTTGGATGACTTGCAGCTCCGCGCGTGTCGATCCTCCGCTCCTGTTATGGCGTTCTTCTTCTCCACTTCCAGCTCCCGTCTGCAGGCCTTCTTCTTCACTTCCTGTTCCCTCTGCAGGCCTTCTTCTTCACTTCCTGTTCCCTTCTGCAGGCTTCTTCTTCACTTCCTGTTCCCCTCTGCAGGCCTTCTTCTTCACTTCCTGTTCCCCTCTGCAGGCCTTCTTCCTTCACTTCACTCGTTCCCCTCTGCAGGCCTTCTCCTTCACTTCCTGTTCCCCTCTGCAGGCCTTCTTCTTCACTTCCTGTTCCCCTCTGCAGGCCTTCTTCTTCACTTCCTGTTCCCCTCTGCAGGCCTTCTTCTTCACTTCCTGTTCCCCTCTGCAGGCTTCTTCTACTCTTTCCTCTGAGGCTCTTCCTCTGTTCGCCTCTGTAGGTTTCCTTCTTCCGCTCCTAGCTCCCGACCGCGACCACACTTAACGTGATAAAGTTGCCGACACAAGTCCGTAATGGCTGCACTAGAACGCTAGTGGCAATCCTCGGCAAGGTGGTGAATGACTTGCTGAACCATCCTCAGAACTCCGTCTTAGGTTCCCGTGATGTTCTCCGAACGTGTTAGGTTGCAAGAGAGTTAGAGAGTCCGATACTGATCTGAACGGGGTACTCCTAGACCGCAACAATAAAATAACTTCTATTTTGAGGTTACTTCCTCAACTACTCAATTAATACTTGAATTCTTGAATGTAAAACTTGCAGGAAGTCCTCATGACTTCACTTCTTGAGCTCAAGAATCCTCTCTCATCACGGCATAACACACACACACACACACACACACACACACACACACACACACACACACACACACCTAGAAAGCAACAAGTTCTTCAGTGTGCATCACCAACGGTTTCAACATGAGTTCCATCTCTCAACAGGTAGCTTCCCGACATAAATGCAGAAAAAGTACTTATATGGTAAAACAAACCCACAAAAGGATGTATATAATGAAAATTGGGGATAAGGAAATAAAAGTATCTAAATGTGAGGAAGAGAAAGATCTAGGTGTGACTTTTGACAAAAATTTGCTATTTGACAAACATATTGTAAATAGTATTAATAAGGCTAACAGAATGATTGGAATAATAAAAAAGAACCTTTACATTTATAGAAAAGGACACTTTTTTGCAATTATATAAGACACTAGTTAGACCTGTTCTTGAATATGGCACACTGTATGGTATCCAATGTTAAAGAGACAATCAGAAGCTCTAGAACAGGTACAAAGAAGAGCAACCAAGATGATTCATAATATAAAAGATTACTCATATCAGGAAAGATTAAAATATCTACAACTTCCAACACTTAAGGCAAGAAGATTAAGAGAAGACTTGATTCAAGCATACAAGATATTTAATGGAATTGATGATGTTGATAAAGCATGTTTTTTTGTACTCCGCAGAAGAATGTTACAAGGAACAGTGAAGATAAGATATTTAAAAAATATTCCAGAACTAATTCTGAGAAAATTTACTTTTACTAATAGAGAAAACCAATTTTTGGAATGAACTAACAGTTAACATCAAACGTGCACCTAGTATTAATGTTTTTAAGAACTCATGATAAACATGAATTATTAACAAAAATTAGATATGAATTTGATGGAAAATTGGACTGAGCTAGCCTATGACTGGACCAACGGTCACACAAAAAAAGGATATGTACATACAGAAGGGGCTTAAAAGCCTAAATAGGCTAAGTTGTGTTTGATACAACGCCCCTGATTCTGATCCTGATCCTGATCCTGAAATCAGCTGCTATTCTCTTTCAGAACGTACACAAGTTCATCTAAACAACTTCATCAACAGTTTTTATCCAAGGTTCGCTTTGCATCATAAAAGTATCTATCAAAACTTTGTCAGCTGCTAGATGCCGGCTTCCGTACCTACTCGTTAGCTTGGGTCCGACTGTTGAGGCTGTATCCAGGCGATCCCCTTCCCTCTGTACTGTACGTCATAACTTAATCTTTACATCAGACCCGATCACGTCACATGGAGAATGACGCTTGACTTGTTCGGAAAAAGAAAATAGAACTTGACGTTTCATGTATGTCCGAATATTTCTATAACACACTGTCTTCTTCCCTGCAACTGAGTGACCCTCGGCACTGTGACCTTATTACCCAAGGCAACGGCCAGTATTCCAATTTCAAATCGATTCGCAGCCACACAAATCTCCAAAAGCCCGTTGTCCATTCTGCCATCTAATCTATGCCCGTATATGTATTGATCCCATGAAAATAAATATTATCGCTAAGTCATTGTACCAAAGCCAGTACCAGTTTCACCTGAACTCTGTCTGCATTATTCTGTGTGATCTTTCCCCCCTCTTACGTCAAAACTCATTCAGCTGTAGTGCTATTGTCACTATAATTCAACAGTCAGACACTTATTTTCAACGATCCTTAACTCAGACCAGAGGTTATTGAGTTTAAAACCCTTTTCCACTGTGGAAGAGCAGCTTACGCACGTGTTCCGCAACGGCCCACTTGACGTGCCAGCTCGTCAACTACAGTGTTATGTTCTCTAATTATCCCTTATGATTAATTATTTATTCGCCTAGATGGCAGACTCTGCTTGTTGCATATCGAGGGTTCTTCCTGAACACCACGGTAGTCTTAAATTTAACGGGGCTTATTCAGTTCCAAGAAAATGGCATTTTCTGCTTTAAAATTGTTGACACTGCCTCAAAAAAAAAAAAAAAACAAAAAAACGCTAAAGGGTGGGGTGGGTTACCTTACATGACTAAATAGTATGTAGATTCATAAACTTGATTTTAGAATGATTGAAATGCTGGTGTTAAGCGTTTTGAGTCACGGCGTTGTAAAGTTAGTTTGGTCTCTGAAGGTATCTATAAATATGACTAAATCAGCATGTAGATTCATAAACTTAACTTAGAATCGTTAAAACGCTGGCTTTAAGCGTTTTGATTCACGACATTCTAAAGTTTGGTCTGTGAAGGTATATTTAAAGGATTGAATTAGTATGTAGGTTCATAACTTAATTTTAGAATCATTGAAAAGCTGGATTAAACTTTTTCAGTCACGTCATTGTAAAGTTTGGTCTATGAAGGTATATATAAACGACTAAATCAGTACTAGTAATTCATAAACTTTATTTAGAATGATTGAAAAGCCGACGTTAAGCTTGCTGAGTTACGACATTCTAAAGTTTGGTCTGTGAAGGTATATATAAATGACTAAATTAGTATGTAGATTCATAAACTTAATTCAGAATGATTAAAAAGCTGGTATTAAGCTTTTTGATTCACGACATGTAAAGTTTGGTCTGTGAAGGTACGTGGGAGAAATCTAGAGTTATCTGAATTAAACTCAGGTTGGCCAACATTTGCTTCCCCACGGGCAGATTCGCGTGTTGCGTCCGGCTACTGTCCTTGCGGCCCCGTAGTAGGCGGTTATGAGGCCACAGCAGGTAAACTGACCACGAACTGGACATTCACACCGTTCGGTGTTGGCGTATGCCATGACGCGTCAGTTATGAATTGTTAGGTCAGAGTTTGGGGTTACAGTAAAGGTCAAGTTTGAACAGATGAAAATCACTCTGACTCTGTGAAAAAAAAATCTTATTGTGAAAAAGATTATTCTATCCTGGAATTCGGGGTCAGTAAATTAGTTCAATGCTATATGTCAGCAAAAAAATAGCAGAATGATGCATGACTTGTGGATTCCTTGTGTTTTTACGCCATTAGTGGAGCACTAGGATTTTGGAGTGAAAAGTCTAAGCAGACGACAGGAAAATGAAGGGTCATGTGGATCGTGCTTGCATAGAAAAAGAAACGGACAGGAGACCTAGTCAGTCCACTGTGAGTGTGGCATAGCAGTGGACGCCAGGGGAAAGGTGGCAGCTCTCCTTTGAGGGACACTGATGTGAGAGGTCAGTGTCAGGCGACGCAGTCAACCTTCCAGCCATATGGGTGACGACGGGTCCAGCCTGTGTCGCTGGGGGACGGCTCCTGGAGATGTGGGGCGATCAGCGATGGAGCGCTGCCAGACTGCGATTACCGTGGCCTGGGTAACATGTTCTGAGCTGGGGCAGACATGGGGGCACTCATGGGGTTGGGCTGAAAAATTGCCCTCTCGGCCGTAGTCTGTGAGTACCCGCCAAATATTAGGGACTCGTGCAGCGCTCCATCGACTTTCGTCCTGCTCCCTCCTTGAGGTGGCCTCATGCGGCACAGGACCATCGCCACACGAGCATGAAGAAGGCCGCCCGGTGGTCCTGAAGACAGCCTTTAGTTTCGGGAAAGGAGGCAACATACACCGACGCCCATCGTCGGTCGATCAACAACCAAAATTGAACCAACGTTCAAGAGAAACAAGAGCTCGGAGAGAGAGAAACACGACGACCCCACATGAAACTCACCCACTACTGCCGGCGACAGCAGTTGCCACTAATGATGCAGACCTTGTCTGTAGTATTCTTGTCCTTAACGGCCTCAGGCCGATAGGACGTTAAACTCACCCTCAACGCAACGCGGACCTGCCTCAGAGTCAGGTATGGTATGGGTCAAGGGCTGGACTGTGCGATGAATAGGTTTTAGTACTAGCTGGTCTTCTGACAAAAGCCAGGGACAGCAGCTTTGAGTGCAATGGAGAATACATAGAGTTTGGGGCCTAAACTGTGACCGTGGACTCGGACCTTAGTGGTCAGCGCTTTCCCTGCTGCTTGACCAACGGTGTTCTGCTGTGCTGTCCATTCCAGTATCAAAATAAGTTATTTCATGTGTATGAGTGTGTGCGCGCATACGGCGTACGTGTGAGTGCACGGCTGTCTGCGCGCGCATTTATTAAGATAATATATCATTATGATACATGCAGATCCCTCGGTGCGCCCCCTCCTTTCCTCCCTCCCTCCCCCGTTCCTCCATCCTTCCTTCTTCCTTTTTCGCTTTTCCGGGGTGTTCTACAGCGATCAATGCTAACTACAAGCGTGGAGAATGACAACCATGCACATGGCAAACTACAAGCGTGGAGAATGACAACCATGCACATGGCAAACTACAAGCGTGGAGAATGACGACATGCACATGGCAAACTACAAGCGTGGAGAATGACGACCATGCACATGGCAGACTACAATGTGGAGAATGACAACCATGCACATGGCAGACTACAAGCGTGGAGAATGACGACCATGCACATGGCAGACTACAAGCGTGGAGAATGACGACCATGCACATGGCAAACTACAAGCGTGGAGAATGACGACCATGCACATGGCAAACTACAAGCGTGGAGACTGACGACCATGCACATGGCAGACTACAAGCGTGGAGAATGACAACCATGCACATGGCAAACTACAAGCGTGGAGAATGACAACCATGCACATGGCAGACTACAAGCGTGGAGA
>CM065718.1:49241565-49249065 GCA_033310375.1 Conus canariensis | reverse complement strand
GTTACTTCATACTTTGTTTTGGGAATCTTCCCGAAGGGTTATAACTTGTATTAATGTACAAGTAGGGTAACTCCTGCTCCCACAGGAAAACATAACTCCAAAGGAATGCTGCTTACGACACCGAATCGCCTAGCAGACATGACAGCACGGAGCATACAGAACAAACAAGGAAACAGCCCCAGGGAACAAGGAAACATCTCCAGTCTGCTTGTGTGTCAGGGGGCTGTTTCCTTGTTTGTTCTGTGTGCTATGTGCTGTCATGTCTGCTAGGCGATTCGGTGTCGTAAGCAGCATTCCTTTAGAGTTATGTTTTCTTGTGGGAGCAGGAGTTACCCTACTTGTTTGTTGTTTATTGTTTACTATTCCCTGCCTCATTTCATATTTACTTTTGTATGAATGTATTTATTTAGACACCAAACCACGTCAACCATACCTAACACCTCCTACACGTATACTTAAAACTCCGAAAGGAGGACACATTTTTTAAAAAAGGCTGTATATACATGTCCGATATTGCACGAATGATGGAAACGACGGAAACAAGTAACTACGACAATGGGAAAGGAAACAAAGTGCGTTAACGTCCAAGACTCCAGTGTCCTGGTCTCACACAAAAAATGTGGAGAGGTGGAGGCGTGGAAGTTTTTAAAGCTCACTTCAGATTTAAAAAAAAAAGAAAAAAAAAAAAGACAGAAACGAAAACGAAAGCAACTCATACAAAAAGGCACGCTTCACACTAGTAGTCACCCCAGACCTATGAACCAGCCATGAAGGCACTGCGGGTGTTAAGTGCCTGCCTCTGAGCATCCGGGCCATAGGCAAACACTCTGTTGTAGCTTGACCTTAATTAAGTGCCGACCTGTTAGCAACAGGGCCAAACACACTCTGTTGTAGCTAGACATTAACTAAGTACCTACCTACCTGTGAGCATCAGGGCCAAACACAAACACTCTGTTGTAGCTAGACATTAACTAGGTACCTGTCTGTGAGCATCCGAGCCACACACACTCTGTTGTAGCTAGACCTTAATTAAGTGCCAAACTGTTAGCATTCGGGCCATAGACACACATTCTGTTGTAGCTAGACCTTATATAAGGACCGACCTGTCAGCATCCAGGCTAAAATCCAATTCATGAACACAGTGGTCTGGTCAATACTTCAACTTCCTTCTCCTGCCTGAGCACATGTGGGCCAAATACCCACTAAATGGAGTGATAAATAAGATTAACGTTTCGTTGGCCAGAAGCTCATGGAGACTATTTGTTTCCACACCGTAGTTTGTATGAAAGGCAGGGTGCGAGAAAACGATGGAAAATATTTGTGGGCTGACCAGGACAAAATTTTCGTGCTCACGGCGAGTATTACTTTGTGCGCGTTTGATGTCTGTTGTGAGAAGCGTTTGAAGATGGTATATTTGTCAGAAATTATTGTCAAAAACTTACTTGTTTTCTTTTGTGTTGTGTATATGATAAGCGCTAATCTGCACTTTGATCTCTTGTGCATTTTATTTACGTTCTGGCTTGCACTAATCTAAGGTCGTTGGCTGGAACGTCAGCTGTGGCAGTGACTTGCTCATGGAATAAAACTTGGCTTAGTTTTTATGCTTTTATGTACACAATTTCCACAGAAACTAAAGCAACTTGGTGGGGTAAAGGAGGGAGGCGGGAGGGGGGAGAAGGAGATCCATTCATTTAACATTTATGCAGATGAGAGGCACTCAGACTAAACAAGGAATTGTTCTTAAAAAGGTATTTCCACACGCTGACCCATGCATGCACCAACAACGGCAGATGGCATGTCCTGCATGTCCTTACACAAATTAATGTTGATTTCAGACTGTTTAGTTCTTAGATCTGGAACATTGGCATAGCCTGTGAAGCTGGAACATCGGCATAGCGTGTAGATCTGGAACATTGGCATTGCCTGTGAATCTGAAATATTGACATAGCCTGTGGACCTGGAATATTGGCATAGCTTGTGGATCTGGAACATAGGCATAGCCTGTGGATCTGGAACATCACATAGCCTGCAGATCTGGAACATGGTCATAGCCTGTGGATCCGTAAAATTGGCATGGCCTGTGGATCTGGATCATTGGCATAGCCTGTGGATCTGAACAATTGGCATAGCCTGTGGATCTGGATCATTGGCATAGC
This sequence comes from Conus canariensis, assembly GCA_033310375.1. Taxonomy (NCBI): domain Eukaryota; kingdom Metazoa; phylum Mollusca; class Gastropoda; order Neogastropoda; family Conidae; genus Conus; species Conus canariensis. The sequence continues at coordinate 49,246,909 of CM065718.1, read as the reverse complement.
CTGTGGATCTAGACAATTGGCATAGCCAGTGGATCTGGAACGTTGGCATGGCCTGTGGATCTAGAACATTGGGATAGCCTGTGGATCTGGAACATTGGCATGGCCTGTGGATCTGGAACATAGGCATAGCCTGTGGATCTGGAACATCACATAGCCTGCAGATCTGGAACATTGTTATAGCCTGTGGATCCGTAAAATTGGCATGGCCTGTGGATCTGGATCATTGGCATAGCCTGTGGATCTGGACAATTGGCATAGCCTGTGGATCTGGATCATTGGCATAGCCTGTGGATCTGGACAATTGGCATAGCCTGTGGATCTGGAACATTGGCATGGCCTGTGGATCTAGAACATTGGGATAGCCTGTGGATCTGGAACATTGGGATAGCCTGTGGATCTGGAACATTGGGATAGCCTGTGGATCTGGAGTATCACATAGCCTGTAGATCTGGAACATTGTCATAGCCTGTAGATCTGGAACATCACATAGCCTGTAGATCTGGAACATGGTCATAGCCTGTGGATTCGCAAAATTGGCATAGCCAACAGATTTGGAACATTGACATAGCCTGTGGATCTGGAACATTGGGATAGCCTGTGGATCCGCAAAATTGGCATAGCCAGCAGATTTGGAACATTGACATAGCCTGTGGATCTGGAACGCTAGCATAACCTGCGGATCTGGCACATTGACATAGCCTGTGGCTCTGGAACATCAACATAGCCTGTGAATCTTGAACATTGGCATAGCCTGTGGATTTGAACATTGACATAACCTGTGGATCTAGAACACTGGCATAGCCTGCAGATCTGGGACATCGGCATAGCCTGTGGATCTGGTACATTGGCATAGCATTTGGATCTGGAAGTGGATCTGGAACACTGGCATAGCCTGTGGATCTAGAACACTGGCATAGCCTGTGGATCCGCAACATTGGCGTGTACTGCGGATCTGGACGATTGGCATAGCCTGTGGATCTGGAACATCACATAGTCTGTGGATCTGGAACATCACATAGCCTGTGGATCTGGAACATTGGCACTGCCTGCGGATCTGGAACATCACATAGCCTGTGGATCTGGAACATCACATAGCCTGTGGATCTGGAACATTGGCACTGCCCGTGGATCTGGAACACCATATAGCCTATGGATCTGGAACATTGGCATAGGCTGTGGATCTGGAACATAGGTTCAGTCTGTGGAACTTGAACATTGAAGGAAGCTACTGATCTGGACCATTGGCATAGCCTGTGTAACTTGAACTTATGGGTCTGGAACATTGTAGCACAGAACACATGGCTTCTGCTGATTATACTGTTGGCATGTGTCAGCTCGGGTGTGTGGGCAAGTTTGGCACTTCCTTCTCTTTTAGGGGACGTTTCAACGTCAGATCGGTCAGACTGCAGTCTGCTTGTGTGTCAGGTGAATTGGTACCACGAGCAGCATTACTTTGGAGTTGTTGGCCTGTCATTTTTTGACTACGAGTGCAAAAGTTGCCTCCCTTACTTGTGATTTGCCTCCCCTGTCTGTCGACATCTCCCCGCCTCCCTTCAGATGCGCTGTCCTACTATCAGTCATACCGGCGTGACCTGCAGTGCTTTCTGTTTGTGTGCTGAGTGTAAACAGGTTCAAGGTCCAAATCCTACATTCAGTGTGGGGTGAATGTCCGTTTGTATTGGCACAGGTCTTCTGTTTGTTGTTGTTGTTGTTGTTGCTGCTGCTGCTGCTGCTGCTGCTGCTGCTGGAGGCGCGTGTTAATTCTGAACGTAAGGGCAGCCTTGGGATTGGAATTCCTTAAAAAAATATATATTTTTTAAAGGTTTGCTCGTTTCGCTTGATGAATGGGTACAAGAAACCATCATCAGTTTTAAGTTATAAGCATGTGGCTGTTCTGCCATGTAAGGAAAAGGTAGCTTGAGTGTCATCATTCTTAATTTTGCTCTCTTTTCATGCGGTTTTTTTTAATATTTATTTTATGATTTATTTGTTGTTGCTTTGTTGTTGTTGTTGTTGTTGTTTAACTGTTTTTTATGTAGGGGGTGGAGGGGCGGGTGAGGTGGTGGGATGCTTATCACTTGCAGTGCCTTTATTTATTGTTTTGTTGTTGTTGTTGTTGTTTTTTACAGATTAATGACAAAGGTAGCGTTTTTACAGACGCGGGGTCTTTTGCGCGAAATGTTTTGGCATAATGGACTTCAGGTTATGGGTTCACTCCAACCACCATGTAAAATCCAATGAAGATTGACAGACAAACAAACCGGTAAACAGGAAGAAGGAAAACACACACGCCACTGAAGAAAAAGCTTGGGCCTCTGACTGGGATTTCTCACTTCCTTAGCAAGCGTGTTAAACGCTGGCTCACCAGCACAGCAGGTGGTGTAAAGAATTATGGCATGATTAGGACGAACTGCTTTTCAGTGCTGAATGAACTGCATCAACAGTTACAGTGAACACAGCTTTCGTTTTACTGAGATTCTTTCACACACTCACTCACACACACACACACACACACACACACGCACGCACGCACGCAGTCACGCTCTCTCTCTCTCTCCTCTCTCTCTCTCTCTCTCTCTCTCTCCACACACACACACACACACACACACACAAAACACACACACACACGCACGCACGCACGCACGCACGCACGCACGCACGCACACCACACACACACACACACACACACACCCCACACACACACACACACAGGTGTGCGCGACGCTTGCATGCGCGCATGTACATGTCAACGAGCGACGTCCACTGCATAAAAAAAAAAAAAAAAAAAAAAAAAAAACAGAGACAGCAGTGTGTCCTGTCCTGTGAACTGGGGTCTGTGGAAGTTAATGTCACACGGGAATCGCAAACCAGCATTTCATGCTGAAACCAGGGTGCTGCATAGGTGTCATGCGTTTCCCGTCTGACATGACTTTTGAAATACTCACTGCTGTAAACTGTGTGCACCACCTTAGTAGAATGGATGTTTCACGTGCAAACACTGCCGTGTGACACAGCCTTAACCCCTGAGCCAGCCCTGCATATCCCCAGCGTGCATAGCCCCAGGTCTGTCATTGCAATGAACACAAAGGGCACGCGCTGCATGGCTGTCCTTCTGGTACAACATCATCGTTCATCAAATTCTGCACCATTTTTGTTTTCAACTTTCATAAACAGACAGGAAAAGGAGATATGTAACAGGATAAGTATATAAGCAATTTTTTTTTTTTTTTTAAGAAAATCCACAAGTTAACAATACAGAGATATAACTAAGCCAGACAGCTGTTTCGCTTCTGCAGAATTTTCTCACTTATGAGAAAGAAAAAAAAAATAATATGAATTATTAACAGCTACATTCCGCTCGACGGCTTACTAAATCATCAGTCGTTTGGAACATTCTGTTGAAAATGTCTCCTTTTGTTATTGATAATGATATTCCTGCTATTCACCTCTTAAATCGACGATGTTACTACAAATGTGTAAATGTACAAGGCAGTTCTGCTGACACCACACAATCATCACGTAAAATGATTTGCAATCTCACGGGAAGCTTTAACGATAAATTCCTATTCGATCAAACGTGTTGACCGAAAAACACCAAGTTACATCATGACGGAACAAAAGAAGGAGCAAAGAGATTTCTGATTCACGTTAACTAAAAAGAAAATAAAGAATATGAAAAAAAAACACAAGAAAATGAAGAGGGAAGGGAGAAATAGAAGATAAATAGAAATAATGAAAGGGGAATAAATGAAAATATGAAGAAAGGAGAAAAAGAAACTCAAAAGAGCAAATGGACTTCTCGCATATTGAATCATTTGTGGAAAGAATGAGCATATTTTCTTTGTAAAGAATTTTCTAGTGGTAGAAAATGTTCTGGTTGTAAAAGAACCTATTCCTTTGCACAAAATTTACAAGCTGAAATATTCCCACTTTTCTTCGAAAAGAATGTACCACTTGAACAAAGAATCCCTCTTCTTTTACACTCCGTGTACAATTTATTGAAAATACCCCGATTCCCACCCTATACCCCTTACCCGATTCCCACCCTATACCCCTTACCCGATTCCCACCCTATACCCCTTACCCGATTCCCACCCTATACCCCTTCTGTGCACGCAATTCAAGTGTTGTTGAAACCAAAAAAAGCAATAAAAAGGAATATTGGTTCGCACAAAACTGACTGGTTGAACAAGTATCCACACCCCCTCTTTTAAAACTTTAAGCAATTGTCCATGGTGGATTTTGTGTGTGTGTGTGTGTGTGTGTGTGTGTGTGTGCGCGCGCGCGCGTAAGTGTGTGTGTGTTGTGTGTGTGTGTGTGTGTGTGTGTGTGTGTGTGTGTGTGTGTGTGTGTGTGCAGTTTACGAATTATAAAATGTACTCTCCTTCCTTTGCTAACCATTTACCGATTCTAGAAAATATCGGTCCATGATACAATATTTGCCAGTTTCAGCAAATATCCCCTTTCCACAGCACAGAGTTTACTGGTTATAGAAAATAACCGTCTTCCATGACATACAGTTTGCCAGTCGCAGAACCCCCCCCCCCCCCCCCCCCCCCCCTTTCTCTCTTCCTCTTCCATGGCACACAATACACGGGTGGTAGAAGGCATCCCCCTTTCCGTGACACTCAACTTCTCAGTCGTAGAAAATATCCATTCTGCGTCGCTTACACTGGTTGTAGAAAATACCCCTAGTCAGTAACAATATACAAATTATGATTGAACAAAAATACCCTCCTTCATGACATACAAATTACAAATTGTAAAATGCATCCTCCTTTCTTTGCACATAGTGTAGCAGCCTCAGGAAGCAGGCCCTTTCCTGTGCCCCATTCCTTTGCCCCTTCCCTGTGCCCCATTGCTTTGCCCCTTCCCTGTGCCCCATTGCTTTGCCCCTTCCTTGTGCCCCATTGCTTTGCCCCTTCCTTGTGCCCCATTGCTTTGCCCCTTCCCTGTGCCCCATTCCTTTGCCCCTTCCCTGTGCCCCATTCCTTTGCCCCTTCCCTGTGCCCCATTGCTTTGCCCCTTCCCTGTGCCCCATTCCTTTGCCCCTTCCCTGTGCCCCATTCCTTTGCCCCTTCCCTGTGCCCCATTGCTTTGCCCCTTCCCTGTGCCCCATTGCTTTGCCCCTTCCCTGTGCCCCATTGCTTTGCCCCTTCCTTGTGCCCCATTGCTTTGCCCCTTCCCTGTGCCCCATTCCTTTGCCCCTTCCCTGTGCCCCATTCCTTTGCCCCTTCCCTGTGCCCCATTCCTTTGCCCCTTCCCTGTGCCCCATTGCTTTGCCCCTTCCCTGTGCCCCATTCCTTTGCCCCTTCCCTGTGCCCCATTGCTTTGCCCCTTCCTT
>CM065718.1:49209065-49236565 GCA_033310375.1 Conus canariensis | reverse complement strand
GTGCGTGTGTGTGTGTGTTGTGTGTGTGTGTGTGTGTGTGTGTGTGTGTGTGTGTGTGTGATGAATCCAAATCAGCGGACGAAAGGCCTCTGAGCAGTTGATATGAATGGTTCTGTTTTCAAGATGGATTACGATGGTCCCCATATGCTGCTATTGAAGGATTTTATATTTATAATCTAACGCTCTGGGTTTTTTTTTTCCTGTTTTCTTTCTCTCTCTCAAATTCCTCCATCCTCCCATCCCCACCCCCATCCCTTTTTTCCTGTAGCCAAGTCATTATTGTCATAACAGAGGGAATTGTTAGCCTGCACTTGTTTCCCAACAATACTCCTTGTTTACACACACACACACACACATATATATATATATATATATATATATATATGTGTGTGTGTGTGTGTGTGTGTGTGTGGCGCGCGCGCGCGCGCGCGTGTGCGTGCGTCTGTGTGTGTGTGTGCGTGCGTGCGCGTGTTTGAAAATGTGTATGTCTCTCTATCTCTCTCTCTCTCTCGTCTCTCTCTCTCTCTCTCTCTCTCTCTCTCTCTCTCTCTCTATATATATATATATATATATATATAGATAGATAGAGAGAGAGAGAGGGAGGGAGACAGACAGACAGAGAGACATAGAGAGACAGGTGTGTGTGTGTGTGTGTGTGTGTGTGTGTGTGTGTGTGTGTGTGTGTGTGTGTGTGTGTAGATATAGATACAGAGAGAGAGAGAGAGAGAGTGTGCGTGCGTGCGTGTGGAAGTGGAGGGGAGGGGGATGGTAAACATCGGTCTTTCACCGTGGTACTGTGATAGGAATGCCAGACCGCGGGCTGAGAGGTCATGGGTTCAAATTCCATAAGCATAGGCAGCCACTACTCAATCTTGAGTATGCCATGGACTCGAATGGAACGACTATCGAGCTCCTTCTATTTCTTCGAAAGGTGCGGTCTCTGAAAAGTGGTATTGATATTTTCTGATCTGCTCTACAACTGTAGGCCTAGGTATATTACGGGTTTGATTGACTGAGATAGATTATGAACAAAAAGTACTGAACATAGTTATGTCATGAATGAGACTCCAGTGATTGTTCAAGGTATCATCATCGCTACTGTCATCAGGCACACGTCATAATCAGGATGGTGCACCAAATCACTGTATAATCCATGTAAGTGTTTGAGGCCTAGCACAAGTTCGAGCCAGCATTTGATATTAAACTGATCATTGATCAACAGAACATTGCCCTACCAATCATTCCACTTGTTTTTGTTTTTTGGGTTTTGTTTTGTTTTTTCTACCCGTGACATCATTTACAATCTTCAAATACATGACCTTCCTCTCAGCTGACGTCACATTTCAGGCATTCGCACTCACCCGTGACCCTATCTTTGCGCTAGGTTGGCTATCCCACATAGTCCCATTCCTTTGATTTTAATCTGCCTGCTTGGAGCCATGCGGCTCGTGCCTTGATGGCCATATGAAGGAAAACGAGGAGAATCCACTTTCAGACACTGACAATTCTCAGAACAATCTGATTGTGTTATGTCTAAAAATGCTCGATTCCTGAATTAAGCAAGGCCTTGGTGCATGAATTTTTGGTGCGTGGCCTCTTCATGCTCTGCTCGCGTGTATGTGAGCATTTGCTTGCGAACATACACGCGTGTGACCATCTGTGCGTGTGAGCAAATGTGTGTGAGTGTGTGTGGGCGAGAGAAAGAAAGGATATAAGCTCGCGTGCGCGCGCGTGCGTGTATGTATGTTCGCGCGGTGTATGTGTGTGCGTGCGTGCGTGCGTGTGTGTGTGCGTGCGTGCGTGCGCGTGTGTGTTGTGTGTGTGTGTGTGTGTGTGTGTGTGTGTGTGTGTGTGTGTGTGTGTGTTCGCGCGGTGTGTGTGTGTGTGTGTGTGTGTGTGTGTGTGTGTGTGTGAGTGTGTGTGTGTGTGTGTGTGTGTGTGTGTGTGTGTGTGTGTGTGTGTGTGTGTGTGTGTGTGTTCGGACGGTGTGTGTGTGTGTGTGTGTGTATGTGTGTGTGTGTGTGTGTGCGTGCGTGTGTGTACGCGCGCGCGGCGCGCGTGTGTGTGTGTTGGGAGGGGGGAGGGGGTGTTTGTTTGAAGCAGCGTGCATGCGCATTTTTTAAATCTAGTGTGGCATCTTACAAAATATTTCGAACCGACCGACTCTCTCTCTCTCTCTCTCTCTCTCTCTCTCTCTCTCTCTCTCTGAGTCCCCAACCGAAACCCAACTAATTATCACCAAAAACACGCCAAAACATTTCTTTCTCTCTCTCTCTCTCTCTCTCTCTCTCTCTCTCTCTCCAACCGAAACCCAGCTAACACTCAGCAAAAACAGACCAAAACATTTCTCTAGAACCACCGCAAAAACTCCGATGCCTCTTTCAGTTTCTGCGATATACTAGGAAACACCTTATCTTTTACACGCAACATTACGCTCGTGAACCCGAAACGGCAAAGTCAGTCAGTCAGTCGACCTGAGCCACAGGCAAAAACTTGGGTTCTTGGAAACCTGGCCACAAGAGAAACTGAAAGAACGCACTGAAAAGAAACCCGGACACCCTTGTGCAATGAACACGGTGCGTGCAAGCCTTGTGAATGAGGTGGGGCCCACTAACTGAAAGCGAAACTAAAGCAGGCTTAGTAATCCTGCTCCACTGATAAGATCACGTTCGCAGGAAATGACGTTGGCTGCGCGTATAAATTGCGTACGGGTGGGTTCTGCGCTTCACTCTGAGTGGTAAATGTCGGGTACATTTCGACTTCGGCCTTCGCTATTTCTGACTTGAGCAGGTGAGTACAGACTTTGTCTTTGACTGCAGTATAGTAGACGATGTTTGGAAATGTTTGTGACTGGGACAAAGTAGTTTTAAGTGCTGTGTGAACGATCGTTGTGAACAGTGTTCGTGTTTTATTGGACTTCCTGTCCAGCTAGACACACAAACACAGAAACACACAGACAGACGGACACACACACACACACACACACACACACACACACACACACACACTCAGGCAGACACACACACACACGCACGCACGCACACGCGCACACACACACACACACACACACACACACACACCACACATAAACACACACACACGCGCGCGCGCGCGCGCGCGCACACACACTGACTGACTGACTGAAACCATTTATTGTCCGATTAACATAGTGTTGTACTGACATTTAAAAAAACCTTAATACATTAATGAGAAACGAAAATAATACAAGTAACATCTGAATGACATAAAACTCATAAAGGAAATTTATCAGGGAAATATTTAACATTTCACACACACACACACACACACACACACACACACACACACACACACACACACACACACACATGCGCATGAGCAACTGCTGTCCTCTTACATTAGGGATCAGAAACAGTAGTTTGTCCCATTCCCCACGTTTTCCGCAGTATGTCCTTTATGCATTTTTCTCAGTGATTACATGTCCGGTGAATGTCATGTTGTAACTGATTGTAGCCTAATACAGCAGTAATTTCCAACAATTTCCTGTGTCAGTCTGTACTAAACTCAAAGATCTCTTCCAAGGGGCGATCCAAAAAGAATGTTTTTGGAGACAGCTTGACTCCACCGCATAATTTTAAGTCAACTGTACTTAAGTCAAACTAAGATTTTGTTTCGTCCTTATTTTACAGACAATGACTGCGGTCACGTCAGTAAACAGATACAGGATTATAGTCATGCATCAGGACGACTCTGCTACATACATGAAAACTAACGATTCAAATGTAAAACACCATAATGCTCATTTCCATCTGTTCTTTCCACGTAAAATCGACTCTGGAAGTACAAAGAAATATGACTTGTACCCTCAGTTTAGGACAGACTGCATGACATGTAATTTCATCCAACAGTTATTTAACTTGTCTTTTTTTTAAGAGTGAAGTCATATATAATTTCATCCAACAGTTATTTTACTTGCCTTTTTTTTAAGAGTGAAGTCAGCATGGTTTTGCGTCACCAGTCTCGATGTTTGACTCACAGGGTCTCCTACAGAGAATAGATGGCAACTAGATGATTGAATTAACCTTGCATCATGACGAAAAGAAGGTGTATGTACACGTTTCTGCTAGTATTACAAGATGCCAGATATAGCTAATGACACTGATCTCCAAATTCGGTTGCGAACTGAATTAGGAAAGAGTACCATAACTGCTTATCATGGTGATTAAAACATTTTGATTACTTTTGTCGAGAAAGGAGTGATTAAAAAGCAAAATGTATGAAGCCCAATATTTCTCTTCTCTCTCTCTCTCTCTCTCTCTCTCTCTCTCTCTCTCTCTCTCTCTCTCTCTCTCTCTCTCTCTCTCTCCCTCTCTCTCTCTCTGAAGTTTGGTGGTATGGTAATTCTGAGGTTAAAGTAACCAATTCGTAGAAATATTTAGGAATGTTTTTTACAACAAAATTAAGTTGGAATTTAGGTTGGTGTGAAACAAGCAGAAAAGGCAAAAAAGGAGTGACAGAAATTTTGAAAACGTTGAAGAAATTAAATACTACTGATCCGCACATATTTTGGAAGCTATTTGATACCCAGATTGAACCGATTCTTACATATGGTGCTGAAATATGGGGACTTGAAGAAAATCTAAAAATAGAAAGAGTGCACACTTATGCAATCAAACGGTTTCTGAATATTCCGATTCATTCGTCCAATAAAATAGCTTACGGTGAAACAGGAAGGTACCCTTTGTACATCAGATGTATTGTAAAGTGTGTCAGATACTGGTGTAAAGTAATACGATTACCAGTAGCTAGAATGAGCAGGCAAGCCTATGACATGATGCTGCAACAATGTGAGTTAGGAAATGTTAACTGGGCCTCTAAGGTTAAGAAAGTGCTGACAGAGAATGGGTTTGGGATAGTGTGGTTGGGCCAGGCAGTCGGAAACGAAACCGTTTTTATGTCTGAATTCAAAGATAGACTAATTTCCTCATATAAACAAAACTGGCACAGTCAACTAGAAGAACATGATAGATATTCTTGGTTCCTATCCTTCAAAAGTAACTTGGAGGCAGAAAAGTATTTACATCTAGTATCTAATCGGTGGCAAAGAGGTATCCTTGCAAGATTTAGAAATAGAACACTGGGATTAAATGCTAATAAAAGATAGTATCTAAATAATAATGCTGTTGATGATTCGTGTCCATTATGTAATGATATTGCAATTAGAGAAGATGAGTTACATTTTTTGTTCACTTGTCCTGCTTATGAGAACATTAGAAAAAAATCAAGACTCTTTGATCATAACATAGTCAAGAGTCGAAACCTTAACAATATTTTGCAAACAAATGATGGAACATTGTTAAAGATGCTGGCAAAATATCTAACAGAAGCTGTAGACACGCGGAAGAAAATTATGAATGAATAAAAGTTCAAAACACTGAGGGGATATCAATTATATTTCATTTTTTATTGTTTAGAATACTTATTTGACCTTGAAGCTTGATGGTTCAAGTGAGTGGTTTTCATAATATCAAGCCAGATAAATCATCTGTACAGAGAATGTATGTGGATGGGGAGAAGGGAGGATAAGGATACAAATGCGTGCGTGCAAGTCGATGGAAGATAGGATGGATCAGTGTGCGTATGTGAAGGGAATGGTGGTTGTGTGAGAATGATTTTTGTACTAGAACATATACAAGAAACGCAAATGAGTGATGGAAATGGAAATCATTTCTTAATTTTGCTTAGTTGTGTAGACACCTAATTTGCAGTTTTTCTTTTGTTTTCTTTTCTCCTATGCATGAAAAAGACATTGTACCCCCTTGACAAAAGGGCTATAAGCCATTGTCAATAAAAGATGTCAGTGTCAGTGTCTCTCTCTCTCTCTCTCTCTCTCTCTCTCTCTCTCTCTCTCTCTCTCTCTCTCTCGTATGCTAAAATTGTTGGTTACTTTGAAAATGTGTCATTACCGTCGATAGCGTTGTTGCCAGTCTTTTCCTGTTACTGGCAATTCTTTTTATTGCAGAAGAGGCGAAAAGATAATCTTGTTCATTATCTTCAGTGTTCGAGCATTTAGGGGCCCTCTGTTCAAAACCCAATTTCAGTAACCTCCCTTCAGAGGGCAACTCTTCCCTGAAGAAGCTCCGTGGTGCATTCCATGTCGTGTACCAATCTCAGTGAAACATATCCTTTTGCAGTGTTAGGACTTGCATGATGTCAGACATAAACACCGTACAGCAGACTCCATGAAAACCTTGTTCAGAGATGTCCCACCTGATGTGTGTGATCTTTGGATTTCTGAGGGAGATTAACATTTTTCATCTGATCTAAGATTTTACGGAGGACATATCTTCAACAAAATGTCCAGTGTGTTTTGGGAAGATGTATTTAAAGCGTTGTGTGAATGAGGGTTTTTTTCCCTTTTTTCTTTTAAATGACTTATGAGTTGACTTCAACGCGGTGACAGCCCTGATATGGCCCTTTGCGGTCAGTTGGGCTATAAGCAGCATTACCATTACCCTGGTAAATATGAAAGACAAGTAGGTCGAAATGTAGGGGTGGGTTGAGGGGGTTGGATAGAAGGGTCACCCCCCCCCCCCCCCCCCGTCACCTCTATCGCCCAACCCTTACTCCCACCCCCACTCTTACACACCAAACACATCTCACGCCACCCCTCCACCCCCTTTCCGTCTTCCCAAAAAACATCTGGCATCCTACGTCGTCTTAGCATACTATCAAAGTGTATTGTAGGAAATACACACGCACACGCACGCACACACACACACACACACACACACACACACACACACACACACACACACACACACACAAGCACGCACGCACGCTCGCGCACGCACACACACACACACACACACACACACACACACACACACACACACACACACACACACACCAAAAGCCACCGTAGCCTGGTTACAAAACACGTCTCTCAGAATGGTCAGTGGGGTAAAATTGTTGACAATGAGAACATGTATTCCCTATTCTTCCACATATTGATAATACTGGTCAAACGACGACTTTGTTCATGATTTCGCCCTTCTGGAATCTTCTTTTTTTTTTTTCCAGATCTTCCGAGCGTACAGCGGAAACTTCGTAGCTTCCACGTAGACAGTCCCACCTTCTAGGAACTGCCTGGAACCTCCTGTTATAAATCCAGTTGAAGAACACGGCCGGAGACCAACCCTAACTTCGCATATCTGGTCCACGCCTACACTGATGTGAAAACAGACCTGATCCTTTTTAAAGCGTTTCCAGCGAACTCCAACCGAAAGCGCAGGACCCCGACAAGCGCTTACCAAATCAACGTCGACCTTCAACTCAAAGTGAACCCTTGAATAAGCAGTTACATCGAACTGAAGGGAAGCGAAAATAAATTTCCAGGCGGACGACAGATACAGCACTCCAAACCCGACCGAAAAGGCCTACACAACAGCTATGTTTCCAAGAAGAGGGAGAGGGCGAGGGAGAGGCGGACGAGGGGGGAGTAAAATGGAGCGCCGATACGGGTTTTTCCGCTGCAAAAGCTGCCGCAAGACATGGGAGAGTTCCCACGTATACTGCAGGCCGGGGACCGATATTGTAAGTATAATAAATCATACCTGCAGTTGCGGGAATTTCCTGTATTCTATTTTGGGTTTCGTGTTTGTCTGACGTGGAGATTAGGTGTAGTAAGCTTCTATATTTGTCTTATGTAACATTCGGAGAGATAATGGTTGATTCTGAATAGGATGTGTGTGTGTGTGTGTGTGTGTGTGTGTGTGTGTGTGTGTGTGTGTGTGTGTGTGTGTGAATTCTCGTGTTTTTGTTTGTTGTTTTTTTAGCGTAAACTTCATAACTGAATACACGGCTACCGAACTCGCTCCCTCCCCACTTCTCTCTCTCTCTCTCTCTCTCTCACACACACACACACACACACACACACACACATATATATATATATACACACACACACGAACACACACACACAAATCTTCTCTCTCTCTGTCTCTCTGTCTCTCTCTCTCTCTCTCTCTCACACACACACACACACACACACACACACACACACATACAGACCTTCTCTCTCTCTCTCTCTCTCTCTCTCTCTCTCTCTCTCTCTCTCACACACACACACACACACACGCACACACACACACACACACACACACACATACACACACACACACACACACATACATACACACATACACACACACATACACACACACACACAACAACAACAACAACAACAACACAACAACAACAACACAACACACCACATGCAGAGCGCGCGCCAGTAGGCTTTGATCGATGACGTTGCGGACTTGGTGACACGCGCTTATTGAATCAAAGAGGTACGGCAGAATGATGAAGTGCGTCTTGAAGCGTTTCAACGACAGGCAATGATGAAAGGTCGACCAGCAGTAGGCTACACTGTTTCCGCAGTGACACTAGAAGCTGTATCCACTAGAGCAGATGGGGTCTCTTCATATTCAAACCGTACATCTACGGGCAGCTGTTTAAAACAGCATTGGAAAGAGAGAGAGAGAGAGAGAGAGAGAGAGAGAGAGAGAGAGAGAGAGAGAGAGAACGTGCTCACAATTTCGTCCATATCGTTACGTTACGTCCTGAAATGAATGTCGTCAATGCGTAGGCCTTTAACTCTAAGTTGATAAAAATGGGAAATGGAATATAAAAGAGTTTGGGGAATAGCTTTTTTTTTCACGTGTATGGTATGTTCTGCCAACAAAAAGTCTAGAATAAACAGTCGACCCTATCTTGTGTGACCCAAAAAAAAAAAAATGTTAAGCAGTGACTGGACTTTTAATAAACGACTGCATAATGCATAAGGAGTGTAGGCATATGTGTGTGTGTGTAGGGGGGTGGTGGTAGGGGTGTGGGTGTGTGTGTGTTTGTGTGTAGGGGGGTGGTGGTAGGGGTGTGGGTGTGTGTGTGTGGGGGGGGGGGGGGGTAGAGGGGTGTTAAGGTGACAGGGCCATGACGGATGTGAATACATCGTTTATTTTTTTGCTGGATAATGATGATTTCGATGCCCCCCACCCCCAAACCCCCATCCCCAGATTTGTTTGTTTGTTTGTTCGTTTGTTAAATGAGTGCGTCTTTTGAAAACAACAAAAAAAAAACCTTTCAGATTGTTTTTTTTTTTTTTAAAGATGGACCGAGAGACCAAAAAAAAAAAAAAAAAAAATCAGATCCCTTCTCTACCTCCCCACTCCCCCTTCCCCTTACCCCACCCCTCCCCTCTCCTCCCTACCCTCCGCATCAGTGATGCCCCACAATGTGTTAAAGCCTACAACACAGCGTGTAGTGGAACCCTTCTGCTGTCGGCAGGTCATGTTCCAGCAGGACTGCAAGGACTGCAAGATCCCCTGCTTCCCCTACAAGACGGAGCCCATCCAGTGCTCGCAGTGCGGCCTCACCACCTGTGAGTGCACGGAGGAGGAGCTGGAACTGAAGAGGCACACCAACCCGGAGAAACCGCACCTGGCCCATCTGTGTCACAAGTGCCGCGCTGGACTCAAATGCCAGAGAGCTCAATGAACTCCAGACTGTGCGTGCGAGTAGGAGAGAGACCGAGGAGGGGGGAGTGGGGGGGGGGGGGGAGGGGAAGGGAAAGGGGAGAAGGTGGAGGTGGGACGTGTGTGCAAGTGTTAGGGGGTGGGGGGTTGGGGTTCGGGGAGAAGGGGCGGGTTCTGCACACACGTATGTGCGTATAAGTGGACGTGCGCGGGGGGGTGGGGGGGGGGGGGGTAGTAAACATTACAGTGAAAATCTGATATCAGTCCTTTCGTGACGTGGCTTTTCCTTTACAGTTTCACAAAGTGGCTCCGTGGCTGAAGATGGTGATTCACATCACATGTTATGACTGAACTACACTTTCGAGTGTGTGTGTGTGTGTGTTGTAGTAGTAGTAGTAGTAGTAGTAGTAGTACTTTAGTTTTCCGTCTGTTCACATCTGTGATATTCGACGAAGAGAGAGAGGAGAGAGAGAGAGAGAGAGAGAGAGAGAGATGTCTGTGACTATGCAAGTTTATGCATAATCTGGTTATGTAAGTGCATATAAATGCCCCCCTTTACATCCCTACAACATACCTGCAAATAATCTTACAGCAAATGCTTAACTGGACTACAAATTAAAGAAAAAACAACATTGAAGACAAACTTTGAAGGCTGAAGATGGTGATTCACATCACATGTTATGACTGAACTACACTTTGAAGTGTGAGTGTGTGTGCGTGTGTGTGTGTGTGTGTGTGTGTGTGTGTGTGTGTGTGTGTGTGTGTGTGAACAAGAACAAGAACAAGAACATATTTTATTGCCATATGAAAACCAGAGGTTTTGTGGGGCGCTGATGATCAAGTTAAGACATCCAGTTAAACTAATTCCAACGTTGTCACATCTTGCAACATAACATTAATAGCAGAAAGAAAAAGCATAGTGTGTGTCTGATTACATTTTCTGTCTCCTAAGAGAAAAACACAACAGGATATACTGGGCAAGTACAGGCTAAAAGCAGTCCAATAACATGAGATCCGAGGGTTTTGTCATTTTAGTCTCTGTGTGTGTGTGTGTGTGTGTGTGTGTGTGTGTGTGTGTGTGTGTGTGTGTGATTGCTGCATCTTTGTGTGATACTGGCTTTTGGTTTTTGATTTTAAAATATTAACCATCGCTCTAAGTTAACAATTGTATCTTTTCAACCTCAGAGCTTATGTCCGTCTTTCTATCGTGTGTAGGCTTTACTTTACCGACCCCCCCCCCTCTCTCTCTCTCTCTCTCTCTCTCTCTCTCTCTCTCGCTTCTGCGCGCGCTCGCGCACACACTTTTGAGTGCTACAGTGCTAAATTCCAGTAAAATCGATCAACTATTTTGCTGTAAATATGTTTGTTTTTGAAAGAGTGTTATGATGTCAAATTAGGTTGTGATATTCAAGTAATATTATGTATGCTTGATTCCTGATCTTTTCCTCGTTTTAGGAGTGACACTTTCACTGTTGATGTCCCTGTTGAAACTTACCCAGCGTGGTTGGCATGTTTCTTTAGCTTGTCGATTTATTTGGGTTGTTGGTTTATTCGGTGGGCTGGCTGGTTAATATGGTTTATTTGGTTGGTTATTTGTCTGGTGTTTGGGCTTGCTTGTGGGTTTGCTTGTGACTCAATTACTGCTGCTGTGATAGTTTTGATATTGTTCTTGTTGTTGGTTGCTGTTGTTCTTGTAAATACGGTTATGGCGTTTGATGAACATTACAGTGTTGTAAAGAAGCGTTACGGAATATTCAATAAAACTTGACGATCGAATCTGAGCTTGATCAGTCAACATGTTGCAACAGAGAGAGAGAGAGAGAGAGAGGGGGGGGGGGAGAGAGAGAGAGGAGAAAGAGAGAGAGAAAGGAGAGAGAGAGAAAGAGAGAGAGAGAGAGAGAGGGGGGGGAGGAAGAGAGAGAGAGACTGACTCGATACTCGCCGTAAATGAAGAATGTTTAATTAATGTCCAAGACATTGTTTCTCATGAAAGAATGGATATCGCAATCACTGCACAATCGCACCACCAAAACACGTTAACAACAATTGGAATGACAAAAATATCACCAGCTGCAGCTTACACGACTGGTAGATTATTATACGTTTGTTTAGACGTCAGCACTGATGTCATGAGTATTGATAATCTCTACTGGCTCAGAAAATGGAAACGTCCTATTATAGTGCTATCAACAAAAAAGGTTAGCTTACAATGCATCATACAAAGACGTATGAACACACTCGCACACACACACACACACACACACACACACACACACACACACACACACACACACACACAACATGCACAAGCACTCGCACGCGCGCGCACACACACACACACACACACACACACACACACACACTGCCATGTGATGTAGCCTCACATGGCGACATGTGACGTTCCGTCGCATACGCCCTTATTTGTTATAAAGCATTTCCCTAGGTAGGGAAGAGGAAAGGTAAAAGAAAAGAAAGTTTGAATGGCCTGACCAGTGTGATCGGTGTCGCTGGTGTCTATTAAAACAGTTCAGTGAATGGACGGACGTTGTCCATTGGTCAGCAACCAAGGGCTGGTAATGCGTAGAGTTAGACGAGTACTCACTGAATGTGTACTCAAAAAGAACGCAGGAGGGAAAAATAAGGAATAGGAAGGAGATGGCTTGGGGACACTGAGCAGACAGGTTGTTGGAAGAACGAGTTCCACCTGCAATTCACCATTACCAGGTGAGGTATAGACAGATGGGGAGAGAAAAAAGAGAGAGTTAAGAAAAGGGAAAAAGGGAAAAGAATTTATCATTATTCAGATTTTGAAATAGATTACTTACACGGACTTCATTCGTGTTTCAGCCCTTCCCAGTGCTGTGGCAGCACCAGTTAGGCGACTGAGGCAGTCGCACAAATATTTGGGCTACAGTGCTGCGGCAGCACCTAATTGTCTCCAGGGTTGGAAATCGAGCTGTAGAAGACAACGACTGCACCAGTCGTGAGAAAACAAAGCATTTGTCATGTTGACCCATAATTATGTTTAATTGTCCCCCTGATGAACTCAGATGATACTACTATATTTTAAGCCATCTTTTGATTCTTTTTTTGAAAATGTATATAATGTTTCTCCAGCGAGGAGGAGAAACCGCTGAAAGAAGTATCTGTGAGATAGTATGTAAAATGAGATGAAATTTGGTCCCAGCTAGTGGATCTGTGGAATGTTTGTACCTCCATTGGTGTGGAGGAACAGAAGTTGTAAACTGGAAAACAAACCTGTTGTCATTGTTTGAAAAGTTGATTATTGTTTAGTAAATTATTCCCGGAGAGGAGAGGGAGAAGAAGAGTATTGTAGTGCGCCTTCTGGTTGTTCGGAGAGATTGCGTGTGCACGGAGTGAATGCTGGGCTGAGTGCGAGCATGCATTTATGCTCAGTGTGACACACACACACACACACACACACACACACACACACACACACACACCTCTCTATCTACACACACACATACATGCATATATATATATATATATATATATATATATATATGTGTGTGTGTGTGTGTGTGTGTGTGGGGTGCGTGTGTGTGTTCAATTGTCTTGTGTGTGTGTGTATTTAATTGTCTATCTATCTATATGTGTATGTGGGAGAGAGAGAGAGAGAGAGAGAGAGAGAGAGAGAATCACGGTCCCCATTTGGCTGCTAGTGAAGCATTTTCAATCTATATTCAAATACTTCCCTTTTTCACTCCTATGTTCTTTCACACACACACACACACACACACACACACACACACACACACACACACACACACCACCTACACACACACACTCCACACCACAGACAAACAGACACACACATACACACACACGCGCGCGCGCGTGTGCCCGCGCAAGCACTCGCACGCACGTTCACAGTGACGGCAACACTGAAAAAGAAGCCAGTTCAAACTCTGATTCTTCTTTCCCAAAAGAAGCGGAAAAAAAAGCGATTGGAGATAAGTGATTGTTCATTCATCTTCGTTGTCCTAATTGTTTTGTATCTTGCCTGAAGAAGACTTAAGAGGTCGAAACGCGTCGTGTTTTGTCTGTGATTCGTTTGACCACTTTCTTTTTTTTTTTTTTTTTTGCGGATCGCTAACATTTACTTAAGATTTGAAAAAAAAAATTGCCTCTCCTGATGCAATCAGAACACATGCATTTTATCTACTCCAACAAATCACGGATTAATCTGAACGACATGGTAAAGTACCCACCAAAAATTATAATTAACCCTTGTCTATGATGAGAATGGCAGAAAGCTAATGTTGACATCAACCATTTTTCCTCCAATAAAAGAAAGACCTCCAACGTTAACATTCTCAGAACAGCGGTGCAGGGACACATAGGAAGTAATTATTCTCGTACTATTTTAACACCTGTACTGATGGGTTCCTCTTGAATAATAAGGAAGCTGGCGCAGCATTCAATACTCCTTGTCTGAAAGTGGAAAGATATCGTTATCTTGAAGAAAACGGCTCCATGTTCACAGCTAACTGCCGTTATTGTTTCTGTGTTGTCCAGAAGGCACAACTGATGCTACGTTAGTGACATTGTATGGCTTTGTGTTGTTTATTAATATTGTGTCATCCAGAAAGCACATCAAACACTGTTTAACTGCCATTCTGAAGGCTCTGTGTCATTTACTAGGTTTGTGTTTTCCAGAAGGCACATCAGACATGATTTCACTGCCACTATGATGGCTCTGTATCATTTCTTAATTTTGCATTGTCCAGAGGCACATCAGACACCATTTCTCTGCCACTATGATGGCTCTGTATCATTTCTTAATTTTGCATTGTCCAGAGACACATGTGACATTATTTCACTGCCACTATGATGGCTCTGTATCATTTCTTAATTTTGCATTGTCCAGAGCACATCAGACACCATTTCTCTGCCACTATGATGGCTCTGTATCATTTCTTAATTTTGCATTGTCCAGAGACACATGTGACATTATTTCACTGCCACTATGATGGCTCTGTATCATTTCTTAATTTTGCATTGTCCAGAGACACATCAGACACCATTTCTCTGCCACTATAGTGGCTCTGTATCATTTCTTAATTTTGCATTGTCCAGAGACACATCAGACACCATTTCTCTGCCACTATGATGGCTCTGTATCATTTCTTAATTTTGCATTGTCCAGAAGGTGCATCAGACACTATTCTATGTCCACTCCAAGTCAGTTTTAAATGTTTCAAGCGGGTCACGCTCAATAGTAAGATAAGATTTCATCGCTAATATCAATCATCTTCTATATTCTCTCAATTTGAGAGGTAACGTATTTGTCAGGGGCCTTCACTCGGCAGAATCCATTTCCGTGAAACGGTTGGTCAACGGGGGGGGGGGGGCAAAACACATACGTCCTGCATGCAGTTCAAACATTCCACTATCCCTTATTCAGGGATAACTTCTTCAAACTTCTTGCTGGAAACATTTCGAAAGAATCTCAACAACAAAAAAAGAAAAGAACAGAAAATCTTGATTTTTTTTTTTTTTTTGTCCACCAGCCTTCGTTTCCCTCCACTTCTTCTTTTTGCTTTTTTCACCTTTTTTTGTATAACAAGGGGCCTCAATTCTCCTATTTTTTCCCCACTGTCATTTTTTTGTATAACAGAGGGGCCTCAATTCTCCTATTTTTTCCCCACTGTCATTTTTTGGTATAACAGAGGGGCCTCAATTCTCCTATTTTTTCCCCACTGTCATTTTTTGGTATAACAGAGGGGCCTCAATTCTCCTATTTTTTTCCCCACTGTCATTTTTTGTATAACAGAGGGGCCTCAATTCTCCTATTTTTTCCCCACTGTCATTTTTTGGTATAACAGAGGGGCCTCAATTCTCCTATTTTTTTCCCCACTGTCATTTTTTGGTATAACAGAGGGGCCTCAATTCTCCTGTTTTTTTCCCACTGTCATTTTTTGGTATAACAGAGGGGCCTCAATTCTCCTGTTTTTTCCCACTGTCATTTTTTTGTATAACAGAGGGGCCTCAATTCTCCTATTTTTTTCCCCACTGTCATTTTTTTGTATAACAGAGGGGCCTCAATTCTCCTGTTTTTTTCCCCACTGTCATTTTTTTGTATAACAGAGGGGCCTCAATTCTCCTATTTTTTTCCCACTGTCATTTTTTTGTATAACAGAGGGGCCTCAATTCTCCTATTTTTTTCCCACTGTCATTTTTTTGTATAACAGAGGGGCCTCAATTCTCCTGTTTTTTCCCACTGTCATTTTTTTGTATAACAGAGGGGCCTCAATTCTCCTATTTTTTTCCCACTGTCATTTTTTGTATAACAGAGGGGCCTCAATTCTCCTATTTTTTCCCCACTGTCATTTTTTGTATAACAGAGGGGCCTCAATTCTCCTATTTTTTTCCCCACTGTCATTTTTTGGTATAACAGAGGGGCCTCAATTCTCCTATTTTTTCCCCACTGTCATTTTTTGGTATAACAGAGGGGCCTCAATTCTCCTATTTTTTCCCCACTGTCATTTTTTTTTTTTTTGTATAACAGAGGGGCCTCAATTCTCCTATTTTTTTCCCCACAATTCTCCTATTTTTTTCCCACTGTCATTTTTTTGTATAACAGAGGGGCCTCAATTCTCCTATTTTTTTCCCACTGTCATTTTTTGGTATAACAGAGGGGCCTCAATTCTCCTATTTTTTCCCCACTGTCATTTTTTTTTTTTGTATAACAGAGGGGCCTCAATTCTCCTATTTTTTCCCAATTCTCTATTTTTTTCCCACTGTCATTTTTTTGTATAACAGAGGGGCCTCAATTCTCCTATTTTTTTCCCACTGTCATTTTTTTGTATAACAGAGGGGCCTCAATTCTCCTATTTTTTCCCCACTGTCATTTTTTGTATAACAGAGGGGCCTCAATTCTCCTATTTTTTCCCCACTGTCATTTTTTGGTATAACAGAGGGGCCTCAATTCTCCTATTTTTTCCCCACTGTCATTTTTTGTATAACAGAGGGGCCTCAATTCTCCTATTTTTCCCCACTGTCATTTTTTTGTATAACAGAGGGGCCTCAATTCTCCTATTTTTTTCCCACTGTCATTTTTTTTATAACAGAGGGGCCTCAATTCTCCTATTTTTTCCCCACTGTCATTTTTTTGTCTAACAGAGGGGCCTCAATTCTCCTATTTTTTCCCCACTGTCATTTTTTGGTATAACAGAGGGGCCTCAATTCTCCTATTTTTTCCCCCACTGTCATTTTTTTGTATAACAGAGGGGCCTCAATTCTCCTATTTTTTCCCCCACTGTCATTTTTTTGTATAACAGAGGGGCCTCAATTCTCCTATTTTTTTCCCACTGTCATTTTTTTGTATAACAGAGGGGCCTCAATTCTCCTATTTTTCCCCACTGTCATTTTTTGTATAACAGAGGGGCCTCAATTCTCCTATTTTTCTCCCACTGTCATTTTTTGGTATAACAGAGGGGCCTCAATTCTCCTATTTTTTCCCCACTGTCATTTTTTTGTATAACAGAGGGGCCTCAATTCTCCTATTTTTTTCCCACTGTCATTTTTTTTTAATCCTGAAACAGACTCATACTCACCATGCATTGTCTGTGTGCTTTTGAACAGATGGACATTCACTTGCTGATCTTAATGTTTTAAACATTTGATACAGAGCGTTTGGGTTTATCCATGTACTAGTGTGTGGTGCACTGACACTTTCATTCTGCTATGTTTGCTCAGAGTATACTTTTAATCAAATGAAATACACAATCGCATCTCCTCCCCTCACTCCCTTCCCCCCATCCACTAGCCCCGCTCCGTATGTGTGTGTGTGTGTGTGTGTGTGTGTGTGTGTGTGTGTGTGTGTTGTGTTGTGTGTGTGTGTGTGTGTGTGTGTGTGTGCGCGCGCGCGTGCGTGCATGCTTGCGTTTGTGTCTGCCTGTATGCATGCGCGTACGCACTCGCGTGTGTGTATGTCTGTAAAGATAGAGAAAGTGTGTGTGTATGTGCAAGACAGAGAGAGAGAGGGAGGGGAGAGAGAGGGGGGTGGTGTGGTGTGGTGTGGACAATAACGCAAGAGACTCACAAAGCACAGGGAACCGATGTGGAACAAATTCCATGATGCACAGAAAATTTCTAAGAGCAGGGATCCACAAATCAAAGAAAGATGCTGAAAAATGACAACGCACAGAGAAATCCAAAGAACGTGGCTCCACAGAGCACATAATAATAGCCACGAACATGAGCCATCGACATACACAATTGCTACAAACAAGGATCCCCAATGTACACAGAGAAACGCAAAGAACAAGGATCCAAAGAGCACACAGAAAAGCTAGGAAGAGGGATCCACTAAGCATAGATGAATGCTAAAATCAGGGATCCATAAAACAGAGAAAAATCAGAGGAATATCGATTCACAAAGCTGAAAGGAATGCTAAGAATGATGATCCACAGAGCAGAAGTAAACGCAAAGAAAACAAAGATCCTCAGGCATACTAATATGCTCGGAACAAAGATTTACACAGCAAAGAGACATGTTAAGAGCAGGGATCCCCCAAAGCTCAGAAGAATGCTAAGAACAGGGAATCCACAGAACAGAGAGACATGCCAGGAACAAAGATCCATTGACCACAAAGAACTGTAAGTGACAGGGATTTATATAACGCTCACATATGGATTTACAGAGCACAGAGAAATGCCAGTAACAAGGATTCACAGAATACAGAGAAATACTGGTAACAAGGATTCACAGAGCACAGAGAAACGCTTGTACCAAGGATTCACAGAGCACAGAGAAATGCTACTAACAAGGATTCATACAGAGCACAGAAAAATACTGGTAACAAGGATTCACAGAGCACAGACAAATGCTAGTAACAAGGATTCACAGAGCACAGAAAAATACTGGTAACAAGGATTCACAGAGCACAGAGAAATGCCAGTTACAAGGATTCACACAGAGCACAGAGAAATGCTAGTAACAAAGATTCACACAGCACAGAGAAGTGCTGGTGACAAAGATTCACACAGCACAGAGAAGTGCTGGTGACAAAGATTCACAGAGAAGTGCTGGTGACAAAGATTCACAGAGAACACAGAAATGCTAGTAACAAAGATTCAAAAAGCACAGAGAAATGCCAGTAAGAAGGATTCACACAGAGCACAGAAAAATGCTACTAACAAGGATTCACAGAGCGCAGAAAAATACCAGTAACGAGGATTCAAAGAGCACAGACAAATGCCAGTTACAAGGATTCACAGAGCACAGAGAAATGCTACTAACAAGGATTCACAGAGCACAGAGATACTAGTAACAAGGATTCACAGAGCACAGAGAGATACTGGTAACAAGGATTCACAGAGCACAGAGAGATACTAGTAACAAGCAGCACAGACAAATGCCAGTAACAAGGATTCAAAGAGCACAGACAAACTGCCAGTAACAAGGATTCACAGAGCATAAAGGGCATCTAGGAACAGGGATACATACGACATAGAGAAAAATCCAAAAAGAATCCATAAAAGGCCGAGAAATGCTGGGACAAGGACCCATAAACCTCAGAGAAACACACACACGGAGATTCAGGCCTACAGAGACATGCAAAGAATGGGGACCTGCGGAACACAAGAGAAGTACTGGGAAGAAGTCTCCACAAAGCATGGGGTAGTACAAGGAACAAGCGTGCACAACACTGAAAGGCATTAGGAACAGCGATCCACAAAGCCAAGATACATGCTCCAAACAGGTAAGGCTCGAAGAACAGGTAAGAAAAGGTACTCTCAAAGCACACAGAAGTGCTATGATCAGAATCGACAAAACACTGTGAAATGCGAACGAAACACACGCACACACACACACACACACACACACACACAACACACACACACACACACACACACACACACACACACGAATCCCTAAAGCCCAAAACAACGGTAAAGACAGTGAATGGAACAGTTCAAGGCCATGGGAACAGGACCCACGATGAATAATCAGGCATGTAACAATAAACTAATAATAATGATAATGATGATGACATAATAATAACCAGGCATATGACGAGCAAAGGACCTCCAAACAAACAACGGAGGAGAGAGAGAGAGAGAGAGAGAGAGAGAGAGAGACAGACAGACAGACAGACAGACAGACAGACAGAACAGACAGAGAGAGAACGAACAAACGAACGAACGAACGAAAATTTTTAATCAGTATAGGCCATAGCCCCTTCTGATGGGGTAGAGTATATTTGCTGCTACAGTATATCTGAGAGTGAAATCCCTCTGTAATTATCAGGATCATTCACCGCATCTTTCTTAGATAGTGGAATGATGCTAGATTCAGCCCAGTTTTCTGGATACAGTCCTTTCTCAAAAAGAGCATTAAAAAATGGACAAAGAAATCTATGACAATGCCACCTCCATTCTTAAACAGCTCTCAAATTAAACCTTCGAGACCAGCAGATTTTCCTCTCTTTAGTTTTTTTTTTTTTTTATCACTAACAATACCTCCTCTGAGAGAGAGAGAGAGAGAGAGAGAGAGAGAGAGAGAGAGAGAGAGAGACAGACAGACAGACAGACAGAGAGACGGACGGACAGGCAGACAGACAGATAGAGACAGAGCCACACACACACACACACACACACACACACACACACAACACACACACACACACACACACACACACACATACACACGCACACACTCATAGACAGAGGCAGACAGAGAGACAGAGAGAGGGAGGGAGAGGATTAGAAACCCATAAAAACAGAATGAATGGTTGAGTGCATTCTCCACAAAGAACAGAAAAACGTGAGAGGCTCTCTTTATACAACGCTGTGTGTGCAGACTAAAACAGAACAGAAAGAAAAGCCAACAAGGGCAGAGAAACCCTACAGAGCAAAGAGATGTCCACAGACAGTCGAAGAATGGACACAGTTTAACGTGTTTTCAAAACACAACAGAGAAAAAGCGATTCGTGCTGACCAGCAATTGAAGAAAAAAAAGGAAGGTCATGGACTTTCCAAAGAACTGATCAGCCGAATGATCCACAGACCCACAAAGATCACAGAAAAGAAACACTATGAATGCATGCTGACTAACAACAGATTGAAAGAAGAAAAAAAAATGGAAAAAGGGGAAGAAAAAGAAATAAATCAAGTATGGAATCACGAGGAACAAACGACTCAAGTTGAAAGCCTAGATAAACATACAGAAAAAAAGAGTAGATGCCAAAATCAAGGGTGCACGCTTAACACAGCGTAAATTACTCACTCAAAACCGAGTCAGTTTAAAATACATCACTGAGCTAAAAGAAAAAAACATGGGAAGCGAAATGCTTTTTTTTCTCCTCCCCCCCCCCCCCCCCCCCCCCCCCCCCCCCCCCCAGTTGTTCGTGCGTCATGCATTCGGCGCTTTCGATGAGGTCTCTGTGACAGACGTGGTATCATTTGTTGCAGAGGTCTCGATCACGAAGAGTCTCCTACGTCTGAGGTTTGAGATTCGTCGAAGTCCGAGGT
Source organism: Conus canariensis (assembly GCA_033310375.1). Taxonomy (NCBI): domain Eukaryota; kingdom Metazoa; phylum Mollusca; class Gastropoda; order Neogastropoda; family Conidae; genus Conus; species Conus canariensis. The sequence continues at coordinate 49,215,545 of CM065718.1, read as the reverse complement.
TAATGTAGCAGACTGTGTACTGACTTCAGGAGGGATATTCTGGGTAGCTTGGACAACCAACTCGGGTCTGTAACACAAAAAAACCCACAAAACAAAACAAAAACAAAACAAAGCAAAACAAAAGCACAAAAAAAAAAGAAAAATAAACAGACAAAATGTCTTTGATAAAGACGACTGAGAGCAGCTAGGGAAAGCTTGCAGATTCGGGTATATAACAAATATGATAACTCTGTACTTGGACACTTGTATATAAATGATAGAGAAACAGCTAAATCGATGGCTATAATCACATTACTTAATACGTTTTGAATCATTTTGATTGAGATTGCACTGTGGGTCTGTCTCGCTGGTTTTGGATTAGTGAATGAGATAACAAGACATTCTTCTGATTACTGCACATATGCATGAAAATACATACCACTTACACTTACACCCATTCCATCAACTCATGTTGAAATGAATTAATAGACATCAGTGTAAGCAAAAAGACTAATTCCTAATCATGGGGAAAAGAAGAAGAAGAAGAAAAAGAAAAAGAAGAAGAAGAAGAAGGAGAAGAAGAAGAAGTAGAAGAAGAATGGGAAGAACAAGACGAAGAACAAGAACAAGACGAAGAACAAGAACAAGACGAAGAACAAGAACAAGACGAACAAGAACAAGAATACCAAGAACAAGAGAAGAAAAAGGAGGAGGGGGGAAGAGGGAAGAAGAACAAGAACAAGAACAAGAACAAGAAGAACATGAAAAACAAGAAGAAGAAAGAGGGGCAGGAGGGGGAGGAGGAGAGGGAGATAGAGGTGGAAGAAGAAGAAGAAGAAGAAGAAGAAGAAGAAGAAGAAGAAGGTACAAAATATCAGACTAGACTGAACAACTGTGACTCAGTTATGTAGTCTTACCTTTACTATGTTTCCCCCCTTCCTCCTCTTTCTTGACCTCGTTCTCAGTGTTCTTATTCTCCTCCTTTTTCTTTTCATCTTGTTCTTCTCATTTTTCTTCCCCTTCTTCTTCCCCTTCTTCCTCTCCTTCTTCTTCTTCTTCTTCTTCCCCTTCTTCTCCTCCTGCTCCTCCTCCTCCTTATTCCTATTATCAGTATCATGATTAGTAATGAGTCTTTTTGCTTACACTGATGTCTACTAATTCATTTCAACATGAGGTAATGAAATGGGTGTAAGTCAAATGTATTTTCATGCATATGTGCAGTAATCAGACGAATGTCTTGTTATCTCATTCTCTAATCCAGAACTAGCAAGATAGACCTATACAGTGCAATCTCGATCAGAATTCTTTAAAACGTATCAAATAATTTGATTATGTCCATCAATTTGGCTGTTTCTCTATGATTTATATATAAATGTACAACTACAGAGTAATCGTTATTATATTTATACGGGGGCCGGAATAACTGAGTTGGTATAGCGCCGGACTCCTAATCTTGGTGATCCTGGGGTTGCGGGTTCGAATCTCCGCCGGGCCGTTTCGGTACAGGGGGACTTTTCGCTCGGGGTTAACATTGGTTCCGACTCCATTTCCTATACAGTCCTTCGAATGAGACGAAAACCGAGGTTCCGTGTGTGAACGCACACATAACATCTTGCACACACGTAAAATCCCATCACCAACTTTCGGAAGAGAAGGCCAGTTTGGCCGTTGGTATGGATGGCACGTTACACATAGCATGCACCCTGCGTAAGAAATGGGCAGAATGAAGAAAGTAAGGAAAATGAGTGATCGATATTGAACGATACTGACTGGATGACACGGGAAACGACTGAATGAAGCGCTAGCTGGCAGTTCTTCAGTCGGCACTACTCAGGTAGGCAGCCCGTTGTGTAAACGAGTGTGGATTGTAAAGCGCTTAGAGCTTGGTCTCTAAACGAGAATAGGCGCTATGTAAGTATTCATCATAATGATATTTCTTACATAACAGAATCGGCTAGGTTTCCTTAGCTACTCATGAACCGACATATGTGAAGATATCCCCACCATCCCACATTCCCCTCTCCCCCCCCCCCTCCCCTCCACCCCGTTCCCGCTACTTTTGACAACCCACCTTCCCACCTCCCCTCCCCCTTACCTCTACCCCACCCCCTTCCCCCATATTTCCGTTCCCTCAACTCTTTATCTGTCCCCTCATACTCTTTCACTTTCCTACCTCCACGCCTCTTTTTTTTTGGTAAAACCCCTCCCCTTTCCCCTGACATCCCCCTCCCCCCCTCCCCCCCCCCCCCCCCCCCCCCAAGCTCTCTTCCATTTTTCCTCCTTTTCTTCCCCCGTTTACTGTCCTCCGACCCATCCCTCAAACCCCCACCCCCCTTTTTTATTTTATCTAGCCTTTCCTCCCCTTCCCTCCTCCCTACCCCCCTCCACCGCCAAATTCCCTATTCTTTTGTGCATTCAAATACTCTGAATTTGACATCTGAAACAGTAGAATTCACGTTCAGATGTATGGAACAAGGCTTAAAAGAAATGACTTTTTTGATACGTCAATACCTCTTTACACAAGAAAAAGGCAAACTTGTGAAATTGACTTCTCAACACACACACACACACACAACACAACACACACACACAACACACACACACACACCTCTTTCCCACTCCCCACCTACCCCTCCCGGCCCCACCTTTTTTTTTTTTTTTCTTACATCCGTACTCTGCTCCTCCACCCCCTCGGTTTACATTTATTTCCACACCTTCCCCACCCTCAACTCAACTCTATCTGCTCCTCCTTCCCCCCCCCCCCCCCCCACTCTCTCTCTCTCTCTCACTTTCTCTTTCCCTCTCTCTTCCATGTGTGTGCATGCATGAATATGCTCTTTCTTCCTGCATATTTCCTTTGTCCGCCTCTTCCCCACCCCCACCCCCTCCCCCTCTCCTCGTTCCATATATCCCGCTCCCCCCCCTCCCCCCACGCCCCTCATTTTTCCCCCAATTTAGCCCACCCCCACCCCCTTTCTTCTCTGTCTCCTTATTTGCCTATACTCCCATCTCAACCCTACTCCCACCCCATGTGCTCCATTCTGCCCTCTCTCTCTCTCTCTCTCTCTCTGTCTCTCTCTCTCTCTCTCTCTCCCTCCCTCTCTCTCTCTCTCTGTCTCTCTCTCTCCCCGTTTACGATCTCAGTATCTTGCCCCTCACAAATGACCAGTGACTGTCCACCCCTCCCACCGGATTCTGCCTTCCCTTTGAAACCCCCCCCCCCCCTCTCCTCCCACTCCTCCCCTGCCCACTTTTAACCCCCAGTAAACTGTGTTTGATAGTATGATAACATTATGCGTATTTGTCTGCAGCTTTCCTGTCCCAGATGAAGGTCCAATGGGACCGAAATACTGGACGAAAAGAAAAAAGAAAAGGAGACAAACAAGTGGTTTTATTGTCCACTTTTTTTTTTCACTTTATATATATAATATATATAATATATAAGAGAGAGAGAGAGAGAGAGAGAGAGAGAGAGAGAGAGAGATAGTAAAGAAATCCGCATGCCCGTGCCTGTTTCTTCCACTTTATTTCCTTTCCTTGAAAAGGATTGAAAAGGAAATAAAGTGGAAGAAACAGGCACGGGCATGCGGATTTCTTTACTTTTACTTGTTATCATTGTATTCCTACATGGAACTATCCTTGCCCCTTCTACTGCTAGTGCGGAGTCAGACTTACAGCAGGGTTTTCTGAAAACTATATTATATATATAGATAGATAGATAGATAGATAGATAGATAGATAGATAGATAGATAGATAGATAGATAGATATGTTGTTGTTTGTCCGTCGAGACGACGAAGACCGTCTAGTTATCCTGGGATCGGGGGTGAGTGCGTAGATGGCTGGTCAGGCCGATCTGCGCCCGGAAAGACCTATCACAGTATGGACAGGGGATGGTGGCGGCAGTTGGAGATCTGCTGGCGCTGGTCTTCCTGATCATCCTGCGCTGCTCAGCTGCAGCAGTTCTGTTACTTTCACAGGTTTCTGTACCTCTGCGGACAACTGATCGCCACCCGTCTCTGTCCTGGGCAGTCTGCTCCCATGCTGTGTGGCTGATGTTGAAGTCCTCCAGGGAAGATTTGAGGTTGTCTTTGAAACGTTTCTTCTGGCCTGCATGAGAGCGTTTGCCTTGTTGTAATTCACCAAACAATAGTTTCTTTGGCAGCCGATGGTCTGGCATGCGAACTACATGACCTGCCCAGCGAAGCTGTGACTGCATCAGGATGGTGAAGATGCTAGGCAGGCCAGCACAAGTGAGGACTTCAGTGTCCGAATCTTATCTTGCCACTTAATGCCCATGAGTCTTCTGAGGCAGGTGGTGTGGAAATGGTTCAGTTTCCCGGCGTGACGCTGGTAAACCGTCCATGTTTCACAGCCATAGAGCAGTGTGGTGAGAACTATGGCCCGATACACCTTGATCTTGGTTTCTAGGGTGATGCCTCTCCTGTTCCATACGATCTTGTGGAGTCTGCCAAAAGTGGAGTACAGATCGACATTCTGTTCCTGACACTTTTCTTGAAGCTGTCTGGCAGCAAACACCATGTCGATGGTCCCGCGTTCTTTCGGAAGCCACACTGACTCTCAGGTAGGAGACCTTACTCAAGATGTGTGTTGAGCCGGTTGAGTAGAACTCTAGCCAGGATCTTGCCTGCGATGGATAGCAGGGAGATTCCACGATAGTTATCGCAGACCTGACGGTTTCCTTTGCGTTTGTAGAGATGAACAATGGAGGCATCTTTAAGATCTTGAGGAACTGTCTCGTGCTGCCACATAATCTGAAGGAGTTGATGAAGTTTCTTCACAAGAGCCGCACCACCCTCTTTGTAGACCTCAGCTTGGATTGCGTCTGAGCCAGGCGCTTTGCCACCAGATAACAGACGAATTGCTTTTCTGGGTCTCCTCCAAAGTTGGTACGGCGTCCAGCGTCTCATCGATCGGAATTTGGGGAAGTCGATCGATGGCTTCATTGTTGATGGTGGATGGGCGGTTCAGTACGCTGTCAAAGTGTTCAGCCCATCTTTCTAGTATATTCTCTTTATCTGCGATAAGCGTTGATCCATCTGCACTGAGATGTGGAGATGAGCCCACGGTGGTGGGGCCGTAGACTTCTCTCAAGCCATTATAGAAGTTTTTCATGTCATTCCTGTCTGCAAAGCCCTGAATCTCATCAGCTTTGCTGCTCAGCCAGGAGTCTTGCATCTGGCGCAGCTTTTGCTGGATGTTTCTGTGGATGTTTCTCAGCGCGTCGTTCTTCGCTGTTGACTGTGGGTCGTCGATGTGCGCTCTGAAAGCACGATGTTTTTTCCTGTAGAAGCTGCTGGATTTCAGTGCAGTTCTCATCGAACCAGTCCTTTTAGCAACCTGGTTGTGGGTCCCAGACACTCCATTAGCTGTGCTGTACTGTGTAATTGGCAGAGGTTGATGATACACTAGCTATTATGTTAGAACGTACTTTGTAATTTGTTCCTCCGCCTTTGTTGCACAAAGTTCTTAGCAGCAGTTTGACTTCCATTTTTGCTTAATTGAAAAAAAAGAATATTCATGTGATCTAGCAATCAGTAAGTCAACCATTTTTTTTTTTTTCTTTACAAAGGAAAGAAACATGCAAACAGGAATACAACATTTTGCTCTTGATAATCCTTTTCATCTGTATTCACTACACTCATAATATATCCCTCTTTGCATTTAGATCCAAACTGAAGTGAAAGTCGATGTGGGTGCAAAAATACTCCTGTAAATGCTCCGCTCGTCCCCTCTTAGCCAAACGTCCTGCCAAAAAATGTCCTCAACAGTGTCTTTGTTGTTGTTGTCGTTGTTGTTACGTAAAAGCTGCCCCCCAAACGCTGACACAGATACGACACTTGTTGCATAATCTCTCTGCAAAACTGCCTGGACCCACTTCAGTAGAATATCCCACCACCAACCAAAATTCCCCCTCAAAACCTGGGGAAACCGTTCTTTTTAGCATTTAAACAAAATTTTTTAAACCCCTTTCAAGAAATAAAGGGGCCCAAAGTTGTAGTAGCAGGCTTTCTGTTCTTTCTGTTTGAATTTAAGTTTGTTCACCGATCTCTTCGGAAACCACTACTAAGGGCGATCTACCCGAACTGGTTCGGTCGGTTTGACCCGCGCGTGTTTCCCGTGTTTTATCATACGTAAGGACACACACAAACACACACCACACCACAACACACACCCAAAAAAATATATTAAAAAATATATTAAAAAATACAAAATTTTACTACATACTAAAAATAATCACATACTACATACATACATCGCCTCATACATTCAAAAAGGCCCCCATACAACATACATACATACATACATACAACAAATACAAATACATATAAACGTTCAAAGTTTTTTCTTTTAAAGACACACTTCAATGCACTGGTTTTTGTAACCAATATTTCAGCCTTCGGCCCTTCTTAGGGGGAAACGACACTAGGTATAGATAGATAAAAGTAAATAGTGTAATGATAATAATAAAAGATTTTGA
>CM065718.1:49195883-49208965 GCA_033310375.1 Conus canariensis | reverse complement strand
GAATTCTTTAAAAACGTATCAAATAATTTGATTATGTCCATCAATTTGGCTGTTTCTCTATGATTTATATATAAATGTACAACTACAGAGTAATCGTTATTATATTTATACGGGGGCCGGAATAACTGAGTTGGTATAGCGCCGGACTCCTAATCTTGGTGATCCTGGGGTTGCGGGTTCGAATCTCCGCCGGGCCGTTTCGGTACAGGGGGACTTTTCGCTCGGGGTTAACATTGGTTCCGACTCCATTTCCTATACAGTCCTTCGAATGAGACGAAAACCGAGGTTCCGTGTGTGAACGCACACATAACATCTTGCACACACGTAAAATCCCATCACCAACTTTCGGAAGAGAAGGCCAGTTTGGCCGTTGGTATGGATGGCACGTTACACATAGCATGCACCCTGCGTAAGAAATGGGCAGAATGAAGAAAGTAAGGAAAATGAGTGATCGATATTGAACGATACTGACTGGATGACACGGGAAACGACTGAATGAAGCGCTAGCTGGCAGTTCTTCAGTCGGCACTACTCAGGTAGGCAGCCCGTTGTGTAAACGAGTGTGGATTGTAAAGCGCTTAGAGCTTGGTCTCTAAACGAGAATAGGCGCTATGTAAGTATTCATCATAATGATATTTCTTACATAACAGAATCGGCTAGGTTTCCTTAGCTACTCATGAACCGACATATGTGAAGATATCCCCACCATCCCACATTCCCCTCTCCCCCCCCCCCTCCCCTCCACCCCGTTCCCGCTACTTTTGACAACCCACCTTCCCACCTCCCCTCCCCTTACCTCTACCCCACCCCCTTCCCCCATATTTCCGTTCCCTCAACTCTTTATCTGTCCCCTCATACTCTTTCACTTTCCTACCTCCACGCCTCTTTTTTTTTGGTAAAACCCCTCCCCTTTCCCCTGACATCCCCCTCCCCCCCCCCCCCCCCCCCCCCCCCCCCCAAGCTCTCTTCCATTTTTCCTCCTTTTCTTCCCCCGTTTACTGTCCTCCGACCCATCCCTCAAACCCCCACCCCCCTTTTTTATTTTATCTAGCCTTTCCTCCCCTTCCCTCCTCCCTACCCCCTCCACCGCCAAATTCCCTATTCTTTTGTGCATTCAAATACTCTGAATTTGACATCTGAAACAGTAGAATTCACGTTCAGATGTATGGAACAAGGCTTAAAAGAAATGACTTTTTTGATACGTCAATACCTCTTTACACAAGAAAAAGGCAAACTTGTGAAATTGACTTCTCAACACACACACACACACACACACACACACACACACACACACACACACACACACACACACACCTCTTTCCCACTCCCCACCTACCCCTCCCGGCCCCACCTTTTTTTTTTTTTTCTTACATCCGTACTCTGCTCCTCCACCCCCTCGGTTTACATTTATTTCCACACCTTCCCCACCCTCAACTCAACTCTATCTGCTCCTCCTTCCCCCCCCCCCACTCTCTCTCTCTCTCTCACTTTCTCTTTCCCTCTCTCTTCCATGTGTGTGCATGCATGAATATGCTCTTTCTTCCTGCATATTTCCTTTGTCCGCCTCTTCCCCACCCCCACCCCCTCCCCCTCTCCTCGTTCCATATATCCCGCTCCCCCCCCTCCCCCCACGCCCCTCATTTTTCCCCCAATTTAGCCCACCCCCACCCCCTTTCTTCTCTGTCTCCTTATTTGCCTATACTCCCATCTCAACCCTACTCCCACCCCATGTGCTCCATTCTGCCCTCTCTCTCTCTCTCTCTCTCTTCTCTCTCTCTCTCTCTCTCTCTCCCTCTCTCTCTCTCTCTCTCTCTCTCTCTCTCTCTCCCGTTTACGATCTCAGTATCTTGCCCCTCACAAATGACCAGTGACTGTCACTCCCCTCCCACCGGATTCTGCCTTCCCTTTGAAACCCCCCCCCCCCTCTCCTCCCACTCCTCCCCTGCCCACTTTTAACCCCCAGTAAACTGTGTTTGATAGTATGATAACATTATGCGTATTTGTCTGCAGCTTTCCTGTCCCAGATGAAGGTCCAATGGGACCGAAATACTGGACGAAAGAAAAAAGAAAAGGAGACAAACAAGTGGTTTTATTGTCCACTTTTTTTTTTTCACTTTATATATATATATATAAGAGAAGAGAGAGAGAGAGAGAGAGAGAGAGAGAGAGAGAGAGATAGTAAAGAAATCCGCATGCCCGTGCCTGTTTCTTCCACTTTATTTCCTTTCCTTGAAAAGGATTGAAAAGGAAATAAAGTGGAAGAAACAGGCACGGGCATGCGGATTTCTTTACTTTTACTTGTTATCATTGTATTCCTACATGGAACTATCCTTGCCCCTTCTACTGCTAGGTGCGGAGTCAGACTTACAGCAGGGTTTTCTGAAAACTATATTATATATATAGATAGATAGATAGATAGATAGATAGATAGATAGATAGATAGATAGATAGATAGATAGATAGATATGTTGTTGTTTGTCCGTCGAGACGACGAAGACCGTCTAGTTATCCTGGGATCGGGGGTGAGTGCGTAGATGGCTGGTCAGGCCGATCTGCGCCCGGAAAGACCTATCACAGTATGGACAGGGGATGGTGGCGGCAGTTGGAGATCTGCTGGCGCTGGTCTTCCTGATCATCCTGCGCTGCTCAGCTGCAGCAGTTCTGTTACTTTCACAGGTTTCTGTACCTCTGCGGACAACTGATCGCCACCCGTCTCTGTCCTGGGCAGTCTGCTCCCATGCTGTGTGGCTGATGTTGAAGTCCTCCAGGGAAGATTTGAGGTTGTCTTTGAAACGTTTCTTCTGGCCTGCATGAGAGCGTTTGCCTTGTTGTAATTCACCAAACAATAGTTTCTTTGGCAGCCGATGGTCTGGCATGCGAACTACATGACCTGCCCAGCGAAGCTGTGACTGCATCAGGATGGTGAAGATGCTAGGCAGGCCAGCACAAGTGAGGACTTCAGTGTCCGGAATCTTATCTTGCCACTTAATGCCCATGAGTCTTCTGAGGCAGGTGGTGTGGAAATGGTTCAGTTTCCCGGCGTGACGCTGGTAAACCGTCCATGTTTCACAGCCATAGAGCAGTGTGGTGAGAACTATGGCCCGATACACCTTGATCTTGGTTTCTAGGGTGATGCCTCTCCTGTTCCATACGATCTTGTGGAGTCTGCCAAAAGTGGAGTACAGATCGACATTCTGTTCCTGACACTTTTCTTGAAGCTGTCTGGCAGCAAACACCATGTCGATGGTCCCGCGTTCTTTCGGGAAGCCACACTGACTCTCAGGTAGGAGACCTTACTCAAGATGTGTGTTGAGCCGGTTGAGTAGAACTCTAGCCAGGATCTTGCCTGCGATGGATAGCAGGGAGATTCCACGATAGTTATCGCAGACCTGACGGTTTCCTTTGCGTTTGTAGAGATGAACAATGGAGGCATCTTTAAGATCTTGAGGAACTGTCTCGTGCTGCCACATAATCTGAAGGAGTTGATGAAGTTTCTTCACAAGAGCCGCACCACCCTCTTTGTAGACCTCAGCTTGGATTGCGTCTGAGCCAGGCGCTTTGCCACCAGATAACAGACGAATTGCTTTCTGGGTCTCCTCCAAAGTTGGTACGGCGTCCAGCGTCTCATCGATCGGAATTTGGGGAAGTCGATCGATGGCTTCATTGTTGATGGTGGATGGGCGGTTCAGTACGCTGTCAAAGTGTTCAGCCCATCTTTCTAGTATATTCTCTTTATCTGCGATAAGCGTTGATCCATCTGCACTGAGATGTGGAGATGAGCCCACGGTGGTGGGGGCCGTAGACTTCTCTCAAGCCATTATAGAAGTTTTTCATGTCATTCCTGTCTGCAAAGCCCTGAATCTCATCAGCTTTGCTGCTCAGCCAGGAGTCTTGCATCTGGCGCAGCTTTTGCTGGATGTTTCTGTGGATGTTTCTCAGCGCGTCGTTCTTCGCTGTTGACTGTGGGTCGTCGATGTGCGCTCTGAAAGCACGATGTTTTTCCTGTAGAAGCTGCTGGATTTCAGTGCAGTTCTCATCGAACCAGTCCTTGAGCAACCTGGTTGTGGGTCCCAGACACTCCATAGCTGTGCTGTACTGTGTATTGGCAGAGGTTGATGATACACTAGCTATTATGTTAGAACGTACTTTGTAATTTGTTCCTCCGCCTTTGTTGCACATGTTCTTAGCAGCAGTTTTGACTTCCATTTTTGCTTAATTGAAAAAAAAGAATATTCATGTGATCTAGCAATCAGTAAGTCAACCATTTTTTTTTACTTTACAAAGGAAAGAAACATGCAAACAGGAATACAACATTTTGCTCTTGATAATCCTTTTCAATCTGTATTCACTACACTCATATATATCCCTCTTTGCATCAGATCAAACTGAAGTGAAAGTCGATGTGCTGCAAACTACTCCTGTATATGCTCCGCTCGTCCACTCTTAGCCAAGCGTCCTGCCAAAAACTGTCCTCAACAGCTGTGCTTTGTTGTTGTTGTCGTTGTTGTTACGTAAAAGCGTGCCACCAACTGCTGACAGCAGATCACGTAGCACTTGTTGACATAATCTTCTCTGCAAAACTGCCTGGACTCCACTTCAGTTAGAGATATCTTCCTACTCATTCCATTGCAGCAAAAGTGTAAACAAATGCAAACACTGGTAGAACCGGTATCATCTTATGTCATTTAATCTATTGTTTTAAACGCGTTAATCGTTAATGAAATAAGTGGCCCAATGTTGTAGTAAGACAGGCTTGTCAGATGTTCTTTCTGTTAGAATTTAAGTTCGTTCACCGATCTCTTCGGAAACTCCTATCGTACTAAGGAAGCAGATCTACCACGTAACTGGTTCGGTCTGGTTTGACCCTGCGCTGTGTTCTCCGCGTGTTATATACATACGTAGGTACACACACACACACACACACACACACACACACACACACACACACACACACATATATATATATATATATATATATATATATATACAATTATACATACATACATACATATATACACACATACATACATACATACATGCATGCATACATACATTCATACATAGGCCCCCAAAATACATACATACATACATACATACATACATACATACATACATACATACAATAAACGTTCAAAGTTTTTTCTTTTAAAGACACACTTCAAGTGCACTGGTTTTTGTAACCAATATTTCAGCCTTCGGCCTTCCTTAGGGTACACGACACTAGGTATAGATAGATAGATAGATAGATAGATAGATAGATAGATAGATAGATAGATAGATAGATAGATAGAGATAGATAGATAGATAGATAGACGGACGGACGGACGGACGGACACAGACAGACAGACAGACAGACAGACAGACAGACAGACAGACAGACAGACAGACAGATAAATAGATAGATAGGTAGGTAGATAGGTAGCTATATAGGTAGATAGACAGATAGATAGATAGATAGACAGACAGACAGACAGACAGATAGATAGATAGATAGATAGATAGATAGATAGATAGATAGATAGATAGATAGAGATAGACAGACAGGTAGGTAGATAGATAGATAGCTATATAGATAGATACACACATAGATAGATAGACAGAAGGATGGATGGGTGGATGGACAGACAGACAGACAGATAGATAGATAGAGAGATAGACGTATGACAAAGTAAAGCTATTGTTTTAAAAAATCAGGACTGGGTTAAATGTGGGCGCTGAGCCTCACTGCAACAGCACTGCCACAGTGGTTTGGAAAGAGTTCAACCCCATGACAAGACCACTAAACACCACCACGTAAATCAACCACAATGCAAGAAAGCTCCATTATCTGAAAATGTCAGAGACTTATTGGATCAAGCAAACGAACACAAACTTTTTCTTCTTTTTTTTTTTTTCTTTTTTTTTTTTAAAGAATCTTTAGTTTCTGAACTACTTCAAGAAAATAAGGTAAGACTAAAACAATGGAAAAGCAAGCAAACAGGTGTCAATAAAAAAAAAATATTAAAAAACTTATTAGGCTAACAGCTGCATGTGTTTGTCATTCCAAAGCTGTGCAGTATAATTCTGTCAAAAGGAGTACTCCACGGCTGATTTTGTGAAAAACCAGCTTAAAGGTCCACGAGAAGAGACGGCATATTCGATCTTTGTTGAAGAGAAAAGAGGAGATGGTACACACTGAGGACCACACGTCTTACGCCAAAGCCTGTCCAAGGTGCTAATCAAAGAAAACTTGAACTTTCCGGGGAACAAGACGACAAAAAAACATATCATCAAATCCATCCAGTGACAACTGTGCCAATGAGAAAACGGACCCCCACCACTCACTACCCTTCATCCCGCCACTCCCCCCTCCTCCCCCCACCCGCTAACCTTTCTCCCCATTCAATCCCTTAGAAACAGAGTCCACATACTCAGTTTCCACCCCACCCCACCCCACCCCACCCCACCCCACCCGCTAACCTTTCTCCCCATTCAATCCCTTAGAAACAGAGTCCACATACTCAGTTTCCACCCCACCCACCCCACCCCACCCACCCGCTAACCTTTCTCCCCATTCAATCCCTTAGAAACAGAGTCCACATACTCAGTTTCCACCCCACCCCACCCCACCCCACCCCACCCCACCCGCTAACCTTTCTCCCCATTCAATCCCTTAGAAACAGAGTCCACATACTCAGTTTCCACCCCACCCCACCCCACCCCACCCCACCCCACCCGCTAACCTTTCTCCCCATTCAATCCCTTAGAAACAGAGTCCACATACTCAGTTTCCACCCCACCCCACCCCACCCCACCCCACCCGCTAACCTTTCTCCCCATTCAATCCCTTAGAAACAGAGTCCACATACTCAGTTTCCACCCCACCCCACCCCACCCCACCCCACCCACCCGCTAACCTTTCTCCCCATTCAATCCCTTAGAAACAGAGTCCACATACTCATTTTGAAACACGTTGACGGTAGACGGAGTCCTGGAAAAAGACACATGTTTGACATCGGGCGGATTTCTCCTCAGCTCCCGCCTCCGGAGCCAGCGACAGATGAAGATGTCTAGGGCCGCGAGCAGCAGTGTTGGCACCAGAGTCACCAGCAGGATGGTGACCGTCTTGGCATCCTCTCTGGGCACCAAGGGCATGTTTGGCGGCCTGTAGCAGTTCTCGTCGTCTTCGCTTCTCACTTTGTGGGTGAAAAAAAAAAAAAGTAAACAAAGGAATGCATTAACCATGATTGAGTGAGACGTCGAGGTTTCGAGTCCCATTTGAGGCATTTTGTTTGTGGTATTTCTTCTCCTCTTCTTCTTCTTCTTCTTCTTCTTCTTCTGTTGTGCCTCCGGCCGGCTCCTACCCAGGGTAGTTCTCTGGGCTCCAATGGGAAGGCTGGAACCCCACACGTTGTTACTTCAGTTTTTATCTCCTCTCACTTCCATGCCTGTGCTGAGTTTGTGTCCAAGTACGGTAAATTCACGAGGACTGTTGGAACAGCCGGAGCCTTCCGGAGGAAGACGCTCACCCACTCTGGCCAGAGCGACAAAAAGCATGGACTGTCTTCAGCAGGGGACCTTGAAAGGCGGGTGTCCTGCGCATACTGCATTTCTACCGGCACCAAAAATACCCGGCAACATGGCAGCGTCTTTGTCTGGTGGGTTGTCTTATGACGACCTGGATGGAACTGACTACTACCTTTGGGTGTGGCTATGCTGGGGGCTGTCCAGAATGAGCAGGGTTGGTATAATGACTGAGAGCAGGCAGAGAAGATGACAGAAAAGAAAGGAAAAAGAAGGCGTCAACAAACCACAGTGTGGATTTTAGTGGGTGATTTAGTTGGCATGGATAATAGTAATGATGATGATGATGATGATGATGATGATGATGATGATAATGATGACAATAATAAGAAGAATAACAATAGCAATAATGATGATGATAATAATAATGATAAAAACGATAACAACAACAGTACTAATCATGATGATGATATGGAATTATAATCTGCTCTGCCCTCTTATGTATCGGGGGCACAGACCGTGAACTTTCTAACTGGAGCAAACATCATACTAGATGACACGTGAGACCATTATCAATAGTCAACACACTCGGACTAAATATCTCTCTCTCTCTCTCTCTCTCTCTCTCTCTCTCTCTCTCTCTCTCTCTCTCTCTCTCTCCCTCGTTATTTCAAGTAATAAAACATAATACGTCAACGGCAACTATATAAGATATTAAGCAGCATTAGCTTCATTATCTTGCATTTTCTATGATTGTCTGTATATTATATATATATGCATGTTCATGTGTACCCATGCGACTACTGCTCTCCCCTCCCCCCCCCCCCCCCCCCCCCCCTTTCTGTTTTAAGTTAGTGTCCTTTATGTAACATATATTGTGTATGATTGCTGTATGCTGCCCTTCCCTTCATCCTCCCCCGACTCCCCCCCCCCCCCCCCCCCCCTCCCCCTTCTCCGCCCGATTCCTTCCTGTGCCTTTCCCCGTTTACCCTATGTCCACATTTTCCCCACTGCGTTCGTTTGACAGTGGTGTTGACAGCAGTTTCTTTGTAGTGAATTTTGTATCATCATGTTATTTCTTTGTTTGGTTGTTCTTTTTCTTCTTATACGTATTTGCCTTGATTTGCTATGAATTACTTCTTATTTTGTATCATCATGTTATTTCTTTGTTTGGTTGTTCTTTTTCTTCTTATACGTATTTGCCTTGATTTGCTATGAATTACTTCTTTCCTTTTGTCCCACGGCTGGGTGGAAAAAAAGCAATAATATTGCTTATCTCATTACCCTGGTTAAATAAAATCTCGTTTCGTTTCGTTTCGTTTCTCTCTCTCTCTCTCTCTCTCTCTCTCTCTCTCTCTCGGGGGTCACGTGGTTTGACACGAAGCGACAAGGCGCCATTTATTTCAGCAGCGGCAAAAAAAATCTGTATTTTCCTGTGACAATGCCAGTTACTGGACTTCCAGCGACTGCGGAGACAGCCCTGAACGCCCTGCTGACTGACAATACCGTGTCCAGCTGGAAAATTTCAGGTGAAGGCGGCAACACGGTGGTCGTTTTGCGACTGAAGCCAGTCAGCGCAGTGTCAACAACAACAATGGCGGATTCTGTGCTGAACCGGGCAACGAAAGTTCAGTATAATAGGAAGTATAGGAAGTATTATAGCCAGGTGCGTCGAGATCAAGTGAGAGCCAAACAACAGAACAGTCGACGTGAACAGGTTGGTGCTAATCTCATAAACACCAGTGATGAAAATGAACGGATCGAGTCAAACGAACGCAGTACACAGCAAAGTACACAGGACATTGCAGAAGAAAACATGTCTGCCTGCGATGATGATGACACGTCGCATATTCCGGATTCTCATCTGTCTTTGTCTTCCCATCAGTCGGAGTGCAACATCTGCGATTCAGAAATCCAGCAACCGGACGTCGACATAAATGTTGAACAATCCATCGACAAAATAGTTGCCGGTTTTGACCCTGGAGTAGTAAAGGATTATGTTGCTACTCTGACTGATCGACAAGTGCAGAGACGGTTGCGTGATCCGCATAGAAATAAAGAGTTCCGGAAGGTTGTGCTTCATCGAACGGACAGTAAGGGTGTGCTGCTGTGTGAATCTGATGATATTGTTTTGGAATATTCCTGCGATCCGCACTGGGAGGACGATTGCTTGTTCTGGTTCGTGAAGTAGGAAGACAGAAACATGTCATCAGAGGAATGTGTCAAACTGGCCAATCTCCGGAAAGGAAGACGCACTCGCAACACAGAACACGCAGAGACCCAAGCACATGCTTTGCGGCGGCTGCACGCTCTCCACGGATTGGTCCAATTTTACCTGGGGTGACCGTCAGCTACAGAACTGACAGGGACTGCATACCAGTGACATTTTCTCGTTCGCGTTTTTTTTTTTTTTTTTTTTTTTTTTTTGTCATGTAAAGTGAAAGAAAAAGACATAGCTGTGGTTTCCATGTCAATGTGTCGCGTTTTGTCATTGTACATCGCGCCGATCTGCTAAATGGCTTAACAGCTTATTAGCATTAAACTTCGTTCGTTCGTCCGTTCGTTCCCTCTCCCTCTCTCTCTCTCTCTCTCTCTCTCTCTCTTGAACACTCCCCCTCCCTCCTACACACACACACACACACACACACACACACACACACACACACACACACACATATAGTTAATCGTTCCTACGTAGAAGTCGTATTGTTTGTGTGAACGATACTTTGTGAGAGATGTGTGTGTGCGTGTGTGTGTGTGTGTGTCGTGTGCGTGTGTGTGTGTGTGTGTTGTACATACGTGTGAGGGAGGTGCATGGGTAGGTGTGTATCGCTGGCAAAAACAGCCTTCATCCTAACACGCATACGAACTCCCAGACTGTGACACTTCCTTTTTGGTATACAAATATTTACCACAAAAAAAGTGTAGAATGAAAGAGAGCTCACAACACCATGTTACACAAACATGGCGCCATACCAATTACCTTTCAAGCGATACTGTCTTGCCATATGTTACACTACACCACACCAACAACGCGACACAGCATCATACTAAACGCACCACGCCAACTGCAGTGCTCTTACCACACCACAACACACTGACCATACAGCACCAACACGACAACACAACACTTCACGTCACTACATTTCTTTTACTACGCTGCACTGCGCTGCAATCACAGGAAGCTGCACCAGACGAGATCACTCAATGATGGTAATTATGCAAAACGGTGCCAGGCGGTGCAAAATGGCAGGACACAATGGTACACAAGACAATGAGTCATGCAGTATTCATAGCCTAGCCGACTACCAAAGCCGTGTCAGAGCTGATAGTAACTTTTAAGAACAAAACTGTATATCAAAATGAAATATCAAGGTCGAAAGAACATGGTCGGTTCGATTCCCGGGCCTTGAGAAAGCCATCTACATTTATGCCTATCGTCCACGACTCGTTCAAATGCGTGGGACAAATAGTGATTTCTTCTGAAACTAAAATCTGAAAAAAGGATTTTTTTTAATACAATGCAATACCATACAATTCAATACAGTACTATACAATACAATACAAAACAGAACTATACAATACAAAACAACACAATACAACACAACGCAATGCAATGCAGTTTAATACAACACACTGCAATGCAAGGCAACCCAGTACAGCCTAATACAGTACCAGACACACGAAAGGCGAAGTGCTTTGCTATCCTCACCCAGTCCATCAAACACTTACCAATGGAAAAGCAAGAGGAAAACAACAGCATCACAGTGACGCCAAATGCGCCGTTGACGTTGGCCTTCCATTTCCCTGTGGTCGTCTCCATGTCCACCACAGCAGCTGTGACACCGCTCATTTGTCTAACGTGACGAACAGTGTGATCCACAGCTCAAACGCTGGTGTGGTTTCTTGAAGTGGTGGGAGGAAAAACTGGCACTCATAAACAGCGTTGGCGTTCTTGGTGGTATGGAAGATGGTGGTGATTGTGATGGTGGTAGTGATTCCCTTGCCAAGGATACGAATCGTGGGCTTACGTCGACAAGATGTTGGTCAGCTGATTGAACACGTAGTTCAAGCTAGAGAAAACAAAGCAGAAACAACAACAACAAACACAAAGAAAGGAAGAAAACGATGTATGTATGTCCGTGAATATGGGGAGTGACTGCAGACTTACTGAAATGAAGCCAATATGAATAATCACATAAATCGACGTGCGAGAAGCCGCCAGTCTTATACACAATGCGAAACAGACAAACGAAATTTCCACAAACGTCTTCTCTAGACATCACAATGAACAAGCATTGAAAATGGTCAAAACAGTTGTCTCCATATCGCAGCAAATATGAGAAATACTGCTGGGCACGATCAAGAACACGGGGGAGGGGAGGGGGACGTAGGAAGGTGGGGGGGGGGGGGAGGAGGAGGAGGGGCATTGTTTTGTATATTTTCTGTGTTTGTCCCGTCTGGAGAAGACCCAGTTGGAAAATTCACTTCTATATTTCGTGTTGTATATTTAGAAAGCGTATCTCTAAACCTTGTTTTATGTGTTTATTTGTATTTTGCCATTGTACACGACTATCGCCTGTATGATGATTTATTACTTGTTCCGTCAGCATAAAAGCGCTAAGTAATTACGAAAAGCGGGACTCGGAGTGGGTGGGTGGGGGAAGGGGGGGGGGGGAGAGAAAGAGATGGGGACGGCTCTAGAGGGTCCATGAAACAGACAGTTTGGCAGAGGAGAGAAGAAGGTGATCATTACAACGATATATGCATTCCTGTTCAAGTACACCCATGCTTCTAATATTTCTGAGATACATCTTTTTGTTTTATCGGGTTTTTCGTGTTTTTCATTTCGATGTGGCTTGATTCTTTTGCAGTCTGCCTTGCAAAACTTTTTGTTTCGGAGAAGAGGGGCGTTTTTGCCAAGGGGCTAGCCACAGTCACCACGGTGCACAACACGTGGTACAGAACTTGTCGATGGTCTTCATGCTACTGTTGCTGTCACTCCGCTAAGACCGTGTTCTGGCTTGTCAGTCTGTCAGCAGCATGACACCACACAGCACCACTGACCAATCTTGGTGGAGGCACAGAAGGTGACCCACGGCAAATCCATGGCATGCTGGTGCAAGTGCGTGACGCAGATTCGTTCGAAGGGCGGTTTTGGGTTCTGTTCAGTCAGAATACTGCTCGAACTACCGAACCGATCAGGAAGAAAGCTGTCGGAAAGACGGAATGTGCCCTGAAGACGAACCCATTAAGTTTTGATGCCGAACTACATTTCCGATCAGCAGTGCCGATTAACAGTGCCGCTATGTAGTGTCGATTTGTAGTGCGTTCAGTAGAGCCGATCTGTATGGCAATCTGCAGTGCCGATCTGCAGTGGCGATCTGTGGTGCCGATCTGTAGTGCTGATCTGCAGTCCCGGCCTGTAGTGCCAATCTGTAGAGCGATCTGTCTGGCGATCTGCAGTGCCGATCTGTGATGCCGGTCTGTCGTGCCGATCTGTAATGCCAACCTTGAATGCCGATTTGCACTGCAGATTTGTAGTGCCGATCTGTGGTGCCGGTCTGCGTGCCGATCTG
>CM065718.1:49180883-49188383 GCA_033310375.1 Conus canariensis | reverse complement strand
TTCTAACTACGCAGAGCAACGAACACACTATGTGAGTGACTGCGTTGTGAACATTGTCTGAAGCTAAGCAGGAGGATTGGCTCAGTGCTAAAACACTTGTCTAGAAAGTAAACAACACGAAAAGAAAAGTTTTTCTGTGTTCGAATCTTCATGAGGCAGATTTTTCCCCTTACTCTTTGTATAATTAGAGATGAACAGGGCTCCGTCAAACCTTCATCTTCTGACATTCTACGATGTGCACACCATCAGAAAGCAAGATGGCTGATCGATGGAGATCGGGATCACCAGGGACGGTGTCTTTCATTGCTATGCTGATAGGTGGAAGTGAAAAAGTATGCTTCTGAGGCATCAGTCCTTACGATTACCAAGGACAACACCGTCAATTTGACATAGAACATTCACGGGCTTTGTTCATGACGGAAAGCAAAGGTGTTTGCCAAATAAATGTAGGACTATCACGCGAGAAGGAAATGATTTGGAGAAACTAGCACATATGATTTACAGCACCTGGTATAGCAGATTCCAAGAACAACACCGTCACTGGGACATAGAACATTCACGGGCTTTTTGTTATACCGGAAAGCAAAGGAGTATGCCAGAGGAAATTGGACTCGAACACACACACACACACAAAAAAACCTCCAACACAGTATGCATGCATTGCAGCTATGAGCTTCAGCCGGCACGCAGCAAGTGGGGACGAAATGAATGAATAAATGGATCGAAAAGTAGCTTCGTGTAAAACATTTGCTCTTGAAGGGGAGGAAGGTACGAGCACTGAGGAGAGAACAGTGGTGAAAGACTGACCCGGAAAGCGGAAGGTAAGTTAGCAGATTCCAAGATAACGGAATTCTGAAGAATTTGAGGTCAAACCAAGTCTTTGGAGCGCATGTTTCTGTGGCTGAGTTCAAGGAAGTTTTCCGCGCTATTTTTATGAGTAAACTTTGGTTTGGTAGAACGAAATGTTGAGGTAAACGATGGAGCCAGCCAGCAACACACACACACACACACACACACACACACACACAAACACACCATTTTCCTATGTGTATTCACGATTATACTCTCAGTCCGTATTTGCGATTTGATCTAATTATACGAACTATTGAAAAGACTTCGCTTGTTGAGTTCGTTTGCGATTATTTATCGCCAACCACACAAAGAATACATCTTTTCTGTTAATACCGAAAGTTGGAGTTAGGGACATTACCGACGTGACGTTTGTCTAGCGCGCGGCGAGTGGCTGTCGTTACCATACACTTCCACGCGTCCTCGTCATCTTCGCCGATCCGTTCAAGTTTGATCGTGTCAGCTGGCTGCGTGTTGCACGTGCTCCTGTGACACTCCTCGCACGATGTAAGTGGTCTCCAGTTATACTGCCACTTGTTTGTTGGGGAGCAAGTCGGTGAGGGATTGTGACAGATGCTTTTGGTTGCTACTTTTTATTATTTATAAATATTATTATTATTATCGTTATCAGTATTATTATATGGTCCTCTGCCTTTGTTTGATATTTTGTGAAACATTTCTTATTCATTCTACCCCCTTAAATATGTCACAACCTGACAAACAGCAGACGCACGCACGCGCGCGCGCACACACACACACACACACACACACACACACACACACAACACCACATTCTTATGCATGTGTACGCAGACGTACTCCAAATACAGAAGCATCGGGAGAACGAAAGAAACACGGAGCAGGAATTTTTGTTTGTTTGTTTGTGTGTGCGTGCGCGCGCGCGCGCGCGCGCGCGCGCGTGTGTGTGTGTGTGTGTGTGTGTGTGTGTGTGTGTGTGTGTGTTTTGCATCAGGGCTGTCACCTCGCTGAAAACTAGTCAGCTAGCTGACTGGTTGGCAAGTGAATGGATGGCTGGATGGGTTGCTTTGGCAGGCAGTGAATGACCAGTCTGTCATTCTTTCAGTTCGTCAATTCCCTCGGGTTAGTCCATTATTTAGTAACGCAGTTTTCCAGCTAATCGATTACCTCACTTTCATTCAAAATCTACGATCTCTCTGTCAGAATTTTTTTGTGCTGGAGTTTCTGTGTCGAGGTATTTTGAACTATAGATACGTTTTTGTTGCCCACTCCCCAACGAAAATTCGTTTAGATGTTCTCAAGAGCGCAGAATCAGGTAGCTCAGTTGAGTTTCTTTAGAGATTAAATGCTCGTGCGTGGCGCGAGAGAGAGCACACACACACACACACACACACACACACACACACACACACACACACACACCACACACGAACGCACGCACGCACGCACGTACGCACGCACGCACACGCACACACACACACACACACACACACACACACACACACACACACACACTAACGTGCGCTCGTGCTGTGCCTGCTTACGTTGAACTAACACTGTGCCTACGCAATGAATTCTTCAATAGCAAGCATATCCCGATCGACACAGAGACAGACAGATCCCCGCCCCCCACTACTCCACTCCCTATGCGCCTCTCTTTTCCCTTTTCCCTTTACCAACCCTCCCCTCCCAACTTTACACCCTCCCTCCCCACCCCCCACCCCCGCCTCGCACACAGACAAGATTTTCAATTCCTCTTTTCAACTATGTCATTCAAACAGAGAGAGACTTACACAGAGTCGGAGATGCCTCGCATTAGGCTCTGATATATCTCCGCGAACACAGACTTGCTCGCAAGGGGCCTCGGAAAGTCATCCAACCAGGCGTGAACCTGTCATCGGATTGGAATTCCAGAACAAACGTCTCGACGAAAGAACAACCCACAATAAAGCTCGTTGGAGCGGGTAATAGGAGGAATCATCATGGTTATCCGACAACTAACCCGTGGAAGTTTGAGCTTTCTGGTGGGCCTACTGGCAGGCTTCACGGTCTGCCTGACACTGACCACGCTCATCGTGCTCTCGAGGTCCAACCAGCCTCCGCTCCTTCAGCGTCACACGGCTCCAGGTGCCAGTGATTTCTTCTCCCAGCAAGTGCGCCTGCCTGGTGACGATGACCTCCGTGACCTCTCTGTGCACGGGATGGTGTTGGAGGGGGTCCACGGTGGTCACGCAATGGCCGGAGGCGAGAATGCCAGAGTGGTCAGCTTTGATGATCTCCATGCCCATCATGGTGAGTGAAACATGGGGAACTCTCTCTCTCTCTCTGTCTCTCGGTCTCTGTCTCTGTCTGTCTGTCTGTCTGTCTGTCTCTCTCTCTCTCTCTTCTCTCTCTCTCTCTCTCTCTCTCTCTCTCTCTCTCTCTCTCAACACTATACAGTCTCAAAACTGTTTTTACTCATAGTGTTTATTACCTTATGCTGAGTGATGAAGCAAAACAGTGCCCAAATAGCGAAAAATCAACGTGAAACTTCCGTCTTCTTGATCTCTTGAAAGACGTAAAGAGCGAAAAACAAGCCAGCAAATGGGCACAAGAATGCCTGCAGGTGAGAGACCTCCCCGGCAACAACAAGATCTGACGCCAGCAGTTCATGCTGATCCTGAAGTTCCTTTGGCTTCTACCGATATACTTACATACTACCACAATGCAGTCAGTGCTTGGCGTTCCACCTGGTCTCACTGAGGTTGGGCTCTACTTTCGCAAATCAGAACTGAAGCTACCCCTGAAATATATTCTTGATGAGCACAAAGAGCGAAACGTTTGGGGGCTTAGGAGACGAGATCTCAAGATCAATCTTGCCCAAGCTTAAGACAGGCAGAAAATGGAGAGTTCAGGAAGGCGTGGACGTGACAGAAAGAAAAGAAACAAGATGCAAAGCATATAAACGTACTCCCAGTTTATCTTGAATATAAGTACTTTCTGAGATATTCCATACAGAAGAAAAACTGTTTTGGGCCGTTGTAGCCGTTAGTAACGGCTGTTCCAGCATAACAAAACATTGGGCATCATCCGTGACCCATAATGAACATACGTACAAATTTTCAGAAAGATCGGCCCAGAGGTTGTGTCTGGAGCGAGTGGAACACATTTTGACCACGGACATTCACACAGACAGACAGACACACAGACAGCATTTTCTCGTTCCCATTGTAAAGTACTCCCAATTCTATAAAAACTGGGAGTACAAAAAGGAAGAAAAAAACACTAAAATTCAAGGTCGTGGAAAATACAACATACACACGCACCAACAGCCGGTGACTGGGATCAACAGAGATTCGGTGTGATCAAAAGCAAAAGGAACCAACAGACATAAGTGTGGCTAAAGACAAACGAGAAAACTGAGAGAGACATACTAATACAGGAACTTAAGAATGAAGTTGATGCCAAGAATATCCAGATGACAATACGGCAAGACCAACAGTGACAGTTGTCTATTTGGAAACTCACTTCAAAGAAGTCTCAGACTGAATGAAAAATAGCTTATGGCTCCCTACTGGGATCAGTTCATCCTCAGATCGGTATATAAAATCCAGCTCTCAAATTCGACACTGATAAATTAAGCAAATCAGGTAACTCTAAATGTCATGTTCTGAATTCATACAAAGCAGTGCTAACCCAGGGAAAGTACGTGTGAAGACACTGCCAAGTATTTAAAGAGATCGTGCATGTTGTGAACACTGTCAGAGGAACCACGATGCCACTGGACGCTCCTGTATTGCACTACAGGCCGCAGATTATGGTCTGGAACAGTTGTGTCGTCAACCGCATGGACGCGAGCTTTCCTGAATGTTATGAAAGGCTAGTAGTGCACAGCAGACCTTCCACAGAGATTACTAGAAAGAGCTCCATGACACTGGATATAGTGCTCCATTCAGTTAATCAAATCAGATTATTCTGACTGAAGTCCCTAAGCCATATGACAGCACGATGAAGGAAGCTCACATCTGCAAGACTGGGAATGCCAGGAGATCGGACACAAGTGGCGCACCTCAGTCCGAAAGGATCTTAACTGGTCATCCTATGTGGCAGAAGACTGAAAAGAGTGCTCCAGCATCGCTGACCGTGTCACGTGTTTCAGGGGTGTGTCTTCGGGATAACGAGTGGCCACATCAACAATTTGTGTTATATCTGTGATCAGAGGATAAAGGGAAGACGATGCGGCCAACAATGTCAGTGGTTTTTCTTGTTTAGGTTTTTGCTAGTCACAGACATTCGATCCAAATGAGCATAGGTATTTTTACCCTTTAGGCGTGTCTACTGACAAATGCCACAAGAACGACAATATTCAGAAACATCTGACCAAACATTTGGCCAGGAAAAAATGGGAAAGTACTCGTGTTAAAGTTCTCCTTAAACCCAAGTGTTCTACCATACTGACGCGGTAGTACACGTTCCATGTGGTTAGTCTCAGTGACTCAGGAACAACAAATTGATGTATAACAGCATTTTAACTTTTAAATTTCATTTCGACACACAAGAACATTCGTCATCTCCAGATGAATCATTGAGAAGTTCAAAATGGATTTTTTTTCTTTTTGCATGTCATCTCTTTTCAAAACTCTCTGAGTTCATCTGGGTTACATTCAGGACTGGGAATGAGGGCACAAGAAAGGGTTTGACAGGTTTAGTTGCTTGTTTCACCTAAGAACGAGCAGAAAGTGGGGAATCCAAAACACATGCGAAACGCTCACCACAAAAATAAGATGTGGAGAGAGAGAGAGAGAGAGAGAGAGAGAGAGAGAGAGAGAGAGAGAGAGAGACAGAGAGAGAGGGTCGTTTGTTTGTTTGTTTTTCTTTTTTTTTTTGCCACAAGAAATGATTGATTTAACACCGCCATCAAACATGCGACATGTGCCATTCTTGAAAGGTGCCGTGGTATTGATCTTCTCTTACGAAAGGACGTTTACCACCAGCTGTGCTATAGCCAGTATCTCCGAGCAGTGAAGCAGTGTACTCTTTGATAGAGCAGAGTTCAGCTCGAAGTCCACATCCTTTTCATCCCTTCC
This sequence comes from Conus canariensis, assembly GCA_033310375.1. Classification (NCBI taxonomy): domain Eukaryota; kingdom Metazoa; phylum Mollusca; class Gastropoda; order Neogastropoda; family Conidae; genus Conus; species Conus canariensis. The sequence continues at coordinate 49,182,489 of CM065718.1, read as the reverse complement.
CATTTATCTGACAGTGTACTGTCCATGTCCCACACCTTTCTATCTAATCAATCAACCAATCACTTGGGTTCATTTGAAAGGGATTTTCTCTAAATCAGAATACGGAAGAAGGATTCCGTGAGAAGGTTTGCGCTGTTCTGCCTGAAACAAACGAGTCATTTGCTGTGTGTGTGTGTGTGTGTGTGTGTGTGTTGTGTGTGTGTGTGTGTGTGTGTGTGTGTGTGTTTTTTTTTTTGTTTTTTTTTTTTTTTTTCGTTCTTTCCAGTCATTTTCTTGACAGGCGGCTTGATCTTTTGGGAATCATTCAGGAATTTCTTCTTGTAATGTGTCGTCTGCTAAAGAAGCCTCGATAGTTCTAATGCTAACATTATTAGGCAGTCGGAAAGTACTCTTTACACTAACCAATCGGACTGCACCTTCGTATTGATGCGGAATAACTCTTTTGACGTCTGCTACAACAACAATAATTGTTAAGTGTAGATAAGGAGGGGGTGGGGAGGAACTCGGCCAATTCTACGATCGGTCACATTTTCGTCTGAAGAAAACTTCTATACTCGAAAATGCGCTTGCTTTTTCTGCATTGCGTGAACAAATAAAACGTGGCTTTATTCTCTGTTTTGAGTGTTTATTTGTGATTTGGTTCGTTCTGAGCAACGTTGTGGTTTGTTTCAACCTTCTTGTCATGATTGTACTTACTATTGCTTACAATCACACAGATAATGACACACTTGAAAGGACATCATCAGTAAATATGTAGCCAGATCATCTGTTTTCAAAATAAAGGGTTTTCTTCAACTTTTGATTTGAATATACGACTTTCCCCAGCAAGGCAATCAGCATGTTCTACACTGAGAACTTCATGAAGGAAGTTAACAAATGGCCTCGTGAAACATGCTTGCCTCCCTTGGCTGCCCCCACCCCCAGCTATCCCCCCCCCCCCCCATCTCTTCCCCTCTGGCTGCTCCCCCCCCCCCCCCCCCCTTCACCTCCCCCCTCCTGCCCTGCGTACCCTTTACTACGGGCCCTGTTGAACTGTCGTCAATATGTCGGAAGTCGGGGTCACCACTGTCAGACTCACGCTCGCGTAATTTATACACACAACCACGATGAAGAAGCAGACGAGAGTTCCCCTTTTTCATGTAACATCTAAAGTTTGACTCTGTTGACATACATTACCTTTTATCATTGTTTCCATATCTTTTATTTATAAAACAAAGACCTTTTCAATAAAATAATGACCAGATCTTCTCGGAATTCCGACTTTTCTTTTACAAGGTGGCATCACACAATGCCATCTGAAGTCCCAGTTACAAAACAAAACAAAAAAAAACTTTTGTCTTTCATAAACTTATAAGGCAGTTTCACATTGTGGTTTAACCTCAACACTGCCACAAAAAATCCCGACTGTTATACAGCGACCACAGGTCGAATTAAAGTTCCACTTATGCCCGTGCTCCCCTCAAATGTTTCATATGCTATCCTCATTCTGACCCGGAAAAGTTCCTGGAAGTTGAAATGTACTAACATAGGCCAGTTGTGGCCTTTCCTTTACATTAAAGTTTATGAAAACTGTCGCATCATCACACACACACGCGCGCGCGCGCAC
>CM065718.1:49173383-49175883 GCA_033310375.1 Conus canariensis | reverse complement strand
ATCTTCCAGCTGTCAGACACTCTCCAGAAGACACTGAATTTGATTTGCTCAGACTGAGACACGGAACTCGGCCCCCTGTTCTACAAGTGTGTCTGTAGCTCCCAAGTTTCTCTGCTACGATGGTTGGCTTAGCTCTTGGTGTGGTGTGTGGGGGGGGGGGGGGGGGGGGGCTAAATCTGTCTTCGTGCCTGTGTGTGTCACTGTTACTTTGTGTCAGTGTGTGTATGTGTGTGTGCGTGTGAGTGTGACATCATCATGTTTATGGCCTTTTAATAGTTTTATCAAACTTGTTTTAGTAAAGCTGCATTTTCAGTCTTTGTGTGTGTCTGTGTCAGCGTGTTTGTGGGCATGCGCAGAAGGTTGGGGGTTATTCAAGACATGCGCAGAAGGAGGGAATCCCTCTTTTTATCTGACCTTCACCCTTTACTTTCTGGACACTTAGTAGGTAGAAACCGAGACAAAACCCAGAGGATATAGGTACGAAAATAGAATGCGCTGAACCCACAGGGTTGTACCCAGGAGTTAATCTCGTTGTAGAAGTAAGTTTACCGACGAAATGTAAGTACGGCCCCTGGTCGAAAACAAGTGCAGTTCATACAACAATCGCTTGACTGTATACTCACGTATACGGTCGTCATTTAACAGTTTCAAAATCTCAAGAAGACATCTCAAAAATGTTTACCATAGAGATGAAAAAAAGATGGATGTAATAAATTTGAACTTGATCAGTATTCAATGGCAGCGCTTGCTATTCTGAATATTTCACTCTGTCGAATATTCTGTAATACTCAAATATTCTGCCGAGTATATTGTAATATTCTGTTTTCTCATGAATTGTGATACCAATCGTAACAAAACTAAGTAGGGTAAATAACGAACAAGTACGGGTAACTCTTGCTCCCACAATAAGATAATTGCACGCCCATAACTCCAAACGAATACTTCCGAAGCATTTACTCGGAGTTACGGGCATGTAATTATCTGATTGTGGGAGCAAGAGTGATCCTACTTGTTATGGGCGTGTGACTATCTCATTATGGGAGCAAGACTTACCCTACTTCTTCGTTATTTACTGTATACATTTCCATGCCTCGTTTCAGATTTCGTTTTTTTGTGGAGGAAAGTGTTGCACATGACGTTAAAAAGAAAGAAAAAAAAAGATGCAGACTCACCTTTCGGTTCCATTCACAATGTGATGTGTTGTGTATCCGTCGCGCTTTTAAGTCCGGTTAATACAAACAGAGTTTGTGGTATCCTACAAACTGTCCTCGTTCCAATTCAGCTCAATCAACCTCCCGTCGCCCAACGAGTCCTGCAGTGATTTTTTTTTTTTTTTTTTTTTTTGTCTGCTTCTGGCTACCAGGTCAAATGATGACGACGACGCTTTTTGGCTGTTCGGTGACACCGTTCGCCCCAGAGTTGAATGAGTTTGATTGCAATAAGTCATGTTCCAATTCCTTCCGTCAGGTAAGGATAAGGTAGTGTTGGTTGTAGCCCATCAGACCACAAAGGGCCATATCAGGGCTGTCGCCGCGTTGAAGCCAACTCACAAGTCATTCCAAAGAACAAAAACAAAACAAAACAAAACAAAAAACTCATTCACTTGACCCTTTAAGATGCACCTTCTAACAACCCACCGGAAATTTTGTTAAAAATGTTTCTTCTGTAAAATCCTAGATCAGATTACAAGTGTAGGCTGGACCGTGAGAAACGGGTTTTAAGGCAGTTAACAGTGACGTGTTCTGTTCTGTTCTGTTCTGTTCTGTTTTCTTCTTTTGTGTCGTGTGAATCAGTCCAGCAGAAGACAGAGTACACCAAGACACGTCACACCCGTAGTTATTGCCATGAAAACCCGGAGGCTGACACGACGCCCGAGTAGAATAGCTATAAATTTCACACACTAGAAATCTGTTGCATCAAAAGAATCCACCCTTAGGACATTTGGTGCTATAAAGCTTTCATTTGTGTGGACTGTTTCCGATTGCACTTTTCGCCTGCCTGTCTCGCCATCTTCCTTTTGTTTTTCTCATTTAATGGTGCAGCCTGCTGTATTTGCTCTGGAAATTCTGTTCCTATTTTGACTCGCATGTGTAAGCTATTGAGTCCATGTTATTAGCAGTTTTTGCTTGTGGTGTGTGTGTGTTTGTTGCATTTGCGTGGTACACTTTGACTTTGGTGTTTTTTCGACAAGCGCCGGAATCAATAAAAAAAAAATTGATCTCTGTCTACCGATATGTTACGCTTCTAACTATAGACTTAAGATGCACAACAAATAGAAAGAAGTTGTGAGATAGGATTAATTAGGACTATTTGAGTTCATAATTGCCGTGAATCAAGCACGTAAAGCAAGTAATAAAATTGTTTTCTTGTTTCGACAATAAGAGGTCTTTATACACACACATACACTTACATACACACGAGCGCGCACGCATGAGCGCGCGCGCGCGCACACGCACACACACACACACACACACACACACACACACACACACACGCGCAC
>CM065718.1:49163383-49170883 GCA_033310375.1 Conus canariensis | reverse complement strand
AGAGAGAGAAGGTTTAACCCACAATGTTCCCGGAATATACCTCGCTCTTGATTGTATTACCTCGTTCTTGTTGTGTGTGAATCATTGTTCATGGTTTTCAATTATTGTGAATGAAGTAATCCTTCCACCAACCTAATTCAGTTGAAGAACTGTCACTGACGAAGGCCGGAGACCCAAACGTTTGCCATGACGTACAGTTATTACCCTCCACTCCTCCTTCTCCGACATCCCATCCTTTACTATCTTTTGATTTCCCCACCCTTATCCCTACCACAACTTCTCTCACCTTCCCTCCCTCTTTACCCTCTCGTAGTTCCTCCTCCACCCCCTCGTCCCCACGCCTTCGTCCCGCCCCCTCATCTCCTCCCCCTCACCTCCCCCCACCCCCTATACCCTTGACATCCCACTCCTTCTCTCTCTCTCTCTCTCTCTCTCTCTCTCTCTCTCTCTCTCTCTCTCTCTCTCTCTCTCTTCAATCCCATCCCTGCCCTGTTCTTTCTCTCCCTAATATTTCCTCCCTGTTAGCTGCGTTCTTATCTTCTTCGAACACCATACTGCTCCTGAACGTGCAGGGGACCCTGCCTAAAGGGAGAAAATCCGTGTTAGTTTATTTGTATTGTACCATCAAGGGAGTGAGCCGAATCCACCGCTGCCTGCCATCTTGTTTCTGAAGTCGCCAACAGCAGCGCCCATGATGCCCAGAAACGTCGTGCCTCTCTCTCTCTCTCTCTCTCTCTCCTCTCTCTCTCTCTCTCTCTCTCTCTCTCTCTCTCTCTCTCTCTCAAGGTGCCTTATTTCTGTATCAATTGTATTTTTCTTTGTAACCCTTTCTGTCTGTCTGTCTGTCTATCTAATTATCCAACCCCCCCCCCCCCCCCTCGCCCCCACATGAAAGCGCGCGCGCGTGCACACATATATACACACACAAACACACACATGCACGCGCGCGCGCGTGCACGCATACACACACACAACACACACACACACACACACACACACACACACACACACACACACACACACAGGGAGCCGGAATAGCTCAGTTGGTAGAGCGCCGGACTCGTGATCCTGGGGTTGCGGGTTCGAATTTCGGTACAGGGGTTTTTTTTTCCCTCGGAGTTAACATTGGTTCTGACTCATTCCCCATACAGTCCTTCGAATGAGACTATAAACCGAGGTTCCGTGTGTGAACGCACGCACAACATCTTGCACACACGTAAAATCCATCACCAACTTTCGGAAGAGAAGGCCAGTTTGGCCGTTGGTATGGATGACACGTTACACATAGCATGCACCTTCCCCGAAGATGGAGTATGGCTGCCTTAACGGCGGGATAAAAAAAAAACGGTCATACACACCAAAACTCCACTGCCTGTCTATACAGGCAGTGTCCGCAGGAGTATCAGCCTGCGTACGCAGAAAGAAAAGAACACACACACACACACACACACACACACACACACACACACACACACACACACACACAACACACACACACCTTTCCTCTATCTTAACGACCTTCCTACCTGCTGCTTAATAATAATTATTGTTCCCTTTCCTCCCCTCTCTCTGTGCGCGGCCGCCACTACCCCGCCCCCCCCCCCCCCCCCCCCTTTTTTTAAATTTTTTTTCTTTCGTTGTTGTTGTTGTTGTTGTTGTTGTTGTGTTGTTGTTGTTGTTGTACCCCACCTTCTTCGATACTTGTCATCTGCCGGCAGCTGGAGAGACCCTGTAATTCATCCCCATCCCCCCTCTCTTCTCCCCCCCCTCCCCCCCCCCCCCCCCCCCCCCAGCTTCTCCCTCTCCCCCACGATACACCTTTCCACTTGGTTGACATCTCCGTTTCCTTTACTGTTACCTCCTCCCTCCTCCATCCTCCCCCCCCCCCCCCCTCCTTTTTTCGCCCCCCCCCCCCCCCCCCATTCCCCTTCCTCCCACTCTTAACCTCCCCTCCCTCTTCTACCTCCTCTTCCCCTTTTTTTTCAATAGGAGACACTCCCTAACTTCCCATTCACTATCTTTCCCCCTTTCCTGTCCCCTTTTCTTTTTGTCTCCCCCCCCCCCCCCCAGTTACCCCCCCCTCTCGTACACTCCCTCCCCCCCCCTCCCCCCATCTACCCCAACCCACCCCCTTTCCTCCACTTGCGAGCCTCTTTCCCCTTGCTCGAACTTCTCCCATCTCCCTGCTGGCCCCTCCTATTTTCTTCCCACTTCCCCTCTTCCCCCCCTCCCTGCTCATAGTCCGCTTCCCCCACCCAACCCCTTTTCTGGTTGTATCGTGTACCTGGCACGATGTCCATCTGTTCTCTCCTGTAGATGGCACGATGAACATCTGTTGTCTCATGTAGATGGCACGATGAACATCTGTTGTCTCAAGTAGATGGCACGATGTCCATCTGTTGTCTCATGTAGATGGCACGTTGTCCATCTGTTCTCTCCTGTAGATGACACGATGAACATCTGTTCTCTCCTGTAGATGGCATGATGAACATCTGTTGTCTCATGTACATGGCACGATGAACATCTGTAGTCTCATGTAGATGGCACGATGAACGTCTGTTGTCTCATGTAGATGGCATGATGAACATCTGTTGTCTCATGTAGATGGCACGATGTCCATCTGTTGTCTCATGTAGATGGCACGTTGTCCATCTGTTCTCTCCTGTAGATGACACGATGAACATCTGTTCTCTCCTGTAGATGGCACGATGAAAATCTGTTGTCTCATGTACATGGCACGATGAACGTCTGTTGTCTCATGTAGATGGCACGATGAACATCTGTTGTCTCATGTAGATGGCACGATGTCCATCTGTTGTCTCATGTAGATGGCACGTTGTCCATCTGTTCTCTCCCGTAGATGGCACGATGAACATCTGTTGTCTCATGTAGATGGCACGATGAACATCTGTTGTCTCATGTAGATGGCACGATGAACGTCTGTTGTCTCATGTAGATGGCACGATGAACATCTGTTGTCTCATGTAGATGGCACGATGAACATATGTTGTCTCATGTAGATGACACGATGAACATCTGTTGTCTCATGTAGATGGCACGATGAACGTATGTTGTCTCATGTAACTGGCACGATGAACATCTGTTGTCTCATGTAGATGGCACGATGAACGTATGTTGTCTCATGTAGATGGCACGATGAACATCTGTTGTCCCGTGTAGATGGCACGATGAACGTCTGTTGTCTCGTGTAGATGGCACGATGAACATCTGTTGTCTCGTGAAGATGGCACGATGAACATCTGTTGTCTCGTGTAGCTGGCGTCCATCTGTTTTCTCATGTAGATGGCACGATGAACATCTGTTTTCTCATGTAGCTGGCATGATGAACGTCTGTTGTGTCATGTACTCGGCACGATGAACATGTGTTGTATCATGAACCTGGCACGATGAACATCTGCTGTACCGTGTACCTCGCACGATGAATATCTGCTGTATCGTGTACCTGGCACGATGAACATCTGTTGTACTATGTACTTGGCACGATGAACATCTGCTGTATCATGTACCTGGCACGATGAACATCTGTTTATCATGTACCTGGCACGATGAACATCTGTTGTATCATGTACCTGGCACGATGAACATCTGTTTATCATGTACCTGGCACGATGAACATCTGTTGTATCATGTACCTGGCACGATGAACATCTGTTTATCATGTACCTGGCATGATGAACATCTGTTGTCCCATGTACCTGGCACGATGAACATCTGTTGTATCATGTACCTGGCACGATGAACATCTGTTGTCCCGTGTACCTGGCACGATGAACATCTGTTGTATCATGTACCTGGCACGATGAACATCTGTTGTCTCGTGTACCTGGCACGATGAACATCTGTTGTATCATGTACCTGGCACGATGAACATCTGTTGTCCCGTGTACCTGGCACGATGAACATCTGTTGTATCATGTACCTGGCACGATGAACATCTGTTGTCTCGTGTACCTGGCACGATGAATATCTGTTGTATTATTTAGCTGGCACGATGAACATCTGTTGTATCATGTACCTGACACGATGAACATCCAGTATATCTTGTGCCTGGCACGATGAATCTCTGTTGTATCATGTAGCTGGCACGATGAATCTCTGTTGTATCATGTAGCTGGCACGATGAATCTCTGTTGTATCATGTAGCTGGCACGATGAATCTTTGTTGTATCATGTAGCTGGCACGATGAATCTCTGTTGTATCATGTAGCTGGCACGATGAATCTCTGTTGTACCATGTACCTGGCACGATGAATATCTGTTGTATCATGTAGCTGGCACGATGAATATCTGTTGTATCATGTAACTGGCACGATGTGTATATTGGAAAGTGTGTGTACAAATACAAACACTGAAAGCATTTATGGGATATGTATGTCTACGTCTAGCTACTTTCTGATGGATTATGTGATCGTGATAAAGAAATTAAATAGAAAATCACGTTGTATCGTGACTGATAACACATCATTCGATACGAGCAAGACGCAGCTGCTTTCTCTATCGCGCCCAGCGGATTAACTGACCTTGACATTGATCCAGAACACAACTTTCACCAAGTGGGCCCGTCTCGTTCTCATCTGCTGTTACATATCTTCAGGCTTAATCACGTGCCAACCAGCACAGCCGTTTATTGGCTCCTAATGTGACATCAAAGAAACGTATTCACCAAAAGTTGTGACAGGAGAAAACGCGAAAAACAGCTTTTCAAAACTTATTTCTTACAAACGTAGTTCTGGCCGGAAACGGGAAAATTCGGATGTTGGTCACTTCTTGATACATTGTCTGTGAGCAAATAAATCATTGTTCAAGTCTTGGATTCATTTTCTATTAGATGATCCTCTCTGATGTAGTTCCCAGTGTAAAGAACGACTGTTCTCGTCTTTGATCAATTCTTTGATGCTCGTTACACAGTCTAGCTGGCATTTATCTTTCATGTGTGTCCCTGGTTGTTTCAGTCTTTGAATTCTGACAAGCATTCTTTGAATTCTGACAAGCGTTCCTTCTCCATTATGTCATTCATTCTGCAAAATTCATTGGTGCACTTTCCAGACTGTGACACACACACACACACACACACACACACACACACACACACACACACACACACACACACAAGTAAACGCGCGCACGCACGCACGCGCGCTCGCACGCACGCGCGGGCGCGCACACACACACATAACACACACGCACGCATGCACAGACGCGCTCGCGCGTACACACACACACACACACACACACACACACACACACACACACACACACACACACAACACACACACATTCTCTCTCTCTCTCTCTCTCTCTCTCTCTCTCTCTCTCTCTCTCTCTCTCTCTCTCATCCACAGATAAATGAACAAAGAGGGGTGGGGTGGGGGACAGACAGACAGGCGGACAGCCAGGTAGGTAGGTGGGTAGGTAGGAAGGAAGGTAGATACATCATAAAACATCTGGCATACACACATAGATCTACACATATCTCACCATACACACATAGATCTACACATATCTCACCATACACACATAGATCTACACATATCTCACCATATCTGGCATGCACACATAGATCTACACATATCTCACCATACACACATAGATCTACACATATCTCACCATACACACATAGATCTACACATATCTCACCATACACACATAGATCTGCACATATCTCACCATACACACATAGATCTACACATATCTCACCATACACACATAGATCTACACATATCTCACCATACACACATAGATCTGCACATATCTCACCATACACACATAGATCTACACATATCTCACCATACACACATAGATCTACACATATCTCACCATACACACATAGATCTACACATATCTCACCATACACACATAGATCTGCACATATTTCACCATACACACATAGATCTACACATATCTCACCATACACACATAGATTTACACATATCTCACCATACACACATAGATTTACACATATCTCACCATACACACATAGATCTACACATATCTCACCATACACACATAGATCTACACATATCTCACCATACACACATAGATCTGCACATATCTCACCATCATATGGACGACGTCCATATAAAACATTGTAGAGCACAATCAAACAGAGTCATGATACATTCCGTATCCTCCTGCATATTGTCTGAAATCACTTGCAGTTGAAAGATGTTAAATTGAAGAAACAACATGAGAGAGAGAGAGAGAGAGAGAGAGAGAGAGAGAGGAGAGAGCGAGAGAGAGAGAGAAGACAGGACAGACAGACAGACAGACAGACAGACAGACAGACAGACAGGCAGTCACACACACACACACCACACACCAGACATGCGCGCGCGCACACACACACACACACACACACACACACACACACACACACACACAGAGAGAGAGAGAGAGAGAGAGAGAGAGAGAGAGAGAGAGAGAGAGAGACTATTCCTTACATGGAGATTGAAAAAAAGAATCAACAGCTCATTCAGACAACTTTTCTGAAACGCACACGAATTTTTTTTTCTTCTTTTTTTTTTTTTTTTGAGAACTTATTTTCATAAGATCTTAGATCAAATGAAAAACATCATTTATATCTGCTTCAGGAAGTCAAAAAATCAGATTAGGTGGAATACTTCGGACCAAGGTTTTCATGGAATCTGCAGTAGAATGTGTACTTCGGTCATCGTGTAAGTCCCAAAAGATGTTTTCATTCAATAACTGGTATATCACATGGATTGCGCTACGGGGCTTCCTGGCCTTATTAACCAAAACACACACACAAGAAAAAAGAAGAGTGGGTGTAGTAGGACTGACCAGTGTAAAATCGGCACATAGCCATTTGTTCTTATGGACACCAGCGGCAGATGGTAAAAACAGAGGAGAGAGAGAGAGAGAGGAGAGAGAGAGAGAGAGGAGGAGAGAGAGGTGTGTGTGTGTGTGTGTGTGTGTGTGTGTGTGACGTGCGTGTGTGTGTGTGAGGTGTGTGTGTGTGTGTGTGTGTGTGTGTGTGTGTGTGTGTCGTGTGTGTGTGTGTGTGTGTGTGTGTGTGTGTGTGTGTGTGTGTGTGTGTGTGTGTGATTGGGGAGAGATGAGAGATGAGAAGAGAGAGAGAGAGAGGAGAGAGAGAGAGAGAGAGAGAGAGAGAACGACAGTGAGAGAGGGTGAGAGGGCAGAGAGAGAGAGAGAGAGAGAGAGAGAGAGAGAGAGAGAGAGAGAGTGGATGGGAGGGCAGAGAGAAAGAGAGAGAGAGAGAGTGGATGAGAGAGAGAGAGTGATAGAGACAGACAGACAGACAGACAGACAGACAGACAGAGAATCTGGCAGGTGCAAACGTTGAAAACACATCAATATTCAGCAGACAAAACGTCCCAAGCCTTCGATTCTACTCATTTCGAAAAATCCATTGTGAACGGGTCACCTATATAACATGTGACTAAATGTGTGTGTGTGTGTGTGTGTGTGTGTGTGTGTGTGTGTGTGTGTGTGTGTGTG
>CM065718.1:49123383-49148383 GCA_033310375.1 Conus canariensis | reverse complement strand
CATTTATACCATTTTTAACTAAAATTGACCAAAGAATTTTCCTATTAATGGAATCAAAAGCCTTCTCAAAATCTATGAATGCAACATATAATTTTCTGTTGAAAGAGAACTGTTTTTGTATGATAGCTAACAAAGTAAACATATGATCAATAGTTGAATAGTTCTTTTTGAATCCTGCTTGATATTCTCCAGAGAGAGAGAGAGAGAGAGAGAGAGAGAGAGAGAGAGAGAGAGAGAGAGAGAAAGAGAGAGAGAGGCAGAGACAGACAGAGAGACAGAGACAAAGAGAGATACACACCCAGAGAGAGAGAGAGAGAGAGAGAGAGAGAGAGTCATCAAGGTCTGCCACAAGAAAACGCTGTGGTGTTGCTGTGAACGCCGTCGCTTAGGAGTTAGGCCTTCAACCTGTTGGACGTACACTACGACCGTTTTCTAGAGTAAGTTCTGCTTAAAATCAAATGGCAATGCTCTTCCAACGTTCGGGATGGGGTTTTGCAAGCAAGCAATGCCGCATGTCCTGAATTTTTGAACAGCTGAGTCCCGACAAGTTGAGGCTTAATTAACATTTACTTAGACATGAGCGTAGAAAATTCACTCGAGAGTGTGTTGATCAAACAGGTACTTTATTTCATGCGGCAAAATTATTTTTTCAGTATTTGCTTAGAGAAACCGGAGCCCAATGTCATCAAGCTGGATTACTGTCAATCATGACACCAACTATTTTATGAAAATTTATCACATCATTCTAAAGCTTATTGCGAACTTTCTGTTCCTCTAACTTACTCATAATTATGTATCGTTTCTGTGTTGTAAAGCACATACATTTAGATTTTTTAAGTACGAGGAGCCAGGCTATTAAGTTATGTACAATAACATGTTTATCAACATTCGTCTGTAAATCAGTGCACACTAACTTCACACCTTTACCTGTATACTGTTTATTTACTAAATTCACATGTTTGCCGGTGCACTGTTTACATTTATCAATCTACATTTCTTGTATTATTTATTTCGAGAGAAGTGTTGTTGGCCAAAAGTTCATAGAATGACTAGAAGCATGGTGTGGAAGATATTTTTTTTTGTAACTTGCAAATAAAATCGATCCTTCAGATTAACCCCTGAAGGACTGACAAAATGAACCGACCTTGATGGGAATGAAACAAAACCTTGAGCATTTTCTCATCTGGTCATAGGCAAGAGAAGGAAAAGGGGGTGATGGAGACACTGAGAGCGACACCCCTGTTTCGAAACTGGAAAGAGATATTTCTCCAATCTGGGGGGAGGGGGGGAGTGGACAGTTTACGTCCACAGAGAGAAGGGAATGGAGTTGAAGGTGTCAAAATTTCAGTTGCGAAATGAGAGAGGGTGAGAGACAGAGACAGACAGACAGACAGACGGATGATGCAATACAACACCATAGGACGCGATAAGCTATTTGCATTAGGCCTCAGACCACTTCTAGAGGATGACGCATGGGCTTCTTCATGAAATGAAGAAACACACCTCCTCCCCGAAAGAAGGGAGATAAGTATGTGAACATTGTGGACAGAACTGTGTGTAAACATTTCTCAGTGAAATCGGAGCAACAGCTATAGTCTTCACAGCTGGCATTTGTATTGAACGTAATAATTCGTGTCATGCCTGAAAAAGAGCAATAGTCGAGACGTAGTACATTCACTGTTAGCACTGTTCTTTTGGTGGCTACATATTTCATCATTTGTTTTCCTGTTTTACCTTCCGCTTCCATTCATTATCCTTGGAAATTTCTATTTATTCAAATTGTTGCTTTTATTGTGTTGTCTTTTGTTGTACGTATCCAAGTAACTTCGTTGGGGTTTTTTTCCCTCAAGCATAGGCTCGTATACCTTTTTCCCCTAGTTACTTAATGCTTTATTTATTTGTTATTTATTTATCTATGTTTGGTAACTTATTTCTCAACATCTCTTCCTCTTATTTCACTTTCCTACTCTTTCCCAGCCCTGTTTGGGAGTCCGTTTGATTGTGACGTTACGCCCGTGAGGATGAGAATACCAAAAAAAGTATAGGTGATGTTCTGTGTTAAACAGCATGGGTAGACTGCACGACTAGACTAGAACCAGCCGTGTAGGATACAATGAACAGGGCTCACCCACGAGGCGAAACCGACTCTGGTCATGAAATTTTGAAATAGTTTTTCCAGTTGATGTATGATTTGAAGGTTGTGATTTTTTTTGGTGCGATACCTTATGAATGACATCCCAAAACTCTCTTTTGACTTTAAACTGGAAGTCGTCATATATTTCTTATATAGTTTTTTTTTCCTTTCTTTTCTTTTTTTTCACTTCTATTCATATTTTTATATTCACAACAAGTAATGCAAAGCAAACATCTATATAGCTTCCTCCGTGTCTATGTAAACTTTTGTAAAAGTCACTGTATTAACCCTATGTTTAGCCATTCGATATTCCTCATGAAATCATTCTTCAGCCATACAATATAATAAGTTTTCAGTTTCTAGCTTTCTCTTTGACACATCTCTGGCATTCTTTCAATTTCTTTTGTTTGGCTGTTAAAATCGTTATTTTCATTGCTCTTTAGTTTGTCTACAGTTCTATTGACGCTCATAGTGTGTGCTAAAATCAAAGTAAAGCATGTTTTATTGCATGTCATCAAATATACACTTTCAATTTCACTGTCCAATACTTTTTGTACGTGACTAACACTAACGGCATGCACCAAATCAGACACAATCGAAAACAATGGCAAACTGAACTCAGTTTGCTTTACAATATGAATCAAAAATGGCATTGAAGCTTAATTCTATACAACATTCTATATTCTACCACGGTCGGTGTGCCAGTTTAAGGATGCTCGTGGCACATGTTTGGCCATTTGTACGAAACAGATGACTCACTAACATAAACCACATATTCTTACTACACAGTGGAAACGCACATGTATTATCAACATAGAACCAAAATCAGCCCTCCAGTTCAGTTCATACTCTCAAATATGTTTCGTCCCTGATCTTTTGTCGTAAAGGGCGACAATTTCGGTTTCGGCGACAGTCAGGCCCAAACTGTCGTCGGTAATTATTTGTGCGGGGGACAATCTGGGTTGTAACAGAGCTCAAAGGTAAGTTTTGTCAACAGAACGCACCGATTCGTTTCCTGTTGAAAAACAGAAAACTATGCCCCGACTGCACGAGATCGGTTGTCTGGCCTGCATTGCTCACGACACGATATCATTCCCGCCTTCCCACCTGCTGTTGTCATCTGACCCATACGCATGCGCAAGAACCGCATGCAGACGACAACTTGTCGAGTGAACAGGGAAGGTGAACCGCGACAGCCGTACTGCGATACTGCTCACGGCGTTTTCCTCTGAACCGTCAACTTGGGACATAGAAGCGAGATCCAAGTCTTGAAAATGGCTGCCAAAGGACACAACACAGCATCAATTAAAGACAAAATCCGAGTCTTAAAGGAGAAGTTCACAAAGTTTGACCGAGACGGCGATAATGGCTTATCTATCCGTGAATTTCGTGACTTGCTCCGAGAGAGTGGATGCCCCATGAGTGACCGGGCGATTGCGGTAAGTGTGTTTGTGCAGTACCGATAATAATGTACCTGTTCGGTGAAAGTGGCGGAGGACGAAGAGGGTAGGAATAAGTGGTGGTGGTGGTGTGCATATCTCACACACCTGAATGTTACTGGTGCATGTCGGTAAAACGCCTTGTTTGTGTGTGTGCACGCGCGCGCGCCAGCGAATGTTCGGGGGGGGGTGTGTGTGTGTGTGTGTGTGTGTGTGTGTGTGTGTGTGTGTGTGTGTGTGACGAGCGTTCGCTTGCTTGTTCAGAAAATGCTAGAAATAGTTGTGTGGCAATAACATATCGTGATGTGACGACTCTCGCGCTGTCTCCTTTATGCGACGTTCAGCATGTATCCGCGATTTGCGGTCTTCAACTTCAGGAAAAAGCACTTGCGTCCCGCTTTCAACTGAAAAAAAGATGTAGGCTTTGGAGCCGGGACAAAATGAACGAGAAGAGTATGTGGGGCCCGTAGGCGAAAACACGTATTTGGAAATTGAAATCCTTCTGTCCATACAGTTCTGATCTCTCTCTCTCTCTCTCTCTCTCTCTCTCTCTCTCTCTCTCTCTCTCTCTTGGATGGTGAGAGGAATCGGATAGGGAGAGAGAAAATGTGCGGAGGGGATAGCATGCGCTCGGTTTGGGTGCCGGAATGGCTCAGTTGATAGAGCGCCAGACTCGTAATCTTGGGGTTGCGGGTTCGAATCTCCGGCGGGCCGTTTCGGTACAGGAGGATTTTTCCCTCGGAGTTAACATTAGTTCTGGCTCCATTTCCCATACAGTCCTTCGAATGAGACTATAAACCGAGGTTCCGTGTGTGAACGCACGCATAACATCTTGCACACACGTAAAATCCCATCACCAACTTTCGGAAGAGAAGGCCAGTTTGGCCGTTGGGATGGATAACACGTTACACGTAGCACGCACCTTCCCCGAAGTTGAAGTATGGCTGCCTTAATGGCGGGATAAAAAAGGACGGTCATACACACAAAAGGGTCAGAATAATCAACTTGATGATTGTGGACATACGGAAAGAACTCATAAGGAGAGTTTGACAGCAGAAGGCTTTCAGAGAAGTAACTCCCCTCAAACAAGTGTTTTGGCCCAGAACTCAGCTTAGTATGTGAGGGGGGCGGACCGCATCCAGATCATGACTTCCGAATGCCCTCCAGCTGCCTTTTATTTTTTAAAAATTCGAACCTGCAACTTTTAGATGGATGAACTTCTCAAGGCGCTGCCGAAATTCGAACCCGCAACTTTTAGATGGATGAACGTTGTTCGTTCGTTCGTTCGTAGTTGAGATTAACATCCTATTGGCCGAAGGCCCTTAAGGACAAGGTATACTCTCAGACACAGGTCTGCATATTCTGTGGCAACTGTTGTCGCTGGCAGTAGTGGGCGAGTTCCATGTGGGGGCCGTCGTACATCTCTCTCCGAGCTCTGGTTCCTATTGAACTTCAGTTCAAATTCGGCTGTTGGTCAGCCGACGATGGACGTCGGTGTATTTGGCCTCTTTTCCACAAATAAAAGGCTGTCTTCAGGACGACCAGGCGCCCTTCTTCTAGCTCGGGTGGCGATGGTCCTGTGCTGCGTGAGGCTGCCTCAAACAGGGAGCAGGAGGAAAGTCGCTGGAGCGCTGCGCGAGTACCTAAAATTCGGCCGGTAACATTCAGCCCAACCCCATAAGGAGTGCCCCCATACCTGCCTGGCTCAGAGCACGGTATCCCGGGCCACGGTAATTGCAGTTAGGCGGCGCTCCATCGCCAGTCGCCCCACATCTCCAAGAGCCGTCCCCCGGCGACACAGGCTAGACCCGCCGTCACCCATATGGCTGGAAGGATCGCTGCGCCACCTAACACTGACCTCTCACATCAGTGTCCCTCAGAGGAGAGCTGCCACCTCTCCCTTCGCGTCTGCTGCTATGCCACACTCGCAGCGACGGTTGAACGTCTGAAGGCGTGTCGTTTTAAGATGGATGTCGTCACTGCATCGCTAACGGACACCTGTTATGAACTGGGAAATGTAAGCCTTATGAAGTTCACTTATGTTCCTCCTCGACCTGATCCAGCTGAAGATGTTTTCAGCTGCCTCTGACGTTCCCTTCAGGGTCCTCCTCTGACCAGAAATCCCGAGCTGTTTCATGAGACCATAAGCTGATGAACCTACACATCCCTCGCTTCAATCTCTGTGGCGAGAACTTTCGCCTGGAAGCCAGACTCTCTCGAACTGCTTGCTAAACTGGCGTACTTCTCAGTCTTGTCGATATGAGCTTGCTCCGTTCTGTTTTCGTAAGGCGCAGCGAGTTCGATCAGAATCGTATGTTTCGATGAACCTGAGTAGAGAGCTCATGCCACGCTTTCTTACGATCTCCGGACGGTTTTCCCATTCTGGAAGGTCTACTGTGCACTCCCAGTCATCCGCTGAATCAGCAATCGATGATTAGTAAAGTCGATCTGTTTGTAACACAAGCATCTGGTAAGACACGTGTAAACCCAAATTATACCAAGACATATGTAAACATGATTAGATACGCTATACTATACCTATGTACATAGTTACAGACCGACCATTTTGGGGATACATAAAGGTTACTCAAGAATATTTATTGCGGGGTGTGATGCGCGTCTGTTTTCGTGTTGATGCTTCATCCAGTCGTTCAACAAGCCTGTTGAGGTCTTGTCCACTACCTGTCAGCCACCGATATCAACTACAAATCGAAGAATAAACAAGTAGGGTAACTCTTGCTCTCACAAGGAAACAAATACGCGCGCGCGCGCACACACGCACGCGCGCGCGCACACACACACACACACACACACACGCACACACGCACACACACACACACACACACACACACACACACACACACACACACACAATTGCACGCGCGCGATTCACGTGCAAAAAAGAAAATTTATACAACATACAATTTGTCCACAGAATTCTGGTCCCTTGCACACACACGCACGCACGCACGCACGCACGCACGCACACACGCACGCACACACCACACACACTTTTCTGCTGAGTGTGCATCAGAGCGTGTATTCTATACTTTTTCAGAAATTTTTTGTAGACCTTGAAGGCTGTCAAGGGACAGAAAGATAACCATGGCAGAGATTGACCGTTTCGAGGATTTGTAAGTATAAAGCAAGCGCGCGCACTCACTCACTCTCTCTCTCTCTCTCTCTCTCTCTCTCTCTCTCTCTCTCTCTCTCTCTGTCTCCCACTTTGTCTCTCTCGCACGCACGCACACACACATACACAGACTCTCTCTCTCTCTCTCTCTCTCTCTCTCTCTCTCTCTCTCTCTCTCTCTCTCTTATCTCTCTCTATCTCTCTGGCTTATCCACAAAAACACTTACGCTTTTTCACTCATATCTCACAAATAGGCAACAATGTGTAAAAATTAATACAACTTTCTCTTCATTTCAAACACTTTCCTATGGCGTCCCACAAGGCTCTATCCTGGGTCCCTTACTGTTCACAATTTACATCAATGTAGAAAGAAACTCGTGGAGAGCGTGGCAGCAGAGAGTCCTCAGAAGAGAAGCCCCCTTCAAGCAAGTGTTTCGGCCCTTATCTCCTGACACTCTAGGGGGGTTGGGCCACACCCGGTTCATGACTCCGGATGTCCCTCTGCTGCCCCTTTTTTTCCCATCTTGGGACGAGCCATGGCTAGGATTCGAACCCATGACCCTCTGGACATGCTCTTTTTCCACTTAATGACTCGCGCTTTAACCACTGAGCCACAGGGACACCTGATATTTGTAGGGAAATTAAGCCTTATGAAGTTCACTTTTGTTCCTCCTTGACCAGATCCAGCTTGAGCACCTCTCTGCCGCTTCTGCCATTGCTTTCAGGGCTCTGGTTTTTTCCCTCCCTGCAACTGAGAGCTGTTTCATGAGGGTGTATGCAGACGTTCCTACAAACCCTCTAGCTCCAATTTCTGCAGTGAGGACTTTGACCTGATAGCCTTCTCTCCTCAGGCTGTTTGCCAGATCAGCATACTTTTCAGTCTTGTAGATTTGAGCTGCCTCCATTCTGTTCTCATATGGTACCGTGAGCTCGATCACGATCAGCTGCTTGGTTGACTTAGAGTGGACTACTATGTCTGGTCTCATGCCACTCTTGCTGATGATCTCTGGGTGACTCTTCCATTCTGGGAGGTCTGCAGTGCACTCCCAGTCATCTGCCCCGTCCAGCAGACTCTGCCTGCATGTTTCGAGTGGCACTGTTGTTCTTGGCCATGATTTGCTGCCTCCTGCCGTGAAGAATGTTGCGGGTGCTTTTGGAGTCCTGATTTTCCCTTTTGTGGTGTTGGTACTAGCCCAGACTACTTGTACAATCTCTTTGAGCACTTGGTTGTGCCTCCATGTGTACCTTCCTTGAGCCAGGGCTACTTTACATGAGCTTAGGACATGCTCCACTGTTTGTTTTTCATGGCAGAGGGGGCATGCAGGATCGTCTGTTTTCCCCCACTTCACCAGGTTTGCATTTGAGGGCAGAAGGTCATATGCAGATCTGAGAATGAAGCTGATCCTGAGAGGGGCCATGTGCCAAATGTCATTCCAAGTGAGACTTCTTTGGAGTGCATTCTCCCACGTTGTCCATTGCCCTTGCTGGCTCTGCTGGACTGCTTTTTGGAGTCTTTTTTGGTCTTCTTCTTTTCTCATCTCCTGAATCATCATGTCTCTTTTGGCTTTTCCTTTGGCCTTTGACCACCATTCAGTTTTGGTCACCCCCAGTCCTTGTCTGTTGGTCTGTGTGTGTCCTGTTATTTCTCTGATCTTGAGACTTTCTTTTGCAGAATCCATCGCCTCTTGAACTTTCCATTTTCTGCCTGTCTTCAGCTGGGGCTTGATTGCTTCTACCACCTTGTCTCCTGAGTCCTCCAGCATGCTTTGAAGTCTGATCTTCCCTGCTTTGTATTCCTCCAGGATGGATTTCAGTGGTAGTTTCAGCTTTGCTTGGCGACAGTACAGCGCTATGTCAGTCAGACAGGGTGGGACACCAAGCCATTTCCTTGTGAACTTGTTGATTTTGGCTTCCATTGCCTCCACTGTGCTGGTGCAGATGTCGTATATCATCAGAGGCCATAAGAGCTTTGGTATCAGCATGAACTGCAGACACCAGACCTTGTATTTGCCAGGGAGCCCACACTGGTCAATGGTCTCCAAGCCTTCCTCCGCCATCTGCTTGGTTTCTTTTGCTCTTTGTGTGTCTTTCAGCGTATCATCATACCATCTTCCAAGGCTCTTGACTGGTTCTTCTGTGACTGTTGGAATGGCCTGGTTGGCAACACTGAAGACCACAGATCCGGCCACTTTTCCTTTCCTCAGTGAGAGACTCCGTGATTTCTTTGGCTTGAACTTCATTCTGGATGAGGCAACTATGTCGTCCAGCCTCTCCAGCACACGGCGTGTCTCGTCTTCTCTGGATGAAATCACTGTAGTGTCATCCATGAAGGCCTTGAGAGGAGGCATCTTGTATCCATCGCCAAGGTCTGTTTGTCTCGCGTTGTTTGTTGCTGCTTTCAAGATGAGTTCCATTGCCAGCACGAACAGTACACGCACGCACGCACACACACATACACAGACTCTCTCTCTCTCTCTCTCTCTCTCTCTCTCTCTCTCTCTCTCTCTCTCTCTCTCTCTTATCTCTCTCTATCTCTCTGGCTTATCCACAAAAACACTTACGCTTTTTCACTCATATCTCACAAATAGGCAACAATGTGTAAAAATTAATACAACTTTCTCTTCATTTCAAACACTTTCCTATGGCGTCCCACAAGGCTCTATCCTGGGTCCCTTACTGTTCACAATTTACATCAATGATCTACCTCTCCATATCACATCCACCTGTGAACTCTTTGCTGATGATACAACAATACATACAAATCATTCTGATGTTACTGTTCTTGCACACACTTTACAAGAAAGTGCGAATGACCTCGTCAAATGGACTGAACTAAATCACATGTCGCTTCACCCTCAAAAAACTAAATCCATGCTTATCACAACTAGGCAAAAAAGACAAAATCTCACTCTCAAGTTTCCTCCTGTACATCTTAAAAATGAACCCGTTGAACAGGTTACATGCCTCAAAGTGCTAGGAATAACAATTGATAACAACATGAGTTGGCAAGCTCACATAACCTCACTATGCAAAAAAGTTTCACAGAAAGTTTATCAACTCTCCAAAATCAAACGCTTCCTCGACCTGCATTCACGCAAGCTCTTTTTCCAGTCTCATATTCAATCATACATAGACTATGGATCTACACTATGGGACTGTGCTAGCGCTAACACTCTCAAACCATTGTTAAGCCTACACAAGCGAGCACTCAAATTAGTCCTCCTAAAAAGCAGTAGTCTTCTGGACTCGGACTATAAAAAGATTCAAGTTCTCCCATTAAGTCTGAGATTACAATACAACAAAGGGATCATAATGCACAAGATTGTGTCTGGGAAGGCACCCTCAACATTAGTTCACAGATTCTCAATAAATTCCTCAAGGACTCTACCCAAACTTCATGTCCCTGTTCCTAGAATTGACTTATTCAAATCCAGTTTAACATATTCAGGTTCCTGTTAATGGAACTCGCTCCCTGAATCAACCAAACAACGCCAATGCATATCAACCTTCAAACACCATTATTTCAACCATCTTATGTGCCAGTACTTACATACTCCGCCATAAATCCACCACCAATCACCACCACCCTCTTTGCCTTATATATATATATATATATATATATACCTGACTATTTAGAAAGTGTTTTGTACTTGAAATGCACATATATGTTATTTTGTTTAGTAAGTATGTCTTATGTGAGTACATGTGTGTGTGTGTGTGTGTGTGTGTGTGTGTGTGTGTGTGTGTGTGTGTGTGTGTGTGTGTTGATTTCCTATTACCTCCTGCCCTCTTGTCATTCTGTCGATATGCTTGTATTCTTATGTGACTCTCTCTCTCTCTCTCTCTCTCTCTCTCTCTCTCTCTCTCTCTCTCTCACGGTTCTGCTGGAATGACTTGATTTATTATCCATATGACATCCCCTCCTACCCGTAGCGACTGGGCTATCATTATGCATTTCCCACCTCCATTTGTGCTTTATTTCTATCGCCCCCCCCCCCCCCCCCCCCCCTCCCTCCCCGGTGCTTCAAAATCGATTGTCTTGTATCTCTTTGGAATTTTTTGATTATCAGATTGTTCTAAACATGCTCTCTTATCGCACCCACTCTCGCCTCTTTCTCACCCACCCTCTCTCTCTCTCTCTCTCACTGCAGACTTACCCTGCACTCCCTTCGCTCCTGCGTCTCTCTCTCTCTCTCTCTCTCTCTCTCTCTCTCTCTCTCTTTTTTTTTTTTTTAATCCAGTATTGTATTGTAGTTCTAGTCACTTTTGCATGCTTCCTTTGTTACCTTTTATTTTATATTGTTGATCCTACTCAGGGCGAGGACTGGATGTAAAAAAGCACATCAGTGCTTATCTATTATCCTCGTAAATAAAGAATTTTGTCTTCTCTCTCTCTCTCTCTCTCTCTCTCTCTCTCTCTCTCTCTCTCTCTCTCTCTCTCTCACTTGAAAGTGTAGTTCACTGATAACATGTGATGTGAATCACCAACTTCAGCCGCGGAGCCACTTTGTAAAAATGTTAAGGACAAGTCACGTCACGAAATGATTGATGTCAGATGTTCACTGTAATGTTGTATGGACAAAAAGTATCTATATTTGATAAAATCGTGCGTTATCTTATTCTGATGTCATTTGAATACGTAGAATTTATGGAATCCTATGCCTGTACACATAACTTATCCCTGTTTGAAAAAAAAAATCTGAAAGATTTAAAAGGTGTGCAACACACACACGCACACACGCATACACACACACACACACACACACACACACACACACACACACACACACACACACACACACACACACACAAACTGAATGCATGCATGTCCTGCGCGTTGGGTTCATGCGTAAGCTTGGCGTCAGGTAAGCCCCGACAGGAGACCCCCTTCCACCGTACCCTGCCCCCCTCCCCTCCCCTCCAACCCCACCCCCACCTCCAGCCCCCTGTCCATCCTCGCCTTAATTACTTAGACAAAGCGTGGATCATCACACTCCTCCCTCACTTTCATCCAGCCTAGCTTCGAGTGGCCTCGCCACTGCTCGTCTTCCTGGTAAATCTACTTCAGCTGAAACAATGTATTGCCATCAACACAGCCAACCCACCTCTCGTTTTACCAAGTTTTGGTGTTTGTGATCTAGCTGCAAAGTTAGGCGACTGCAGGCGGAAATCTGAACAAATTTGAAAAGTTATTGATAAATCGCCGCCAAAAAACAGTAAACAAACGAATCACAAGACAAAACACGACGCGTTTCGACCTCTTAGATCTTCTTCAGGCAAGATATATAACACTCAGGACAACGAAAATGAACGAGCAAATACTTAACCTCATGCAATTCGGCGCAAGATTCGTTTGTATATATATTTTTTTGCGGTGCGTTATCAATAACTTTTCAAATTTGTTTTGGTGAGTATGTAACAAGTCGGTTTTGTTTTGTTTTGTTTTGTTTTTTACAGTGCCGCCCCCCCCCCCTCTCTCTCTCTCTCTCTCTCTCTCTCTCTCTCTCTCTCTCTCTCTCTCGTCTTGGCCCATTCACCCCAACCTCAACCCCCTCTCTCTCCTTTCTCTTGGCAGCCGCTCCTTCCCACATTCCCTCTTTCCATTTTTCCTTTTTGGTCACTGAAGATAGTTCTAAACAAAATTTACACCCCCACCCCTCCCCTTCCGCTCCCATACCTATTCCTCCCCTTTCTGGATGAATTGATCCGCCCCTGCTCGGTTCTCTGTTAGTGTGGGAAAATGCGGGTCTCTCTTGACCAAATTATTAATGACGCTTGAGCGCGCAGAATTCTTCGTCCCGCCGGTCTTGGAAGCCGTTGTAATGATTCTGTGACTGCTGTTGCAGCGTAAAACTCGTGGAGAGGCTGTTTCAAGAGCTGGACGCTGATAAAAGCGGGTACTTGGACAAGAAGGAACTGAGACAACTCCTGAAGAAGTGCGGACGGGATGACGACGCCGAGGTCGACGAATGTTGCGGAGTGTTGATTCAAGCGGCGACGGCAAGATCACTCTTGATGAGTTCTTGGATGCCATATTCCAGACCTAAGGCTGGCGCCGGACAGTGTGATCACAGTCGGGCGTGCTCAGACCTGGTAGGGAGCGGGCCGTTTTCGACCAGCTGGGTCAGTTAGAGCATGTTTTGGTAGCGGAGGTGATAGTACCCTGTTCCCTCCTTGTCTGCTTCCTCCTCTCACTCTCACTCCCACTTAACTGCCCGTGCATCTTAGTTTTAAATTTCATGCTTTTCGGTGCTTTTTGAAATATTTTTATACTCTTAAGTGTACTGCTGGCATTTACTGGAATATAGTTCTGCACTTGGTATTTTAGCAGTGTGCAATGGTGTCCTTTGATGCACTTTGTATGCACGAGCAAATAACCATATATATATATATATATACACACACACACACACACACACACAACATATATATATATATATATATATATATAATCGTTATATTCCACGGTATGTGATGTTTGTATTTCAGTTAAGTTCGTGTTTTGGTATTGCTTTGAAAAGCATGCACATTGAGATAAAGATAACGGAACAAAACAAAATAAAATGAAAACATGCATATACCCAGATTTTTCCTGCATTCAGATGACGAAGGGATTTTTTTGTTTGTTTGTTCGTTTTTTTCGATTTGTTTTATTTTGTTGCTGTCCCATCGTCTGTGCCACCTCAGTGGCATTACACCCACGTCGCTCGTTCCGAGTCCCCGTCCACAGCCACAGCCCGGCCCGTCCAGCCGGAGCCCTGGCACCGGCAATCCACAAGGAACAGCCAAAGTCAAGTCGTCCAGAGGCGATCAACCGGAGGAGACACTGCACTGCTGCCGAGTCACTTGGTGCCTGTTTGATCCAACATACGCAGGACACCACCTATTAAACCCTCTTCCACCGGAGTCAAATGACGTTTTGTTACTGATAATCATGACAGTTTCATCAGAACGAAGAACTCAAAAACTGGTTAGGTAATTCGAAATCAGTTGAAAAAATCTTTTCAACATGTTTCTAGTATGACAGTTTACCACTTCTTTCAAGAATTAAAAAAAAAGAAAGAAAACTCGAGAGGTTTTTTTTCCCAAGACATTCTTGTAAATGTAACATTGCAGAGCTCGCATAAACTTGAATGAGTAATGCTTCTTGTTTTAATGACTAAAGACGGTGGACAGGAGTGTGCTGAACTGTACAGATATGTTCAGGGTACTAAGAGGTTTATTTACTTGCAAACATTCAGATATCACTGTGCATGCAGTTTTTTTTTTTTTAACACACATTAAGGTGGGCATATGCTCAAAGTGTTAAGATTTGCACATTTATGAGGCACTAAGATGTACATCAAGGTACGCCCTAATGTGCATGTTTTCAAGTCATGATTTCTTTCAAGATGCTGAAATACTCATTACTTTTCTAAAACGCTCGGACGTTTTTTGTTTGTTTGGTTAGCGTGCTAACTCTTGTGCAGTTTCATTTTGGTTAGCGTGTTAACTCTTGTGCAATTTCATTCTACCTTGAAAAAGGAACAGAGACCAGCACTGATTTAGGTGGACAAGGCGGGGTTTTTTCCCCACCAGTTTACTAATTTCATCTGCTTTCAACAGAATCACATAAAATGGGATATTTTGCAGTATTTTACTTTGTGTGTTCTACGTGATGGTGTTCAGTTCTTTTCATAATAGCGATCGGTTGAAATTCATACGTGTGATGAGTGTAGTAAAGGATCTAGCCTACTACCCCAAAAATTGCGAATTTGCTGAGTTTGTGGGCCGAACTCTTATGAATTAGGTTTGTTTTAAAATGATGATAATAATAATGAAAATGATGATTATTTTTTATTACTATCATCACTATTGCTTGGACATCAAGGAAATCGCTTTGATCATTATTTAGAATGGCTCGCATTCATTATGTTTGGTTTTGTTTGCTTTTCGTTTTCTTTTTCTTTTTTTTCTTTTTTTTTTTTTTTTGCGTTTGCATGGTACACTGTATATCATGTACACGTCTGAAGAAAGAGTACTGTAAGGTTTTGGTTTGCATTCGACAGCGGGCCAAGAGGTGGTGCTGTCGACGATGAACGGGCAGTAGACTGAACAATGATCAGAAAAGGAAAAATTCACAAAGTTGTAAAAAGGAAAGTCGATATTGTCTCTGGGTCATTCATTTTTTTCCCTCTAATTTTGCAGTTAGGTAAAAATCAGCTCTCAGATGGGGCGGGAGGGGGGTGGGGAACACGGCAAGTTCGATCAATTTTTCCCCCTCAAGCGAAACCTGGAAAAGTAAACCGTAAAATTGATAACCGCCCGATTTACACACGTATTCGCCCGCAAGCAATTTCACACACACACACACACACACACACACACACACACACACACACACACACACACACACAACGCGAGTGCGCGCGCATGCAGGCACTCACGCGCGCGCGCGCACGCACACACACACTCACACACACACACACACACACACACACACACACACACACACACACACACACACACACACACACTTGCACGCACGTAAACATCCACGCACGCATACACACACAGAGGAAATAACTGTTTTGTTGAGTACAGATTGAAATCAAAGTGGGTGGGAAGTGAAGGGAGGGAGGGAGGGAGCGGAGTGGAGGTACAACTTGCTGCACGCTAGGGTTTGATTGACGTTGTCCGATACACAGCTGTTGCTATTGTGTGGTCAACAGCTGGGAACAAAAGAACATGGCTTGGAATCTCATTTGGCTTCGGTGTGTCGAGCTTTAATGTCTTTATTCCTAACCGTTGGGTGTTCTCTTGTTAAGCACACTCCAAGCTTTAGGAAGTGGTTGATTAGAGAGACCCTTGGAGGAAAACCTGACGAAGGCCGAAATATTGGGAACATTGGGTGTGTTTGTTTTGTTTTCGTTTTGCTTCGGTTTTATTAATTTCCTGTATGTTTACACACACACACACACACACACACACACACACACACACACACACACACACACACACACGTATGTATGTATATGTATATATATATATATATATGTGTGTGGTGTGTGTGTGTGTGTGTGCAAAAGAAAAAAGACACAAGAACAACAAGCTGTCGTGGTTATAAATGAAATTTTCGGCTTTATTTGCCTTCGTCAGCACATGACATCCTCCCATATCCTATCATATATATATTATATATAGGTAGATAGATAGATATAATCTCTTCGCCTATCTATCTGTCGGCTATCTATCGATCTGACTATCAAACTGTCTATGCCTAAACCTACATACATGTAACTATGTATGCATGGACTCGCGCACACACACACACACACACACACACACACACACACACACCACGCACGCACGCTCGCGCGCGCGCACACACACACACACACACACACACACGCGCGCGCGCGCGCCACCACGCACACACACACACACACACACACACACAACACACGCATACACCACAATCTGTGGTTTTGAATTATGAAAACAAACACAAGCACTCCATTTTTTTTTTAAGAATCCACACAGACCTTCAATGCCCTATGAAAATGTTTGGTTTTCAGCTCAGATTTTTAAAGTTTGATCGCAGAAAAACAACATGAGCTTATATAAAGCTTATTTTGCAGCTTTTCTTTTTCTTTTATTCACTTGCTTTATGCCTGTCATGTTTTCAGTAGTTTTAGATCTTGTATTTTGCCTTTTGGCAATAAATTTGCTTATAACATCTCCCGGGTCTTCTGATTTCATATTGTGATTGTGCTGCATGTAGTTTCAGCGACGTGTGTATGTGCCACGTGTGGTTGTGTCTAGGTTGTGTACATACACAGCGACACCCCGCTGGGCGGAGTCCGGGCACAAACATCTTGCTTTGAACACGTCTGTTGATGCCATTTCCATTCACAGAGTTCTGCCCCTTTCACTGGTTACGGGTCCGCAAGACCGAATTCGTGGTACTTCACTGTGTCATTGGAAGCTTTCATTTATGACAGTGTGTAGTACCAACATGCCGCTATCCTATCAAATGAAAAACTCTGGTGTGTGTGTGTGTCCTACGTACAGGTATGCAAACGTACGATATGAATGGATAAATAGATTAAGCGTACTGCAGGCATATTCGTATATGTAGGTACGCAAACATAGGCATATGGATGGGTAAATGCGATTAAGCTTCATGCTTGTGTATACGCAAGCAAGTCGAGAGACACGACGTCGTAACGGGAAAGTGGATTGCGTCCTTTCTCCGATCCCAACACACGCTCAAACACTATAATAACATGCCCTTTACTTGAGCGCACGCGTGTGAAAAGGTATAAGATTCAGGAGGACGCAGACGGAATGTAAGTGATTGAACGGAGGGTTCCCTTCCACTCCACAAGAGACGCAAAACCGATGTTGGCAGCACACAAGTAAAGAAAATCATTTGTTTTTCAGCTGTAGCTTTCTACCACACTCTCTTAACAATCATTCTTTACGAACGCTGCAAACTCATAAGACCATTTACCAACATCCCTTTATTTTCTTTATCCGTAATAAAGATGATGATAACAATAATAATAATAATAAACAATAATACTTGATATTATTGTTATATATTGTTATTGAGGGTACTGGTACAGCGCCAGTATTCAGTTGCAGACCAAGCTTTAAGCACTTTACAATCCACGCTCTCGCTTTTGCTAAACGGGTTGCCAGCCTGGTTCAGCCGACTGAAGAGGTGCCTGCTGGTGCTACATTCAGACGTTTCCCGTGTCATTCAGTCGACTATTAATTGCTCAGTTCCCCCTCCCCCCCCCCTCCCTCTCTCCTCTCTCTCTCTCTCTCTCTCCTCTCCTCTCTCTCTCTCTCTCTCTCTCTTTGTCACAAGGATTCATACTATATGTATACGCTGTCATCTATACCAACGGCCTAGTCGGTGTTCCGATTTTACATATATGCAAGATGCTATGCATGCGTCCACACACGGAACCTTAGTTTATAGTCTCATTCAAAGGTTTTTTGTTAAATGGAGTCAGTACTCCGGGAGGGGTTGGGGATGGGGGATCCACCGGTATCGAAACGTCCCGGTGGAGTTTCCAAGCCGCACCCCCCCGAATCACCAGGATCAGGAGTTCGGCGCTCTACCAGGGAGCTGTTTTGGCGCTATTTCTCTTCAGTTGCACAAAGAAACAAAAAGAATATGCCAATATGTTCATAACCTGACAGGAAAAAAAAAAGAAAAATGCCTTGATTTCACGACGTGAGTGGACACAGTTCATCAAATTCATAGCACGGGAAAGAAAAGCGTTTCTTTTATGCTTCAAAACTTTTAATGTCAACCCAGGTGGTTTATTGCAACAGTAAGGTCTCTGTCTCTGGGGAAAGTTGGGTGATACAATTTGACATTCAATACTCTGTTTCGAAACGAGGTGACTGGGGCGGAAAACGAAGCAAATTTCAAAAAGAAAGGATTATTAGTTCCGCCAGGTGATACAGACAAACAGATTGCAGGACAAAACACAATGCATTTCGACCTCTTGGGTCTTCTTCAGGCAAAAACAAGCAACATTTAGGACAATGAAAACGAAGAACGAGCAACCACTTATCTTCTCATATTCGGCGCAAGAATTCAATGCTTTATCTCTGGCTTCACACAGATTGACACACTTTCACATTGATGTCGCGCTGGGGGCCTTCAAACACTGCCAAACTGTGATGCCACGCTAGGATGACCAATCGGTCAAATCATTTACCTCGATGCCACACCTGAGTGGTTTCCCTTTTACACCTACCTATGTATTTCCTTTTCTGTTCTTTTTCCAGCGAGGAGTGAAGATCTGAAGATCTAAATGTTCCTTTTCGAGCGTTTCGCTAAGGAGAATGAGTGTCTCCAAATTGTCAGACTGCCTGCCAGTTCCCCTGATAAAAAGTCGAGAAACTCGGGCCTAGATTTCTAGATTCCATCCAACATGAATCCTCGAACCCCCAACCCACGACAGGTCCACACAGACTAGCAACAGCAGCGTCACCTCTAGTCCTGGGCTCCGCGTTACCAGGAAAGTAAAGCAGGGCTGAAGGCAGACACGGTTTCCGCTACCAGGACGGTAAAGCAGGGCTAAAGGCAGACACGGTTTCTGTTACCAGGGGACGGTAAAGCAGGGCTAAAGGCAGACACGGTTTCCGTTACCAGGACGGTAAAGCAGGGCTAAAGGCAGATACGGTTTCCGTTACCAGGACGGTAAAGCAGGGCTAAAGGCAGATACGGTTTCCGTTACCAGGACGGTAAAGCAGGGCTAAAGGCAGACACGGTTTCCGTTACCAGGACGGTAAAGCAGGGCTAAAGGTAGATACGGTTTCCGTTACCAGGACGGGAAAGCAGGGCTAAAGGCAGACACGGTTTCCGTTACCAGATGTTACCAGGAAGGCAGACACGTTTTTTTCTTTTTTCTTTTTTCTTTTTTTTTCTGTCCCATCTTCTGTGCCACTCAGTGGCATTGCACCACGCCGCTCATTCCGACACCCCGTCCACAGCCACAGCCCGGTCAGCCCCGTCGCAGCCCCGGCACCGGCAATCCACAGGGAGCAGTCAATGTCAAGTTTTCAAGAGGCAACCCACCAGAGGAGACACTGCACTGCTGCCGAGTCACTTTGGTGGTGTTTAGTGCGCTTGTTCCAACATACGCAGGACACCACCTACTAAGACCCTGCTGACGACAATATCCTAATTGCTTCGTCGTGGAGCCGGCGTGAGTGAGCTTTCCCTCCGGAGGGCGCAACCACGTCCGACCAACGACAGCCCTTATGGACTCGCCGATACCGGTGACACCGGCGGAACTAAACCAAGGTCACAGACGTGGAGAGGACATCGAAACTGAGGTCACCGTGAGCGCAGGGCATGAAGGGCCACAAAATTTGAGATTTTTTTTTTATTTTTATTTTTTTAATGCTGATCGATGAGAATGAGGATGATTAAGATGATGCTACGGATTTCCATTCGGGTCTGAGACTGCATGACAGAGCTGTACTCTACGTTTCCTTTCATAATGTATCCTGGCGTCATCCAGGCCCGAGAGATACAGACACATGCAGTGTTGGTCAGGAAATTTGAGCAACACTCTCAGAGACGCATCCATTAAGTGGATAAAACTCGACTGTGTGGTCCCAGTCTTCCCAACCGAGCCCGTATCAAACTCAACCCTGATTAGGAGCCGGTCGGAGCAGAAAAATCCCACATGACTCGGATGGGAATCGAACCCACGACCTCCCAGCCGGGAGTCCGCGACGCTAACCACTTCGCCACGGCGGCTGGTGGCAGACACGGTTTCCGTTACCAAGAGGGCAAAGCAGAGCTGAAAGCAGACACGGTTTCCGTTACCAGGACGTTAATTATTAATGTATGGTGTAATGTAATTGTGTGTGTGTGTGTGTGTGTGTGTGTGTGTGTGTGTGTGTGTGTGTCGCGCGCGTGCGTGCGTGGTGTGTGTGTGTGTGTGTGCGTGCGCGCTGTGTGTGTGTGTGTGTGTGTGTGTGTGTGTGGTGTGTGTGTGTGTGTGATGTGTGTGTGTGTGTGTGTGTGTGTGTGTGTGTGTGTGTGTGTGTGACTGGCTGAAAAAGAAGCTCAGTTATACACGGTTTCACTTCCAAGAGTCGAAAGTACTGAAAAAGAAGTTTGGTTGTTGCTCTTTCACAGATTACAAAACGAAAGCATTTTTAGTTAGTGTGTCTGCGTAGATGTTTCTTAAAAGAGTTTGTGGTATGGTTAAAAGAGAATTCCGAAAATGGACCGTAGCAATACGTGTGTACGGCAAGATGGATTTATGCGATG
Organism: Conus canariensis; assembly: GCA_033310375.1. NCBI lineage: Eukaryota > Metazoa > Mollusca > Gastropoda > Neogastropoda > Conidae > Conus > Conus canariensis. Next base: position 49,127,882 of record CM065718.1, on the reverse strand, counting down.
CAAAAGTACTTGCAATATATTTTTCAGTGTTGTATATAGATTGATGTAATGGGGATTTCTTTTTTTTTTTTTTAAAGTGAATGATGTCTTGCTGAAATTAACTTGTTTATTGAGAGTAAGTATGCTCATTGCTTCGACATACGTGCAAAATGTTGCCCAGTCTTGGGCACTTTTATGTGTCACATACACAGACTCTACACACAACACACACACACACACACACACACACACACACACACACACACACGGAGGTGCAGATCACTGAGAAACATTCTTATGCCATCATCTCTCTCTACTATGCAAAACGCATCCAGACCAAAAGGATGCCTTCGATGTGCAGCAGCTAGATGGCATGACCCGCAATTAGTGGCATCACAAGGAGAGTCAAATACCCTCCTCCGATCGGTCAGGTCAACTAACTGTTCACAGCCCGAGACTCCCCGTCCTGTCAGTACTACAGTATCGTTCACCTCCTCCAATGTCGTAGATGCAGCAGTGCACAGCATGTCGATTAGACACAAAACACCTTGAGTAAAAAAGAATGTACTCGCATAGGTCAAACATAAATGTGAATACTGGCAGAAAGGTCACACTCGGCATTCAGTAACCTGATCATGATCTTTGCAGGTCTAAAAATTCCTGCAATAGAAACGGTGCACCAAAACATCGAGGTAGCTATAACAAAATGGGTGAGATTCTGGATTAAGGAGCTCAACAGTCTGGCTTCCAGGTAGGCCTATGTATTCAGCAAAACATTCTTAAAAAGTGCATCGATCATACGGACAGGCTGGGTCCAATCATTCAGTGATTTGCGCCTCGTCTGTTTCTGTCTAGGAGTCGAGAGGGAGTATCAAGGATTGGAGAGGGATTTATGAGATTAATATCAGCAATGATAAAAAAAACAACTGCACGAGCTTAGTACTGACAATTTCTTTTTTTTTGAAACTACAAAGAATTTTACATTTCAATGATTAAACAAAAAATACACTAGCCAACGCCAATCACGCTTTTGAAATTACAAAGAATCTTACATTTCCCAGCTTACATGGGCAATGCAGAAAAGTCGCTAAATTACCTGACTGTTACGACCATTCAAATTCCACCTAATAGTCTCCCATGAAATAAACAGTATTTGTTAAAAAATGTGTGAACTGTAGTTGTCCCACCTTTGCCATTAACGCTACCGTAACTACTGTTATTACTATAATCATCATCATTACCACAACCACCATAATTTTCTGTACTGTCATAGCAACCTTCGCAAGTAGCAAAGGCAGAGAGAGAGAGAGGGGGGGGGGGTGGAATGGAAGGAGGGGTAAGGGAGACAGAGAGAGCGGAGGGAGATGAAAAGTGGGAATGAAAGATTTGGGAAGGGGAGCGGAAGAAAAAGAAAAGAAGTGGATGAGAATGGGAGAGGAGAGACAGAGAGAGAACATTTCCGTATTCTATAATGTACTGGCATGTAATATAACAGGAACTCGAACTTCCGAGAGAGAGACAGACAGCCAGAAGGGAGGAGAGACATTAGACACGAACGGTTTAATTGTTTAGCACCTAAGCTTAACAAATGACTGAACATTAATGAATTGATGAAAGACATTTGAAAAAAAAAAAAGGAAACATGCCAATAAAGTGAAAATCGCAAAAGAGGGAAACAACGTAAACCGTACCTCAGATATCCGACCATCATGTAATCTTGATTTCGGCATGTCAACTTATTTACAGATGTATCTCTTCGTTTAAAAGCTGGGTAAACAAAATATTGCAAACTGTTTTACTACTCTTGAGTTCTTTTGAGATATTAACAATGCACCTCTAATTGCTTTGGCTATCTGTAATATTTATGACTGGTATGAGATCACGTCGAAGACAACTAAGGAGCGGGCACCACGAACTAAAATGGAGTTGGTCTTCGTTATTTTTACCCTGGGGACATATTAACTCTCCGTCTCTGTGATTTTTGTATCGAAGTGAATTTATCATCACTTACTCCAAACCTAAAAATAACAGACTCTTTATTTACATATTCATTTGTATCAATTGCAAAATGCCGTACCCGAGTATGATTCGTTTTGAATGATATATTCATTTGTAAATCTTTCTCTTGAACAGATGCGATTGTCCCACTCCTGCCAGTAAAAAATATAACAATCTTCGTCTAAAAAAATTGATAAATTGGTCAACTGATTCAACACCGTGATTTTCCCACTCGTATCCAAATCGAAATTTAAGCATACCTAATCGAATGTATGTCAACCAGTTCTTTTAAATCTCTCATCCAAATTTAGTGACATCACATAGGCTTTTTTAAGGGGGGAGGGGGGGGGGGGGGGGGCATTTCCATTCATCCCTGATATTTTCATTCTGTGTTTAATTGATCTAGTACATGCATTCATATACAACGGAGTCTACAAGCATCTCCACAGATTATTGCATTACAAGTTCTCTCAGCCACACGTAAAAACCGTTCTAATGCAAACAAACACACTTCCTCGCCGTATTTTATACTTTCTGTAGACTTCAGATTTCTGATCCGTACACGGAGCGCTGGCTGCTTTCTGGCATTAAAAATTACGAAGAATTTGAATACACTGAATGTCATTATTACGGAACAATGTTAGGACACCGATCACGCCTTTATGTCCTGTGCAACCAGGTCCAATCACAAGAGGACGAGCGGCTCAATTTCGCTTAAAAGTATAGTCCTGAATAGTTATATGTACTGATCGTTTTCATTTTAGAACCTCCCCAGTACCAGTAGTCATGCGCCGCAAGAAAACCACCTTTATGAAAACGACTACGTCAGTTTTGTTCATATGAACTTTTACTTCTCGTTTGATTTGATGATTAATACAAACTATTCAGCTGGTTTTATTACCCAAAATGGAAAAGAACGCCACCTATAACGCTGTGTGGTTCTCTGTATCAAGGGGAGACAATATCAATCAAACCAACTTTCCTGGCAGCTATTGCAGTACAACATGTCACCCGTCACAAAATGTCACTCGGTGACGTTCCGAAGCGGGGTGACATTTTGTGCCAGCAGGTCACATATTCATGTCCACTGTGGAACAAAATGTCCCTGTATGTGTATGTATGATTAGGAATCGGGTCTGGCTAGTCATTTTATGTGATTTATGTGTACAAGGTGAAGTAGTGAGATAGGCTACCAGTGATCGCTAACGCATACGTCTTATTGCTAGCGACGGTGCTGGTTTGGACGATGGTAGTGATGTATTCTGATGGTGGTGGATTTGTAAGTCTAGTCTTTGATGTTGAAGAACGACGACGACCTCCGTGAAGAGAGAGAGAGAGAGAGAGAGAGAGAGAGAGAGAGAGAGAGAGAGAGAGAGAGAGAGAGAGAGAGAGCTTGGAGACAACTACGACGACGACAGTTAAGAGGTAATGATAATGTTATATTGTATATATTGTATTAGGCCTATGTTTGTGGGTGGGTGCCCATGCTATTTCCTGTGACGACTGGTCCGAGAGTCACGTCTCTGTGATCATATGCAAATCTTGCAGTATGTTTGGCTATACCTTTTTCGCTTGATTGCTATCGCTTTTAAGAGGCCGAACCCAAACCCGCCGGTGATAATCATCTAGGCCTATTCATCTTCATTGCTCCACCTTGTACGTCTAGACCATGTAATATAAGTGACCAGTCAGATCCAAGCTCAAACCACACATTCACCAGTCGCAACGATTTGTTCCGCTGAAGACATGAAAACATGACCCGCCAGTACAGAACGTCACCCGGAGTGACATCTTGTACCTGAGTGACAATTTGTATCGCAACCATGGTACAAGATGACAACCGAGATGACAGGCGATACCAGGTAGACAATTTGTGCCGCACCAGCAGCCAGCGGCGGGCAGAACAGGTAAAGAGGAAGCAACTGTTATAAAGACCAGGGCCCGGATGTGTTGCCTGCGTGCGCTTGCATTTTTGATACACCTGATTAAATGCTCGGCTTACTTAGGCAACTGATACACGTCGGTTGTACTGCTGGATGCATACTACACAAACAGCGTAGAAACGTCTGACATGTTTGCTACCGACTATAGGCTTATCCTGGTGGCTACAGAACACGGAGCAGTTTCGGGGCTGAAACGAACTCTCAGGCTATCTCACCACCCGGCCTGCAATCTTGTTGTTATCGCACACCAACTGCGCATATGATGATTGAGTGACTGTCATGTTTGTTGACATACCTGTTTCCAGAGACAGGTGGGGGCCAACATGGGGTATGCGACTGCCATCAACGCACGTTGGCAACCCTGGTATGGCAAGGCTGGCAGTTGAAGGAGGGGGCTGGCTAGGGTGGAGGAATGAGGGGGCGGGGGTTTGTTTGTTCCTGATCAGTCGACAGTTTCTAAATTTTACCGCCGACTCTTAACTTTGTTTTCACTGCAGCGAGACACACACACACACACACACACACACACACACACACACACACACACACTGTGTACAACTATGATTTTTGGCGAGACGC
>CM065718.1:49108383-49113383 GCA_033310375.1 Conus canariensis | reverse complement strand
CCTGGAGGAGTTCACCAGAGGCTTAGAGAAGATACAGCAGTTGTAAGTATGACTCTCTCTCTCTCTCTCTCTCTCTCTCTCTCTCTCTCTCTCTCTCTCTCTGTAGGTATGACTCTCTCCCACTCGCTTTCTTTCGATAAGTGTGACACACACACACTCTCTCTCTCTCTGTCTCTGTCTGTCTGTAATAAGTATAACACGCACACACGCGCGCGCGCGCGCGCACACACACACACACACACACACACACACACACACACACACACACACACACGTACGTGCGTGCGCGCGTACGTTAAAGTGTCGTTTAGTTAAAATGTGAAACAATCAGGAGGTAGTCATTTTGACGGCAACGCAAACTTGAGTAAATGGAGAGAAAGGGGGCGATTGTTTCGAACGAAATCGTGCATTATTTCATATTCGTATCATTGACATACGTGGAATGTAAGGAACTCCATACCACAACCTTATACCCTGGCTTGAAACACACACACACACACACACCACACACACACACACACACACACACACACACACACACACACATTTTGAGAATAAAAGATCCAGTCGAAATACAATCTACAAAACGCGTCTTTCCTGAGAATCTTTAAAACACGTTCTCAGTCTATATTGACTGACTGTGTTGGATCCCCCCCCCCCCCCCCCCCCTTCTCCTCAACGGCTTTCCATGACTCCGGTGCAGCTCCACTTTTGGATAAGTCTGCTTCATCCGCTGAACAAATGTATTGCCTACGCACAACCAACCCTCACTCCCCCCCCCACACCCCCACCCTCATCCCCGTGTTTTATAAACTTTTGGTAAGGTGAAGTCCACAAAAGTAAGGTCTGGTATCTCCCCCCCCCCCCCCCCCCCCAGCCCCGGACCTCTTAATCCCCTTCTCCACTTTCTTCAACCGACTTTTTTTTTGTCACTGTAGACGGCTCTTGAAAAGAAATTAGAACCCTAAAATCTGCACCGTTCCCCCCCCCCCCCCCCCCCGGTCCCGGAAGCTGTTCTAATCATGGTGTGGATTGCCTTTGCAGCATAAGCAAGCTGAGGGCCATGTTTGACCAGTATGACACGGACGGAAGCGGGTACCTGGACAGGGCCGAACTGACCAAACTCATGACCAATAGCGGGCAGCAATACACTGAAGGTGAAATGACCCAAATCTTGCGAGACGCTGACAAGAACGGCGACAACCAGATCAGTTTCAAGGAGTTCCTGGACGCCTGCACTTAAGATGGAACGGGGGGCCGGGGAACAACGCTAGTTTGATCACAGCCGTGGTGTGTGTGTTCAAACCGGTTGAGAGGAAAGACATTTTCAAACAAGCTCAAATCACGTATAGTAGTCATTTGGAACTAGTTTGGCACTAAAGTTGATGTCCTTCTCCCTCTCTCTTGATTGATTTATTTCACTGACCTAGTTTATTTGGTTGTATATTTTGCTTTTTGATTTTATGCATGTTCTTTAACATAGGTCATTTTAAAAAAAAACATTTTCAGTATGAGGCGAAAGAAATTGCGTTCTTTCTCATTTTTGTGTGTATACACCCATGCATTATTTACTCACGTAGTGACTTCGCTTCTGAATGATTTGGGTGTGCATACACTCATACTTTTTTTTTTTTGGAATGGATTTGCTTCTGATAAAGTATGAGCGTGCGTATGGTGTCAAACCCCATCATACAGAAAAAGGTTGAACTTAGTTTTGCTTGTTTGTTTGTTTCTTCTCTCCAAATAACCAATCCACTTGACAGAAGATGAGCACATGTGTAAGAGATAACGACAAAGCCATCATGGCCAGGAAGGAACAATTACTGTTCAAGTTCTGATGGACTGAACGCTAGTCTCGGCGCACTGTCAACCACTGCATTTAGAAAGATTAAGCTTGTAAACTACTAGGAGTGTACTGCTCGCATTTATTGGAAAATGATTGTACACCTGGTACTTTTAGCAGCGTGTAATGCTGTCGTTTGATGTACCTTGAATGGACCTGTGTAAAAGCCTTTATAGCCTCCATGATGTACCTTGAATGGACCTGTGTAAAAGCCTTTATAGCCTCCATGATGTACCTTGAATGGACCTGTGTAAAAGCCTTTATAGCCTCCACGGACAGCTTTTGTTTGTTTGTTTCACTTTATTTATGTGTCGCTAGGCGGTGTTCGTACGTCAGTTTGGTACGTGTTTCAGTACAGCTTCAGAAAATGCGCATCGCTTGTGCTTTGCCCGGCGGGTAACCCAGAAAAATGCTCGTGCCTTGAAATGGTGTTTTGTGACTGATAATTATAACAGTTTCATAACTACGAGTCACACAGGAGCTGTGTGACTGATAATTATAACAGTTTCATAACTACGAGTCACACAGGAGCTGTGTGACTGATAATTATAACAGGTTCATAACTACGAGTCACACAGGAGCTGTTGGGACGATCTAAAATCGACTAATTTCCCTTTTCTTTCACATTCATGAAATTACAATTAACTTGTTTCAGGTAGACAGTGAAAACTGAAAACAGTTCTTTGTTAAGAACACACTTGTGTCTTTATCGTTGCGAGGCTATCATAGACAGAAATGTGCAATGTTTCTCTTTTTTAAAGGATGGAGGCAGTGGACTCGAAAAAAAAAGTAATATGATGAAGAAAACAAAGATATTTTCAGGGTATTAAGACATTTGCTCCCTTTGAGAATTTGAGAGAATACCGCGCGTGCTAAGTTTTTATTTATTTATTTATTTTTGGCACAGTAAGATGGGCATATGTTCAAGATGTTAAGGTGTGCATCGTTCGAAGGCTAGGAGACCTAGAGGGCCGATATTCAAGGAACGCCGTGATGTTCAATTGTTCAAGTCACTGATGTGTGAGCTCCTACATGATGCCGAAATGTGCAGTTGTTCCGAAAGCGCTCAGATGTTTGAACTTTTATAACAAAGCGGGCGTTCTACTGAGCGTATAAGTTCTTGTGCAATTTCGGTCTGATTGTAAAACACGGACTTCCGCTGATGTATGACTACATGACAAATTCTTTTCCCAGCGGCATACTAATTCATCTATTAATAAGCTTCTGTCTATGAATTGATTACTTGTGTTTGTGCAGTATTTCAACCGTGCGTAATATGAGTGATCGTGTCTAGGCCTAATCCTCTTCTGAAGGCCGTCTGTTAATTTTGTACAGTGTGATAAGTGTAATATCATATGGATGTGCTTTAATACAAAACTATCGAGGGCCGTAGCATAGATGAATGACATGGGACTGTCGTTCAATGCTGTTGGTATTAACATTATTTCTGAGAAACGACTTCTCTGTAGGTATCGGTAGAGTGATTTTTTATGTTTACGTCGAATGGTTGGCTTCCATTTTGTTTATTTTCGCGTTCACGTGGTAAAACAAAATGAAATTTATAAAAAAAATTTAAAAAAATCTGTGTTATTAGCTAAGGTCATCAATATTGACCGGAAAAGGAAATACTGTAAGATCTTCAGAAAGGCAAGCCAAGGCCGATTGGCTTTGGTGTGCGCATGTGTGTGTGTGTGAGGAAAAAAAACAGCTGTGAAGAAGAATGACAAGAAGAAGGGAGATAAACAGTTGTTTTATACATAGCTTTGAAGCGTAAAGCGTGCATATGTCCGGGTCATATGATTAGGTATTCAATTTTGTGTACACACACACACACACACACACACACACACCACGGGATGGGGTACCAGCTTTGTTGAGTTCAGATTGAAATCAAAGTGGGCAGGAGTGGAGAGGGGTGGGGATTGGGGATGTAACAGCCTGCATGAAATGACTTGTTTGATATTCAGATGTACAACGGCTGCTTGTTTTGTGCAAGCCTGGAGCAAAGCAAGGAGCCCACATAGACAGACGTGGCTTTGAATCTCATGGCAAGCAGCCCACACAAAGACGTGACTTTGAATCTCATTTGGCTTCACGCAGACTTAGTGTCTAGGGGTTGTGATCATGATGTGTTTTTATTACTAGAAGTTTAAAGATGCGTTTTCTTCTTAAACACATTCCTGATATCTGGAAATGATTAATCTCTCTCTCGGCGTACTACGTAGTCTTGGTTGGATTATTCAAACAAATTCAAGTGCCTTATATACAGGTTTTTGTTTGTTTGTTTGTTTGTTTTTTTCAAAGTAATCCGTGCTGACATCTTGAGTGTGTATTAGATTGTTTGGTTTCTGCGCTTTCAGCATGAATGAGGACAGTTTGATTATAGGATTACATTAGGTGAGATTCAGCTGAAGCTGATTCTTTGGTTTTCATGAGGTCTATAGGCTGTCTGTTGCTGGTTATGGTTTTCTATCAGTATCATTTTTTTTTTAAATCTTGTTCCTGCCATTTTAAGAGCAGTTTGCCCCATGCATTATTCCATGCCCCTCTCTGTGTGTGATAACTGTAGTTTACGGATGTAATTGTGTGAAATATATGCGTGCAGCATGATTGTATGTATACACCAGCTAAGGATCAGAGGTAACCACTACGCTGCAATCAAGTCTTTCAATGTAGTGTTCTATCTAAGTAGGCCTACGTGCTGACATTTTTGCTGGATTCCGGTCCGAGAGATAGAGTTCTTGTTACTTGTGGACATACTGTTGCTGCTTGGGTCCTTTCATTTGTGACAGAGCATTGTATTAACATGTTGTTATCCTTTTGTATTAAAAGGTATTATTGACTCCTAGCGAATGTGGCTGTGTGTGTGTGTGTGTGTGTGTGTGTTGCGTGTGTGTGTGTGTGTGTGTGTGTGTGTGTGTGTGTGTGTAAGCGTCTGCATATGAGTGGATGCAGAATGATTACATGTGTATACGCAAGAACGTTTTTAGCGCTTGAAGACACAAGAAGTGGTAAAACACGGAAAAAGTAAACTGTATTTCTCCACACACACACACACACACACACACACACACACACACACACACACACTGACTATTACGTGCCATTGAGTGCTTGCGTATAAGGATATCAGGCTCTGACAGTCGAGAACGAATAG
>CM065718.1:49093383-49095883 GCA_033310375.1 Conus canariensis | reverse complement strand
TTAGTTAATTTAGGCCAAGTTAATGGGGATCCTGACTGTAAAATCAATCTGTGCAACAGTTGGACCATGATGTTTCAGCTGCGAGCCATCTCCACGAACAACGGCCGGAGCAGAAATGGCAGCGAGTGTGTATGTGTGTGTGTGTGTGTGTGTGGGGGGGGGGGGGGGGGGGGGGGGGTCGGGGGGGGGTCATGTCGTTGTGACCACATGTTGTTGTGACCACATGTTGTTGTGACCAAGAGTGGTTGTGACCAAGTGTCGTTGTGACCATGGTTTTCAGTATTTTACCAAAGAATGGTAGACATGCCGATGTGACCACATGCCGATGTGATCACATGTTGTTGTGAGCCATTGGGTCACAACGACATGTGTTCTTACGGGCGCGTGTTCACATCGGCATGGGGTCTTATCGGCATGTGGTCACATCGGCATGTGGTCACATCGGCGTGTGGTCACATCGGCATGTGGTCACATCGGCATGTGGTATTATCGGCATGTGGTCACATCGGCATGTGGTCACATCGGCATGTGGCCACATCGGCATGTAGTTACATCGGCATGTGGTCTTATCAGCATGTGGTCACATCGGCATGTGGTTACATCGGCATGTGGTCACATCGGCATGTGATTACATCAGCATGTGGTCTTATCGGCATGTGGTCACATCGGCATGTGGTCTTATCGGCATGTGGTCTTATCGGCATGTGGTCACATCGGCATGTGGTCACATCGGCATGTGGTCACATCGGCATGTGGTTATTATCGGCATGTGGTCACATCGGCATGTGGGTCACATCGGCATGTGGTCACATTGGCATGTGGTCATATCGGCATGCAGTCTTCATGAAAGTCGTTTGCACAGTTAGCCGTCAGAATGTCTGAAAGATCACAGAAAAATTTGGGATGTCCAAATGAACTCATCAGCCATAGCTGGACAGTTTTATGACACAACGATCGATGGTCTGTGTAAATGATCACCTTTCTCACACCGTCTAAATGGCTTCAAACAGGAAAGAGCACTGGCTCACTCTGAAGCATTATGTTCTCATCCAGCTTGAAAGTGTGTCCTTCGTCAGATATATAGAGTGGATGAGAAACTGTTCAACTTGCGCGCAGAAGTCATCAACAAACGGTCAGAAGTACTGGCAGAATTTCTTTCTGTCTTTTTTTCTGTTTGTTTTTTTTTGGTTTGTTTTCTGAGGACCGGTTTTTTTTTTTTTTTTTTTTTTTTGATAATCTCAATGAAGGTTCAGAACTTGAGTTTCCAGATGGCATGAGAAGATTGTCCTGCATCCGTGAAGAACACACACACACACACACACACACACACACACACACACACACACACACACACACATACACGCACACACGCACGCACGCACACACACGCACGCACATACATGCGCGTGTGCGCACACACGCACACACACACACACACACACACATGCTGCACGCTTGCAAGCACACACACACACACACACACACACACACACACACACACACACACACATACACACACTCACACACACACGCACACGCGCACATACACGCGCGCGCGAGCACACACACACACACACACACACACACACACCACACACACACACACAGATAGAGAGAGAGACAGACAGACAGAGAGACAGACAGACAGACAGACAGAGAGAGAGAGTAGCATTTCATACATTTTCTATTCTGAACGACTCCCGACAACCAGCAGCGCCTCTGCCACAACAACGCAGTAGGGAACGAGCCAAGCGCTGTCGCCTCTGTCCCACTTCAAGACGGCCTGCTTTCTGCGCATTTTCTTTACACAGAGGGGGGTGCGGGTTGGAGGTGCAAGCTAGAAGCAGAGAGAGAGACAGAGAGACAGAAAGAGAGAGAGAGATTGATCTTGAACACCTAGGTCGAGGTCGTTTAAGGTCGCGGCCTACTCATATAATCCACCTTTTTTTGTGTATGCAAAATAAACTATGTCAAGCATACTGACACCTCCGTCCTCAGCAAACATTTGGTACCAACAGATAGACTTAGTCCCAGAGTAATCGAGAAATAAAAAGCTTTCAGTGTCTTCAGCCGACTATATAGGTTGCTTTCAGGGTTGTCATTACACACACACACACACACACACACACACACGCGCGCGCGCGCGCGCGCGCGCGCGGGGGGGGGGGGGGTTGTTATATTATTCAGCCAAAACCACCGCCTGTATACCCATATTAGATCATTCGTTTACCAAGGAATATTTTGTAAAATCAATTAAATCCTTCACTAACATATGAGCACACTTGTTCTTACTCACAAACATATCAATTCATCACTTCAGAGTTCATGGTTATTACAGCACGAAGAAATGACAGGTTTAAAACTGCGCTAGACAAATGTCTGGAGGAATTTTACATTCAGCCAGATTTTCATACTGAAAGATGATCACATAGCATACATTCTGCACCCTCAGTAGGCTTAATTCACTAAAGTGGCATGAGAACTTATAGATCGGGCAAAA
>CM065718.1:49083383-49088383 GCA_033310375.1 Conus canariensis | reverse complement strand
TTTGGAGCACACACTCCGCTGACTGTTCTTCCTGCCCACAAGGACACGGGTTGTACTGAAAAGAACGCCCCTGAAACACTGTTCTTATAGAGCCTCTGTGAGTTGATTTTAACGTGGTGACAGCCCTGATGTGGCCCTTGCGGTCGCTGGCTATAAGCAACATTATCTTATCTCTTATAGAGCCTCACTCTTTTGAAGACTTCAATGACGTCCAACAAAAAGTGAAGGCCCAGTTGTCAAAATCACCATGTTCTTGATGGGGCGAGGGGCAGGCCGAGGATGAGGATGTGTGTGTGTGTAGGGGGTGGGGGGGAGGAGGTGAGGGCTTTATTACCAAGCAACAATTTTAATGGTAAGTGACAGAGCACAGTTCATTGACAAACGTTCAGCTTCCCAGGCAAAGACAGATTTCACCACACAACGCGCCAGGTTAGTCCAACTAGCAGACGCCATAATTTGGGGGCAAACAAAAAAATTCGGTACAATCTCCTGTTAGCGAAAACTGCCTGAATTTCATGCTGTGATGCCATTATCACTGACAGACCGGCATCATACAGGCTGCTGTCCACACACAAATGTTAAAGGTGTGACACATGCAACAGATTTGAGAATTTTTTTTTTTTTTTTTTTTTTTTTTTGAGGGAAGGACTAGGGGCAGGGGAAATATATCTGATTTTTTGTTGGTTTCTTTACATTTGCTGAAGCCTGTAATAGCTTGCAATGAAGCACGGTATTCTCAACATCTTTCCCGGAAAAGGATCTGGCATTGTATCAATCATTTCAAAGTAAGTTTCCGGGTTGAAAGGGGAATTCCAAATATTACACTTGTAAGAAAATGAAAAACAAACCAAAACAAAGCAAAACTAAAGGAGAAAAAAAAAAACAAACAAAAAAACAAACCACCTGCGACTTCTGACTTCTGTTATAGTAAAAGGTGAAAATGTGGTATTTTTTTTCAAGACAGGCACGCAGACACACACAGTTAAAAGTAACTCCTATCTTGCAGAGCTGACAGAGTTCTAATGACAGGGAGCCCGAGTAAACGGCATGGAGGAAATGCCACCAGAAGAGGCACAGAAGATGAGATTTGAAAAAAAAAAAGAAAAAGGAAAGAGGGAAGGAGGGGGTATATGGAGGTGTAGGCACAAAACCTGCGCTTGGGCAATTTGCTTGATTACTTTTCTAGCTGCGTATGTATTGTTAGCGGAACAGTTTATAGTCCAAACGTAACAAGATGTACTGAAGCATCATTTTGGTTTGTTCTTGAAGTTCTCTCTTTCTCTCATAGGACACACACACATACTCAGACACATACCATTGATAGAACAACAGCCAGCCAAATTCTACTAAGATGTCTCAGCCGGAGACTAAAGCTGACTCCAGACACACGAAACACATGGTTCTGTTTTCAAGACAAAGTTTGATGGTCTATATACCCCTAGTGAGAGGTTTTATATATTCACAGTTTCATGCACTTTTTTTATGGTTTTTTTTTTTTTTTTTTTTACCCACCCTTCTCTTTCCCCTCCCCTGCCCTCCCTCTTTTGGTCTGTATAAATCTTTGGAAAGTTATGATTTTACAAAATGATGGGTGCATTGCTTGCCTGCACTTTTTTTTTTGCCCCGCTCTACATTTTTGTTGAGCATTATCCATCAACATTTATTGAATTTTCTGCTTTGTATAATAAATGGGCTTATACATCTATTTTCTGCCTCTGATTTTATACCGTATTCTGAATGGGGAGCTCATATTTTCACTGTGTATTCAGTTACACTCATTTTTTGTGTGTGGAAGATGGATGCAACTCATTTTGTTTTATAACAATGAGAGAGAGAGAGAACACACACACACACACAGACACAGAGAGAGACACGAGAGCACAGAGAGAGACAGAGACAGAGAGAAGAAATGGGAAAATTATTGTGACCCACAAAATCACAGGAAGTATTCTCAACATGTTTATAATTTTCACAACCATCTTTACAACATAATTTCAACTGTAAGAACAGACAACCATGAAGAGTTGTGCTTTCGCTCATGGAAAACACTTATTTTTTTTAACATCTGTAGATAGTTATACTTATTTTTTCTGTGACTAAAGAAAACATTGTAAATCATGTTTTGTCCATCGTGCTTTTCATTCATTTTGAAGTAGGCCTAGTGAATTTTAGTCACATACACTTAATAAAATATTGGTAATCAATGTCTGATGAATTATAGGTCAATTTATCATTATATGCACAGACACAAATTTGGAAGACATGCAACTATTAACAGCACATCTTAGTGTAGAAGATATGTTGAGGATTAAATCAATGCGACAGATGCAGAAAAACAATGTAGTTTCAAAATTTCTCTTGGTAGGAACCAAAACATATCTCCTTAACATATCCTTCACTTCCATGTACCATGCAGTATGGTTCATAAACTGTGCCTGTAAATGTTTTTACAGTATTCAAGATATGGCAGTTTCTGGGATAGTTTCCAATTCACATTTTCTTTCTTTTTTCTTTTAATTATTCAACACATTTTGATGAGAAACAAAGCTTTCCTTTAGTCACAATAATATCAAATGCTGTTAAATTATTTACATCATAACTACAAGCAAAAAGAAGTACAAATCAAGTAAATCTCAACAAAAGGATAAAACGGCAAGAAACTGAAACTGTTACAACACATTCCTTACAAAAAATCATTTTCACTGAGAAACAAAAAAAAAAAAAAAAATCTCTTGCTGTGTCTGGACCTGACAAAGTTCTTCGAATTATGGTGAGCCCTAGAGTACTGACATACAACAGGTCACTAGAGAGAGAAGCTTTAAATACACACATTGCACAAATTCCCTTCTCCCTCTTCTCTCAGCATCTCATGATCTTCAGAGGTCTACTGGATACCACAAACATGCCAACAATCAAACACATGCATGCAATTACAAATGCCCAAAATAACAAGCAGAATTTGTGTTTTACATCATCCTTCAATGATAAAAGATGTCATTGACACAATATCAGATCTTGAAGCAGTACTTGATATGGACAGGTATCGACTAACAGAAAATCATTCAAAGCGATAGCACGAGCATGCGAATCCAAATATGTACAACACATGGACAGTATGCACACATCTCTAAGGTACCACCAATGAACACATGGTCACACACACACACACACACACACACACACACACACACACTCACACAGCACACACACACACACACACACACTCACACACACACACACACACACACACAGACCTCTGAAATGATCAAAAAGAATAAACAGAAATAATAGTACTTTTTATATGTGTAACACAGACTGACTAAACGTCACCCGAACAGGAAATTAACTGGCTTAAAGAGAAAGAAATAGACTTACCTATGGCGAACCCTTATGTGCTGATCCAGACAGAAAATAAAATCACAAACCAAAAAGGTCAAAGTTGTTTTGTTTTTTATTCTCATTTGTATCTCTTCTTTCTCCGTCTCTTATTCTCTACTTGGGCTGTTTAAAAAAAATATATAAAAAAAGGGGGGGGGGGAGAGAGAGAGAGAAATCAGGAATGAATGAAAATCACATTGAACAAGAATGACCACAAAATGACCAAAGAAATGTATTAAATAAGAATGACCAGAAAGTGACCAAAGAAATATATCAAACACAAAGACTGTATGCAACTTGCTTACACACTTATGAAACACAGGAACAGCGGACTAACCATCTAATGAGTGCACAGTCATTTCATGATTCAAGTCCAAATGTCAAACCCACTCAACAAACAAATGCCCAAAATTGTTCTTCCACCAGCAAATTCCCCAAAAGTGCAGCACATAGTTTCAATACAAACACAACACACTGCAGGGAAAAAAAAAAAAAACACAAAAAACCAAAATCACAGCAAAAATCTGCAACTTTTGTCACTTCCATAGTGAGAGCTGAGGTTGTTCTCCTCCCCCACGGCCCCCTTGTAATTGATGTTCAGGGTCGTCGGCCAGAACGTCCCCCATCATGGCTGCCTGCATGTAACGGTCATTTTGACTCCCCGCCGCTGGGCCTGAGTATTCCGCCTGTCACGGACAAGACAGATTGTTGGTCAAATGAAGACAGAGTGTTCGGCCTGTCACAGACAAGACAGATTGTTGGTCAAATGAAGACAGAGTGTTCGGCCTGTCACAGACAAGACAGATTGTTGGTCAAATGAAGACAGAGTGTTCGGCCTGTCACAGACAAGACAGATTGTTGGTCAGATGAAGACAGAGTGTTCGGCCTGTCACAGACAAGACAGATTGTTGGTCAGATGAAGAGAGAGTATTCGGCCTGTCACAGACAAGACAGATTGTTGGTCAGATGAAGACAGAGTGTTCGGCCTGTCACAGACAAGACAGATTATTGGTCAGATGAAGACAGAGTGTTCGGCCTGTCACAGACAAGACAGATTGTTGGTCAGATGAAGAGAGAGTTTTTCACCTGTCACAGACAAGACAGATTGTTGGTCAGATGAAGACAGAGTATTCGGCCTGTCATAGACAAGACAGATTGTTGGTCAGATGAAGACAGAGTGTTCGGCCTGTCACAGACAAGACAGATTGTTGGTCAGATGAAGAGAGAGTATTCGGCCTGTCACAGACAAGACAGATTGTTGGTCAGATGAAGACAGAGTGTTCGGCCTGTCACAGACAAGACAGATTGTTGGTCAGATGAAGAGAGAGTATTCGGCCTGTCACAGACAAGACAGATTGTTGGTCAGATGAAGACAGAGTATTCGGCCTGTCACAGACAAGACAGATTGTTGGTCAGATGAAGACAGAGTATTCGGCCTGTCACAGACAAGACAGATTGTTGGTCAGATGAAGAGAGAGTTTTTCACCTGTCACAGACAAGACAGATTGTTGGTCAGATGAAGACAGAGTATTCGGCCTGTCACAGACAAGACAGATTGTTGGTCAGATGAAGACAGAGTATTCGGCCTGTCACAGACAAGACAGATTGTTGGTCAGATGAAG
>CM065718.1:49060883-49078383 GCA_033310375.1 Conus canariensis | reverse complement strand
ACCATGATTGTGATTTTCACAAGTATGCTGATGACACTGAGCTTTCTAAGAGTGGCACACCTGATGAGTTTGTTTCTGTTCAATCTGGGGTGTCTCGGTGTATCAGCAGTGTGCAGGAATGGATGACAAGTAATAAGCTTAAATTAAATTGTGAAAAGACTGAAGTCATGCCCTTGGAACCTCCTCCTGCCTCAAACTCGTTGAGTCAGAGTCAATGGTTGTTGATGGTACTGAATTGCCTTTCAGTAACTCTGTCAAATACCTTGGTGTTACCATTGATCAGTGTCTGACCATGCAGAATCAAATATCTGTAGTCTGTCGCTCATCCTTTTTAGAGCTGAGACGTATTGCTTCCATCCGACGCTTTATATCCAGGGAAGTAGCTGTCAGGCTAGTCTGTGCCACGGTGATGTCAAGATTGGACTACTGCAACTCTGTTTATGCTGGGCTTCCCGCAGAACAGATTACTCGGCTGCAGAGAGTCCAAAATAGCGCTGCACGACTTGTTTTGAAGAGGAGGAGGTGTGAGCACATCACTCCCATGCTGATCGAACTGCACTGGCTTCCCATACAGTATCGGTGGCAATTTAAACTGGCAGTTCTTGCTTTCTGCCACTTCAATGAATCTCTTCCTCACTATCTCTCTTCTTCTCTCTGCACCTACCAAAGCTCTCGTACCCTTCGCTCTTCTTCACAAAAACTTTTGAAAATCCCTAAGCGTTCTCTGAAATCTGTTGGCGAAAGAGCCTTCAGTTTTAGAGCACCTTCTATTTGGAACTCCCTCCCTGAAGACCTTCGTAATCAGCCTACTCTTTCTTCTTTTAAATCTCAGCTCAAAACTTACCTCTTCAAAAAAGCCTATTCTCTTCTGTAGATGACTAGATCTCTCTTAAATTCCTCCACAACTAGTTCGGTGAGACAGTTTATGCATGTAGGTGCGTCTGCCATTGTGTATTTTCTTCTTGCTGTGTGCATGAATATTGTATGAATAAGTGCAAATGGTGGATGTAAGCGCATTGAGTTGTACAACAAGAAATGCGCTATATAAGTATTATACATTATTATTATTATTATTAAATATGTTCTCAAACTTTAAAGATAAACACATGCCACACAAACAGTAAAACACACATGCTCTCTCTCTCTCTGTATCTCTGTATATGTCCCTCTTTCTCACACACACACACACACACACACACACACACACACACACACACACACACACACACACACACAAAGTCCTTTCATTTACTAAGACTTTTTTAAAAGTAAAGTGAACACCTCTGGGCATTTAAAGGAATCCACAACAAAATGTTTCAGTGTAACACCACACAGATCCCATCACTCGGTAAGATACTCAACCCTGAGTGGTCACCAAACAGCAGTCTTCATCTTCTTCACCCTTGACATAAGAATGGGGAAGGGAGGAATGATCCCATTACTACCTGGTTCTGAAGATTTGTTCTTCAGACAGACAGCAGCAGCTGTTTTCAGTCTCCATGGACCATTTTCCTTGCCACGGGTCATTATGTCTGAGCGTTGGGCTTAAGAATGTTATACTTCAAATTTGATTTGTTGAGTATGCATAGCACTGGGGGGCATAAAACTACAAATGAAATGGCAGAAAAATGCAAAACAACCACAGTTTTGTTGACATTCTTGATTTTTTTTATTTTGAACAGGAACAACAACAACAACATCAACAACAAGATCAGTAACACCTGTTTACACAACTAGTCCACCTTTTTTTGTTGCTTACAGGGTATGCATCTTAGATCTCACCTTCCTTCCGAATCTGGCAGCTCAGGCTGTGCATCATTCTCTAACAGCAGCATGACAACCTGAACACACACACACACACACATGCATGCACACATACGTACACACACACACACATGCATGCACACACATGCACATACACACACACACACACACACACACATGCACACACACACACACACACACACACACACACACACACACACACACACACACAGCTGAAACTCTTAAGTTGCATATAATCACGTTTCCAACTATTACTCTAATCACAATTTGGCGTATGTCTAAAAGTACTATCATTTATTTCATTTCCACAGCCTCAATGCAGCTCTTGCTTAATGTATAAAATCAGCTTAAAAGAAGTTTGATCTGAGGACAACGAACATGACTGAAAATCAAAAACATAGTAAGTAGAATTCCACATGATAATGCCAGCAGGTAAAGCAACACTTCTTCCCATTATGAAACAATGGAAAGGCATACAGTGCAAAGAAATCAACATTTAATTCTTAAGAAGGTAAAGCGTCTCTTGTTCTTGCAGAGAGATAATGACAGACAGACAGTAACATGTGCCTGTGGCACCCATTCGCTTAGATCACATGCCTACAAGATAAGTAGAAAGGTTATATTTGATATTATTGATGAATGTAACATGTGCATCTACCAGGATTAACATGACAATCGCCCTAGCACAAGAATTTTTTTAAACCATCTGTTATAAAGATTTGGTCAGTATTTATCTATGGGCCCAGCTGGCTCAGAGGGCATAGCATTGTTCTCTTGATTTGAGAGTGCAGGTTTCACTGTCTACTTGAGAGTTGAGGTGGTGGAGATTTTCTCTTTAACATCTGCACTGACTCCCACCACTTCCAAAGGAACTTAAACTGAATTGATTGTTTTTAAAAAACAAAACAAAAACTGACCAGCCTCACATACACATTACATCATTTTCTCTACTGTGTTAAAGAGTACATCATCATGCACCTTTGGAATGGATTACATGGAGAAAAAAAAGCACAGTGCCCTTCATGCCCATGGTGACCTCAGTTTTAATGTCCTCTCCACGTCTGTGGCCTTGGTTTGATTCTGTCGGGGTCACCGGTATTGGCAAGTCCATGGAGGCTATCATTGGACGGATGTGGTGGCACCCTCTGGAGGGAGAGCTCACTCACGCCGGCTCTGCGACTAAGCAATTATTGTCATCAGTAGGGGGCTTAGTATGTGGTGTCCTGCGTATGTTGGATCAGAACAGGCACCACTGAACACCACCAAAGTGACTCGGCAGCAGTGCAGTGTTTCCTTCAGTGGGTTGCCTCTTGACAGCTTGACACTGATTGCTCCTTGTGGATTGCCAGTGCCGGGGCTGCAGCGGTCCGGGCCGCACTGTGTCTGTGGACAGCGTGTCAGAATCAGTGGTGTGGGCTCAATGCCACTGAGGTGGCACAGAAGATAGGACCAGAAAAACAAATAAATTTTTAAAAAGCGCAGGGCTGTTATGTTTAAACATCCTTCTGAAATGCGTTAACCCCACTGCTGGGTTGAACATGGTCACATATACAAAAATCTCACCAAAGGTGAACTTTGGGTTTCAAGACAAAGAATGGAGAAAAGGAAGATGAATATGTCCATTACAGTCCTGAATTAGTTTTTCCTGCATCTGCTGAGTTACACCATGCTGAAGTGAACATACACACACACACACACACACACACATACACACACACACACACACACACACACACACACACACTCCCATATATAACAAAAAGCACACGCACACACACACACACACACACAAACAAAACACACACACATGCACACACACACGCACGCATACATGCACGCAGAACCGCGCGCACACACACACACACACACAAACAAAACACACACACGCACACACACGCACACATGCACAGCACGCAGAACCGCGTGCACACACACACACACACACACACACACACACACACACACACATGATTATTAAAAGTGAATAACAAAGCAGTGTCACTCACAGGCCCATGTTCTTGAAAGGTGGCAGCATGGAGGGGAGTCCACAAAGAGCCCCTGTTCTGCTTGTTGGGGTCTGCCAACACACACAGCAACAACATCACCAGGAACCAGGCGTCATAATGTAACATATGATGTCACGGGCCTGTGGATTCAGCGACATTTCTCTCCCCTCTGCCACCATCCCCCACACTTAATTATACCTGTCAGTCAGTACAGTGGTCAGTCACGCTCATGCCTGACCGGGTCAGCTTGCAAGTGTAGAAATGACAGTCCACCCGTCGACTCTCACTCCTAGTGGTGGGACACAATTTGACTGGCGAACTATGATCTGAGACTTTATTCTGAGGTACAGGGGAGAGTTTGGGCAGGACACTACAAACCTGGGTACACAGTTCTCTCCTCTGTTTGAGACCTCAGTTCTGGCTGTTGGACTGGACACTGTTCAGTAAAATAGTAAATCACCATTATAGCAACACCCAAAGTGAGCCTGCTGTGGTAGGGTGAAAGAACCATTGTTCCCTTCTGCACGAGCAATGTATTTATCTGCTATGGTTTCCAGCTGACTTGATTAAATGAGGGCTGTGTCAGGCTGTCACCAAGCAAAGAAAGAAGAACAAAGTTTCATGTCAGAGGTTATTGGCCTTAATATTCATAACCCAGCTGACCACATGGGGCCTTTTCAGGGTTCTCATGCTTGTAAGGGGGAAAAAAAGGTCGCATCCTGAAAAGGTCACATCCTGAAAAGGTCAGATCCTCTTTAAGAGGTAATAACCTGAGAAGAAAATACATAACACAATCAGTTCAGGATATCGTAGCTCAACCGCTGACATCAGCATGACTTTTAAGACCAATTGTGCCTGGAGTGCTAGGCCTAGTGGTGATGACGAGTTTATCTTTTGGTGCCTCCTTGAAATACTAAGCACGCAGTTTCTTCTCTTCTGCCGCTGTCTGTGACACTGTCTACTTTTTTTTTTTCTTTAAGAACATATGCTGTTCACTTTTCATGCTACGACCTGAGGAAACTGTACATAGTTGTCTTTGTTGTAGTTTTCACAGGATTTCTTTTCCCTCTATGTGGTGATAGTCCTGAAAACACCCTGTGTAGTTAGCTGGGCTATAATACAGTTTTGCACGAAAATGGCAATATAAACAATCATAACAGAAGTATCAACAAACAACAAGAATTTCTGATATTGAGTGTGAGAGCGAGAAAAGGAAAGTGAAACAAATCAAGGGAAACAACTCTCTCCCACTGGCCTTACCCATCTCAATCTACAGACGGCTGTAGGCTTATGGCTTGAGAATGATCAGGGATAATCTTCTTGTATTGTAACAGAATATCAGATTATACTTCTGTCACTTGTCAGTTTGCAATGCACTAGTAATGGAAACAATCTACAGACAGCAGTAGGCTTATGGCTTGAGAATGATCAGGGATGATCTTCTTGTATTGTAACAGAATATCAGATTATACTTCTGTCACTTGTCAGTTTGCAATGCACTAGTAACGAAAAGCAAACAATTACTCAATAAAAAAAAAAAACACACACACACACATTAGCTCACTTTTTCTTTCAAATCATGATCTGATCAGAACTAACAATCAACAGATCAATCAGCCAGCTTCTGTGTAAATTGGTCAGTTTATCTGTCTTTTCATTTGATAGTCCACTTGTCAATCATGGAAAGCGTGATTTATCCTTTCATCAATAAGCTGATCAGCTAATCCCTCTATCAATAAACCAATCTGAATTAATTTTCATGAATCAAACATCTCTGAAATCAACAATTCAAGGACTGTAAATAAGAAGAAAACACAGAGAATGGAGCCAATCAATGTAGTCAAACACATTACTGCATTTCATCAAGATAAATCTTTGACAAATAACATGAAAACACTGCAAACAAATGACTTTAAACTGAGAAACACACGCACGCACGCACGCACGCACGCACGCACGCACACACACACACACACACACACACACACACACACACACACACACACACACACACACACACACACACACACACACACACACACACACACACACACACAATCAGAAAGAGAGAAAGAAAAAGAAAAAGTAGAGGGGGGAACAACAAACACATGCAATAAGAAAATGAAAAAGGACAATAATAAAATAAAAAAAAGGCTGTAAACTCTGAATCTGCGGGCACAGTAGAATAGCCTGTTTGTACATGTGCTTGTATGTGTGTGCAAACGTATCACCATGTGAGCTTGAAAACATTCTGTGTTTCTGAGAGAACCATTCAACCAGTCAGGATACCAACCACCATGCCAGCCATCAAATCAGCCAGTCAATGAACCAAGTGATCAATCACACAGATTTAAACAACGCTTTGTGACCTACTTGTCCCAGTCTGCAGAAGATGTTGAGCTATATCTTTGATTCCCCAGAAGCAGGCTGAAACACACAGTACCACAAGTGCACATTGATGGCCATTGTCTGCATAGCTCATACATCAACTTAAGAGATGTACAGGATATATTCTGGACGTTCCTCAAAAACAGAAACAACCTCCAAAAATTCTTTTTGAAAAAAAAATTGAGTCTCTAATAGGCAGGAGTGTTTGCTTAAGCGGCAAATCTCATGCCTATGAAATGCTCTATACACTAAAAAATCTTTACAGAGAGGGAGAATCTATTTGACAGATCTTTCTTTCAGTGTAAGGGCTAACGCAGGCTTGCAGTCACATGATTAGAGTGTTTGACTGCAGAACTGACAGTTGTGAGTTTAAACCATGCATCGACGGAGATTTTCTTTTTCAAACTGAAAACCCATAAACCCTCTCCATCCATTAGTGTACTTGAGTTCCATCCTTCACCACCTCAAAAAAAAAAAAAAAAAAAAGTAAAATATAGTCCCAAAGACCACTAACTATAAATGAGTGTTGAAGAAGTGTAAACTACTGAGCACCAAAAGCAGATGTTAAACACAAGCTATTTAATTGAAATCAACATATATATGCATAGACACAAACAAGCACTTACAAGCACGCACACACAAGCACACACACAAATGCCTGTGTACACACACAAACATACACGTAAATCGACATGCATGTGCATGCACCACACACACACACACACACACACACACACACACACACACACACACACATGCGCGCGCGCGCACACACACACACACACACACACACACACACACACACACACACACTTGTAACCACATATAAACGCACGAAAGCACTCAAACATACACCAATTAACAGTCTTCTGTGTGTACTTACATAAACACACACACATGTGCTTTTGTGCACGCACAAGCATTTACACTCAGTGACACACAGACGCAGACACACAAACAATTTCATTCACATGAATGCAAAAATTGTCACAACACCTCCACAACTGCTACAAATCCAGTGCCACTGCTGCAGTTGTAATAGCTATTTCTGTCACTGAGCTTTATCGTCATTTACTACAAGATGTGAAATTTTATCAGTCCAAGCTGCAGAAGTAGAAAGATTGGAGGATGCATAGTTCAAGTATGCTACCAACAAGGCCTTAGCTGCTAGCGCATAAGCCATCAGTCAGAGCACAGTCAGAGCACATTGATTCTAACATGTACACAAAACTGCCATACTCACATCAATCTCTTATTGCCTAGGTTGCATGAAAGTCAGCATCAGTAAAATATATTCCTAAACTATTGTAACTACAAGTCTAAGCGAAACATCATGAGTTCATCATTCAGTTAGTACTTAGAACCGGAATGGCTAGAACCAGAACGGCAGTGCTGCTGGTGCATCAGCTACAACTATTACCCTGTGAGTTAACTGATGGTGTATATATACAAATCTTAAGCTTACTTCCTTATCTCAAAAAAATTTATAATCATGTTTTCATCATTAAAATGAATGAGAAACAGAATCCTGCAAAACAGCAGCCGAAATCATCAGGAAACACAGTCTTAGAAACTTGTGGTAAGGAAATGTGGTAATTAGCTTTGACCGTGAACTCACCAATGTAAAGCTGGCTTTGCCTTGCTTCTGGGCCAGATCCATCGATCTGAATGTTCTCTGTCAGGAACTGTTTGACAAGCTGTGACAGGGAGGTGGAAACACAATCAAAAACATTGTCTGCAGACAAATTCTCACTTTCATTCCCTCCCCTGCTTTCCATCACCCATGCTTCCATTCATTCATAAATGAATCCATACACGCACAGACACACAAATACAGAGAGAGAGAGAGAGAGAGAGAGAGAGAGAGAGAGAGAGAGGTAGAGAGAGAGAGAGAGAGAGAGAGAGAGATAAAGACAGAGAGACAGAGAGAGAGACAGACAGACAGAGAGGTACAGATATAGAGATGTAGATATACAGTAGTGTGTGTGTGTGTGTGTGTGTGTGTGTGTGTGTGTGTGTGTGTGTGTGTGTGTGTGTGTGTGTGCATGCTCACATTTGTAAATACAATGTAAAATAACACATTAAGTCTGGGGACGTGTTCCTCAAGTTGTACATAATAGCTTGTCATTCTGATGGTTTGATACCATGCAGTTAATTTATGGCTGAATTTGTTTAATGTCTTTGTGAAAAACCTCAGGGCTTTTTACAATCTAACTGATCAGCTCATTGTTTAAAGAATACACTTAATTTGTTGCATTCAACTGAAATGGCACTGGCATTGCTGATGGTTGGATTTCATGTGGATCATTCATAATGAACCTGCTGATTGTCTGACAAAAAAGGAAGCAAGCAATTTTGTTGTTCAACTTTCTTATCACTTGGATGACTGAAACAGACAGCAGCCTCTCTGAGAACAAGCCAAAATATGGCTAAACACACAAAACAGGGTGCAAAGAAATTCTTCTCTAAGACCATCTAACCCAAAAATGATCAGTGAATTTTTTGTTTAGAATTCTGTCACTTTCAGACGTCAAAAAACACAGAAAGTGCACAAAATAGTACTCTCAAGAGGGCTGTTAGCAGAGGGATGGCAATATAAACAAGAGGAGAAGGTGAAACGTGGACACTTCTCAAAACAGAGAGCAAGGGAGAGAAACAACAGAGACAGAGAGGGATCAGGTGGATGGGGGAAAGGGCAAGAAGTGTGTTGACTCTCCTAAGGCATGGAAAAAATATTGGTGTGTGACAGTATTGTGGAAGAGATTAACACACACAGGGAGAGAACTTCCATGCATGTTAAAGGGCAGATAACAGGGTCAGTCTGTAGCGGCAAAACAAGGTATGGACCCAGAAAATCCAAAAATGTAAGAAACGAAATAATGTTATGACCTATGGTAGGAATTTCTACAATCGACACATCAACTCACACAACATGATTCCTACAAACACAAAAGGAACTAAAGCGTGTGTTGAAAGGAAGTTGCTAAAGGGGGTTCATCACCATAGCAGCTAACCAAAGTGACCTGACCTCAGAGTGTGGACTGTCCCACCCTAGTATTGATGGGTGAGAGGGAGGACGAAAGAACAATGGGAAACACGAACTTATCATCTACCACTGGCAGAAATATGCTACATAGTAGAATATGACTTGCTGACAGCGGGTTGTTTTTTTTTTATCCTCAGATACAAACAAAATCTTTTTGATAAATGCTTGATGGTGTAATGACGGAGCTGTTGAAATGGTCTGCATTTAGGCTTAATGTACCAGGCAGAGCAAAATCAGCTATTGAACACATTTTACTTAACTTTGCACAAATAAGATATATATATATATTTTTTTTTTCCTCTAGAAGTAAAATATGTTGCTGGTTTCAGATGTTCCTTTGTTTTAGATATATCTGAACTTTCATGATCTCCTGTTCTAACACCGGCCAGTCACCTTTTGTATAGCCTAGTCAGGCATTTGTGGTAAGGTTCTCCCTCATGTGTGTGTGTGTGTGTGTGTGTGTGTGTGTGTGTGTGTGTGTGTGTGTGTGTGTGTGTGTGTGTGAGTGATATGCCTCTGCATTGCAGGCAGCTATAGTTGGTAAGAAAATACATCTTTAAGGTACTTGCAGAAAATTCTCTCCCTTATCCTCCTCCCTTTCTTCCAATCTTCTCATTCCTACCTATTCATTCATAAAATGTGTACCTGCACACACACACACACACACACACACACACACACACACACACACACACATACATGCTTACACATAGGGTTGTGCTCATACACACCCACTCACATATGATGCATACACACATATAAAATACAATCTACCAGGAGGAGTAAAGGCAAAAATGTAACAGCCATGAGATGGGCTCTGTAGTCTGCTGGACTCTACTCATTATGAAACAACATAACACAAGATAAAAAAGAAAAGAAAAAAATGGTACTGACACTACTTGTTGACATAATAAACTGTAAACAACAACAACAACAACAACGAAAGATTACCCTCACAACATACCATGCACCTACAAAATACTGATTCCAACTGAAACAAATCTGTGTGTTGTCAAACACTTGATAAAATATCTAAATCACACATTCATGTCATGCATTAAAGTGCATTGTCATTAACACAGACCTCTACATATGTGCAGTTATGCAAAATGTACTTTTGGTTATGTACATCTGTTTCAAAATATTGAAAGAAAATAAGTAACTTAATAATTAAATGAACAAACAAACTTCTAACCAATTTCCCTCTTTTGTACTTTTTATGCAAGTATTGCTTATAGAAGTGCAAAATTCTTGCAAACAAAGGAAACTATCGAATATAGTAAACAATACACTTACAGAAACTCACTACTTCTATGATATATCCTGTAAATCAAAAAATGATCATCGTCAACTTCTCTATCACTTCCCATCGTAATCACGATCATCATTATCACCATCTTCTTCTCCATCTCAGATTTTCTGACCCACACCATCAACATTACATTTCACATTCACCTTGAAAAGAATAACATGACTCTTCTAGCAGCAATGGTATTTTGCAGACCTGTGCAAACACCAATAGCCCAACCACTAATTTTAAAACTGAACACAAATTATGGAAAGGGAGGCAAATACCATGTCCATGATCCCCATGTTCATGGATCAAATTGATCAATGATAAATACCTATATCTATGGGCCTTATCTTTGCAGTTGAGGTGCTGACTATAAATTACTAACCAACCACCCATCAGAATTGTCTCGGAGATCAACACAGGATCCAGCCATACCCGGGACAATCCTACCTACCGCTGTCACAAAATGTGACCGAGAGGTATTTTGCACATTGTGTCTATTTCCTGATGGTATGTTAACTCTGACCAAGGCTTATGGATCAGTGGTGAAGTCATATCCTCTCAACAGGCTTTCTAAGTACTGCAGTCAAAAGGTTGACAGGATATGGGGCACACACAGACTTGCTGGCACAGCAAATGCCACATTCCAAAATCCTATAGTGGACAAAAAAAAGCCTTGACCCAACAAAGGTGGTACCATGTTCAACAAAGAGAAACAAATGTACCCTTCCTGCTATATTTTACATAAGAAAAAATGGAAGCATAAAACTTGACCTCTCTCTCTCACGCACACATGCACACACACACACACACTCACACACACACACACACACACACACACACACACAAACACACATGAACACACATGCAAACACGCACGCACGCACACGCACACGCACACACACGCACGCACACGCACCACACACACACACACAAATTTTCTTTTCTGTTCTCTTATGGTATAAATCTGCTTTACTGAGAACATCAAAATATCTATAACTGTCAAGTTACTGAAGTGTCTTAGGTAATCAGATTAAGCAGGACCATTTCATACAATCTGTTAACACAAGGATCAATGACATCACCTACAATGACTTTGATCATCATGATAGAGATCCAGGAAGACACAAACAACAATCTTTTTCAATGCAAAAGCCTAATTATACAATCATCGAAAAAGAAGACTGTTTCAGAATGAAAATAATTGCGAATGTGTAATTTCTCTCTCTCTCTCTCTGTCTCTTTCTCTCACTCTCTTTCTCTCCCTCTCATTCGCTCACCCTCACACAAATACACACACACACACACACACACACACACACACACACACACACACACACACAATCGAAGGCTTCCGGTTTCCAAGCAGGACACAAGTTTGCAGCGTTAATGTATGTTACATAAACCATGTGAGCTAAAATGCATGTACCCACTCTTCAAATCAATACAGTATTAATAACTCATGTGCTAAGAACATCAATGCTAAAAGCACCTCCACTGCACCACCAATAACCCCTTCAGTTAAAACAGTGTGTACAACGACTTTACCTGCAACGACTTTTCATCCAGAGTTTTAAGCTATATGTGGTGGGAAACAGAAAACAAAGCATTATGGGATTTATATCAATCTTACTGATCATGAAGTCAAAAAGGAAGCTTATAACTAGGACTTGAAACCAGGCATACATATTTCTAATATGAATACATTTGTGCAAACAAACATGAATACACACACACGCACGCACACATACACAAACACACACACACACTCACACCACACACACACACACACACACACACACACACACACACACATGCATGTTCACACACACACACACACACACACACACACACACACACACACACACACACACACATACATGCGCGCGCTTGTGCTCATGCACGCATGCAAGCAGAAACACACACACACACACACACACACACACACACACACACACACACACACACACACACACACAACACACACACACACACACACTTAAATAAACAAGCTTACTAACTGGCAATCCTGAAGAGGATCACATTTTTTCAGAAGTTAAAAAAAAAATCATAAGACCGACAATAAACACCTGAATTGGTCACAATCGCTCTGCTTTGTACATGATTAGAGACCTGGACCTATTCCAGCATTGATGGACCAGATGTTCACAGCACATTCTATTTCAGTTTCAGTTTTATCTAGGAGGTGCCACTGTGTTTGGACTAGTCCATGTATCCTACACCACATATATGAAGTCATGAGGCCATAGCGCTGAAGGGTTATGGGCAAAGTAAACTAATAAGAGAGTAACTAAATAAGAAGAGATCTGGGAAGAGGGTCTCAAAAACTAGACTTAACAGATGCCTTACATCTGCATTAACTCCACACAGTGGTCTGGCTTAGGACACCTAGAAAACACAGTCTGTGCAACTATTACTATATTTATGTGCATGCGTTTGTGTGTGTGTGTGTGTGTGTGTGTGTGTGTGTGTGTGTGTGTGTGTGTTAATCTAAATAATTAAACCTGATCACTATCCTAGCCATAGTCCTATTTCAAATACAGCCGACTGGAAAAGACAAAACAAAATTGTTCAATAGAATGAAACTGGTAAATGTTCAAATGTTCATAGTCACCACATGACACAATGAGCCGTTCCAACATGAGAACTGTAGAGAGGAGGAAGAAAAAAATTAATGAAGGACAAGTCTGCCAGCTGTCAACTGAAATCTTACAGGTAATTCCAAAATCGAGAGGACTGAAATCCCTTAACTTGTCATGTGTCATGCACATTTGTTTGCCATTTGTATGTAGGACATCATATAACATAAAAAAAACCCAACATATTTTACATGCTAAAGGTATATTCACATAAATGCATATGTTTGGGGAGAATGCATATATGGCAGATAACTTTCAGACTGTCGTCAGCAAGGGAAATGTTGCTCGTCTCCTCATACAGTATCTCTGTTGTCATGATAGTGAAAGCTTTCCTTAACAATCACAACAGAGTCCTTAACAACTGGGACTTCAACTGGGGTCTTTGTTTTGTGGTAATTTCAAACTGACAAATTCCACAGAAATCATTGTTTATCGGGACTAGTGGAAGACAGTTTTCATTTATAGGAGCTTCCGTATCTTTGATGCAGTTGGCCAAAATAAAAATTTCAGATGCTATTCTTCTTCTTCTTCTTTTTATCTTTTTGTTTTCTTGTTTAATATTTTTCTTCTTCTTTTTCATCTTTTTGTTTTCTTGTTTAAACCACGCAATCAGGTGGGGGAGGTTTGGTTAGGGATAAAGTACCAGGAGGAGTGGGGTAGCACAGTGAATATCAGAGGGAGGAGTTCAGTCATATGAGAATAAGATATCCTGTCATTTAGCACAAGAAAAAAGCCCTTGAAACTGACAAGTTGAAAGCAGAAAAATAAAACTAACAAGTGTAGAGCTGCTTCATTGCTACTTTTTTTCACTTTGCACATAAGGTCGTTTTACTTTTAACCAGCACATTACCAGTCCACAATCCATGCTTTGATTTTTTTTTCTGGCAAAGGAACTGGGAAGATGGGGGTTAACCACAGTGTGAAGACATAGAGAATCCTGTCACTTTGGACCAGAAAGTAACTGTACAAATTGAAGAGCTGAAACCAGAGGGAAAAAGCCTACATTGTACATGTGGAGCTGCAGAGTTATTTGTAAGATTACTTTTCATTTTGAACATGCAGGTTTAATTTTAATCTGTGCATTACCTGCCCCAAACCATACTTTAACTAGCTATTGTCATGACCAAAAAACAACAAAAAAAAGCCTTCTTCATCTACCTAGTTACCTTTTACCCCGGAAATGTTATTCTTGACCGACAACCTAGAAGTGAGAATGTTCATAGTGGTATCAAGCTACAGGATGATACAGTAGAAGGCCTCACATCCAGGTAATGAAGACTTTTGAAGCTACTGGTCTTGAACAGTCACTTCTTTGAGAGTATATGTACTTTCCATTCATACAAATCCCAATAGTATACATTGGGAAAAAAGGCACATTGGTGGTGAATTGAGGCTGTGGTTTTTGTCTTGCCACCAGGGTTGAAAAACTTGCTCATGTCCACACTCACCATATGCTATTTATATCTACAGAGTGGCCAGTCTGGCAGTATGTCTTTTTTTCACTACTGGAAGCTCCAACAGAATCAGGATTGAATGTCTGTCACACTTGAGATCTCATTGTACTGGTCAATAGAGATGAAGCTGGCTGCTGTTCTCTGTATTGATTCTCGCTTAATTAAACAGTAAACAAGTTGGGTATTTTTTGCTCCCATAAGAAAACCTAACACAGAGTAACTTGTATTCAAGACCGGCACAGCCTTTTAAACTTGAATAAAGTCAGACAAATACATAGACGAACAATCTAATAGTGGGGGAAAAAACAAGCGCAGGCCAACAACTGAACTATCTTCATAGTAATGACTTGGCAAAGATTTGGACTTAAGGAGGGGGAGGGGGGAGGGGCGGAATTTGAAGATGGAGAAACTGGGAACATGAAATTAAGAAAATATGTTACAGATATGAAAACTCTTCACTAGCTGCATAAGGGAACCATCGCAATCCCTTTTGAAGGCAGATACATTTGTATTGCCTGCTCCGAGGCCTTTCGTCCG
This sequence comes from Conus canariensis, assembly GCA_033310375.1. NCBI lineage: Eukaryota > Metazoa > Mollusca > Gastropoda > Neogastropoda > Conidae > Conus > Conus canariensis. The sequence goes on along the minus strand of CM065718.1, from coordinate 49,063,213 downwards.
CTGGGTCGGACTCATCAGGGAGACACGGCTGGTTGTGTCTGCGCTCCTGGCGTCAAATAGAGACACACCACAGTCCATAATACTGTGGTGTTCTCACCACCAAGGGTGCAAAAAAGAATCCAATAGCACCCCCCAAAGCAGCCAGCGAAGAGTAGTAAACGAAACTAAACGAAAGTGTGGGGAGGAAAAATGTTGCTGAAAAACTAGAGAAATTACGCAAATAGTTTAAAATGTAAGGGACAATTTTTGAGCCTACGCCTGAGGATCCACCCAAACATGCAAGGGAGATCAAAAGACAAACACACTGACGGACAGAAACAAATACAAATAACCTCAATTTAATCAAAACAAAATCGGAAATGAAATGAGGCAGGGAACAGTAAACGATAAACAGTAAACAAGTTGGGTATTTTTTGCTCCCATAAGAAAACCTAACACAGAGTAACTTGTATTCAAGACCGGCACAGCCTTTTAAACTTGAATAAAGTCAGACAAATACATAGACGAACAATCTAATAGTGGGGGAAAAAACAAGCGCAGGCCAACAACTGAACTATCTTCATAGTAATGACTTGGCAAAGATTTGGACTTAAGGAGGGGGAGGGGGAGGGGCGGAATTTGAAGATGGAGAAACTGGGAACATGAAATTAAGAAAATATGTTACAGATATGAAAACTCTTCACTAGCTGCATAAGGGAACCATCGCAATCCCTTTTGAAGGCAGATATATTTGTATTGCCTGCTCCGAGGCCTTTCGTCCGCTGGGTCGGACTCATCAGGGAGACACGGCTGGTTGTGTCTGCGCTCCTGGCGTCAAATAGAGACACACCACAGTCCATAATACTGTGGTGTTCTCACCACCAAGGGTGCAAAAAAGAATCCAATAGCACCCCCCAAAGCAGCCAGCGAAGAGTAGTAAACGAAACTAAACGAAAGTGTGGGGAGGAAAAATGTTGCTGAAAAACTAGAGAAATTACGCAAATAGTTTAAAATGTAAGGGACAATTTTTGAGCCTACGCCTGAGGATCCACCCAAACATGCAAGGGAGATCAAAAGACAAACACACAGACGGACAGAAACAAATACAAATAACCTCAATTTAATCAAAACAAAATCGGAAATGAAATGAGGCAGGGAACAGTAAACGATAAACAGTAAACAAGTTGGGTATTTTTTGCTCCCATAAGAAAACCTAACACAGAGTAACTTGTATTCAAGACCGGCACAGCCTTTTAAACTTGAATAAAGTCAGACAAATACATAGACGAACAATCTAATAGTGGGGGAAAAAACAAGCGCAGGCCAACAACTGAACTATCTTCATAGTAATGACTTGGCAAAGATTTGGACTTAAGGAGGGGGAGGGGGGAGGGGCGGAATTTGAAGATGGAGAAACTGGGAACATGAAATTAAGAAAATATGTTACAGATATGAAAACTCTTCACTAGCTGCATAAGGCTCAAAAATTGTCCCTTACATTTTAAACTATTTGCGTAATTTCTCTAGTTTTTCAGCAACATTTTTCCTCCCCACACTTTCGTTTAGTTTCGTTTACTACTCTTCGCTGGCTGTTTTGGGGGGTGCTATTGGATTCTTTTTTGCACCCTTGGTGGTGAGAACACCACAGTATTATGGACTGTGGTGTGTCTCTATTTGACGCCAGGAGCGCAGACACAACCAGCCGTGTCTCTCTGATGAGTCCGACCCAGCGGACGAAAGGCCTCGGAGCAGGCAATACAAATATATCTGCCTTCAAAAGGGATTGCGATGGTTCCCTTATGCAGCTAGTGAAGAGTTTTCATATGTGTAACATATTTTTCTTAATTTCATGTTCCCAGTTTCTCCATCTTCAAATTCCGCCCCTCCCCCCTCCCCCTCCTTAAGTCCAAATCTTTGCCAAGTCATTACTATGAAGATAGTTCAGTTGTTGGCCTGCGCTTGTTTTTTCCCCCACTATTAGATTGTTCGTCTATGTATTTGTCTGACTTTATTCAAGTTTAAAAGGCTGTGCCGGTCTTGAATACAAGTTACTCTGTGTTAGGTTTTCTTATGGGAGCAAAAAATACCCAACTTGTTTACTGTTTATCGTTTACTGTTCCCTGCCTCATTTCATTTCCGATTTTGTTTTGATTAAATTGAGGTTATTTGTATTTGTTTCTGTCCGTCTGTGTGTTTGTCTTTTGATCTCCCTTGCATGTTTGGGTGGATCCTCAGGCGTAGGCTCAAAAATTGTCCCTTACATTTTAAACTATTTGCGTAATTTCTCTAGTTTTTCAGCAACATTTTTCCTCCCCACACTTTCGTTTAGTTTCGTTTACTACTCTTCGCTG
>CM065718.1:49050883-49055883 GCA_033310375.1 Conus canariensis | reverse complement strand
AAATTTCTGTTTGTATATTGAGGGTGGAATAAAGTAATTTTGTCAAAACCATATCAGATATGTGCACACATTTGTACTTTGACTGTTCAAAAATATGTTGGGTGTATGTTTGTGCAGACATGCATTCAGTATATACATAAGCATGAAGACAAACACACACATACACATAGATTTATGAAAGATAATGTGCACAAGCAGTTTAAACTTATGATCATATGCACATAATGCATAACACGTAGGATACAGATATAAACATCCAAAATTACCGCAGATTTGTGTGCACAGAAAATACAATGTGAGTGTGTGTTTTGTGCACTTAAAATAAAAATGTGTGAACTTTGGGTAGACTATAATTTCTTGGCTAGGAGTCTGTCTCTCTGTCTGTCTGTCTGTCTGTCTCTCTCTCTCTCTCTCTCTCTCTCTGTCTCTCTCTCTCTTTCTCTCCAATATGCTCAGTTGTTTGTGATTATATTTTAAATGTGTTTCGGACTCAAATGAGAACGCAGGATCCAAAGGGATGAATCCTGTCTATTTCAAACATACACCTAAGAGAATTCTGCTCATAATGTCGATATCTTCCAGGCTTGACCACCGTTTTGCTATGTCATCAACTAAGAAGAAGGTACAACTTTATGACAGAGTCTCAACATGAAAATGGAACTCCATAGTGACAGGTGATCCCTGCTCTTTACATTAAGAAAAATGATGAACAGTTGTATCTGTCTTGAACACTGTGACATTTTATGGTTTGGAATATGACAGGGTAAGCCTGGATCTGTGTTTTAGTTTTCACACAACTATTTTGATAAAGTTTAAATGGCTGTCTCATGATCTTTCAAGACCCCCTTTTTTAACCCATCATCATTGTAAAAATGATATAAAAGGCTGTATATGCGAAACACCACTAAAACATGCAGTCAGTACGCAACTAAGGAGTAATAAAAGTGAGCAATGTCAGTTGAGACTGTGGCATTTTTCAGCGTTTCCATCTTGTTCAGGACATTTTCTTGTTTCAGTTTATTCTTAATCTTAACCATATGTTGCCGAAAATTATTGTGTGTGCCATACGTCCTGGATCTCAGGAGACCCATGCTTTTTGTGAAGGCATTATGTGTCAAGGGCCTCCGGAAATACATGCTACTCTTTGAAGGAGTAAATCATGAACTTGCCTCATAGGTCCTCAAGCTCAGGCTTCTTATGAATGAATAAATCCTTGCATTGGGTTTCTATTGATCCATGCTTTTTCTCCGAAGGAACTAAACCTTGCAGTATATCATGGTGGTGTAAAGATACATTAAATTTAATGTTGAAGCATAGAATGGAACAGTATTTGTTTTATATTTGTTATGCATGCAAAATAACAGGGAGATTGAAAATGACAAATGAATAAGTTTACATGCAAGTGATTTAACTTGCTTCTTTGTCATGTTAATAGCTCATCCACATGGGTACTTGTGCACCTGCACCAGCATGCATTCACATCACACACACACACACACACACACACACACACACACACACACACAATCTAGTTTTGAACATCATGCACATCTTTTGACTGCATGTCAAGTGTGGAGTATGTGCGCCCACATTCTATAGGTGTGATGTAGGCCTACATGTGTGTCATTTAGCGTGGGTGTGTGTGTGTGTATGTGTGGTGTTGGTGCTGTTGAAGTTGCTCATGTGTATGTGTCAGTGCATGTGTGCTAATGAGTGTACGTGCTGGCGTATGTGTGTATGCTGCTTTGTGTGTGTGTGTTTGTGACTGTGCGTGTGTGTGTGTTCATGTAAGTATGCTCGTGCATTCATGTGTTTACGGATGGAAGAACGAGAAAGAGAGGTAATGACAATTGTAGGTGCCTATGCGATGGCGTCTAAACAATATGGACACATAACTGTATCTATGAGAAGGAGCATGTAATTTGGAGTGCATGAGCACATGAAACCTCCACTCAAGACATATGGCCATATGTGCATGCATATAGCACCTGCGAGTTTGTAAAAGTGGAGCCTGCGTGCACATGGGCGGAAACGGGCTGCCTACGTAGATAGATTTAGATTTGTCTCTTTTGTATGCACTGCTTTGGCCACACCCACAAAGCAGGGCGCTCACATTCTCATCTTTAATGAGAGTATGGGTCTGTTCAGACCACAACGTGTTGTTCATTATTTACTGTTTACTATATCTTGCCTCGTTTAAGATTTCTTTTTGTTCATACTAATCAGACCGAGATTACCTGTATCTTTTTGTTACTGAGCGAAAAGGCTGTGCCTGTCTTGAATAAACGTTAATTTGTATTTCTTCATTTCTCCACTTGTTGTTGCTGTGTATTGCATTTTTTTTGGGGGAGGGGGGTCTCATTATTTGTTCAATGTGTTCTGTGTTGGTATTTCTGATTAGCATTTGGTGACACCCCCCCCCCCCCCCTACACACACACACACACACACACACACACACACACACACACACACACAGAGCATTCATTTGGAGTCATGGGCGGTAATTATATTTCATCATGGGAACAAAGAGTTACTCTGCTTGTTCTGTACTGTACAGCTTAGGGACCCTGCTTTATTAACAAAGTCATAAAATGTTGACAAATAAGCTGATTTAAAAAAAAAAAAAAAAAAAACACTTTCAGATATCAAGCGGAAATTACGACATATGGTCATTGAATACCAATGAGGTAGGGAGAAAGTTAATTTAGGTGAAGAGGACACACACACACACGCACGCACACACATACACACACACGCACACACACAATTTCTACGACACATTTCGAGGACCTTTGCCCCAGGTCCCTTGATTCATATCCAAATATTCAAGGGTTTGAACATTAAGGTTTTACCATTTCAAGGATTTGAAAGTTCATATGATTATGGACCCTGTGTATGCAAGTTGGAGGATTGGGGAGGGGAGGGGGAAGGCGAGAGGGGTCTGTGAAGAGGAAGAGGGTTGGGGACGAGATAGCCAGAAGTGCATGCATGGGACTTGCGCTCCTGAGACGGGACAGCAATGAAATGAGTGGTGGCTTAGTGGGTAATGCCCACATCTGGAAGGCAGAGAAGTTTGGGTCCATGGTTTGAGTCTTGCATTGGTTTGCATTTTTTGCCACTCGCTCGAAACCTGAGTAATAGTATTTCAAAAGAGAGTGTAATATTAGTCAGCATTTTTCTCTTTATTTTTTTTTTCTCTGAGCGTAGCGACAGCCAACATTTGTGTGTGTGTGTGTGTGTGTGTGTGTGTGTGTGTGTGTGAAGGAACTGAGACGAGAAGGTCGGGGAGAACTAGTTTGATTGAAGGCATGCATGTAGTTTAGGTCCATGCATGGTTTGAATCTTCCATTGGTTTGCATTTTTTCTCCACTCGCTCATTGATCCGGGTGCGATGGTGACCTGGGTAATAGTATTTCAAAAGAGAGTGTAATGTCAGTCAGCAGTTTTTCTCCCTATTTTTTTTGCTTTGAACGTAGCGCGCACCCACACTCACGCATGCACACACACACACACACACACACACACACACACACACACACACAAGATAGATAGATATGCGAGAGGGGGAGATAAACAGAGAGAGAGAGAGGACTCAAGATTTTTGGAAAAAAGATATGCAATTCATTTTATTTTTGTCTTATCTCAGATCTAATCTCCCTCCTTATCCCTTGCAATAAAATAAAAAGGAGTCAGACCACTGAACCATCCAATCAGGCACTGCCATACACGTCACGTGATTGTCCATCCACAGGCACTGTCAGATCCCGCCAGTGTCAGTGTCATGGCGGCCGGTTAGCAACCGAAAGCCAGGGGGAAATCTTTGCGAATGAAGTCCAGAATTCTCAGGTAGTTGTACGGGTCCTTCAGGTAGAAGTGGCCGCCTGGCATCTTGTGCAGGGAAAAGGAACCCTGCGTCAGTTCCTTCCAGTCTGCAAAACACACCAATCAGAAGACATCTGAGGAAAGACAGTCTGTGGGCACCTTACGCTAACAGTAGCGCCGTATCCTTACAGCTGTCCAAATAGAGCATTTTGCGTTTATTTTCGGCACTTTTGTCGATTAATCACAAACATGTCTGTTGTAACTAATGCACCGAGTATGGAAACCACCGCAAGTAAAGGATTTTTTTTAAAGAGAAGATATGATTTTTGTAATGAACCATAGTAATGCACCATCCCACACCTAATGACAGAATGCATACCATTGTATCGTCTGCTTTACGCGCGTTCAGTGAGAACCGGATTAGTGCCTCTGGTTACCGTGTGTTAAGAGAGAGAGAGACAGACAGACAGACAGACAGACAGGTCAGACAGACAGAGACTGAGAGAGAGAGAGAGAGAGAGAGATCCTGTATGCCGGCAATAAACGGCATCTACCAGTGCGCGGGATTTTTGCTTACGGCGCGCGTTAGCTGGAATGAGCAGGCTATATTCGCAAGGGAGTATGCATTGCTGTTAGCTTACGGTCAGTTGTTAGCGTAAGGGGCCCACAAACGTCATTTCTGCAGTTATTCGTTACAAGGTCGATGATTACTACTTCACTCTCTCTTGAGCTGACTGACAAGACTTAACGCTGGATGTGACGGGATCTTGTGTCCATACAGTTATACCATCAGTACCGATCATTTCAAACAAATTAAATGATTGGTCCCTCGCTTTGCAGGCAGTGAGAACACGCCAAACTTGTTCAAAGACTGGACGGAACAATAACAACAGGGAACAGCATGGAAATCAGCGTCGAGAAGACTAAGTTAATGGCCAGCCGCAGCACCTCCATCTCTACAGGTATAACTGTCAGTAGATAGAAATTAGAACTGCTGAACATTTCAGTTACTTACGACCTATAATCAGCAATGAGGGACCCAAATCAGAAATCCTCTGATGTGCAGCAAAAAGACAACATGAGATCTATCCTGCCTAAAATCCCTGTGAAATACACGGTAACACCTCCAAGAAACACAAGATCCGGCTCCTGCGTACACAGGCATAAAAACCATTCA
>CM065718.1:49023383-49043383 GCA_033310375.1 Conus canariensis | reverse complement strand
TTCAGCCACAGACGAACAGTTAACAATTATGATAAATGGGCGGTGTGCGTGTTCGACTACAGATCATCAAGAAACACATGATGATAAAGATGCGATATGTATGTTCAATTACACATCAACAAGAAACTCTTCTGCTAAACTTGTGATAAGTACCTTCAGCTGAAGATCAACAAAAGACATATTCTGATCAACTTGTGATATGTAACGTCACCCAAAGATCAAACAAGAGAACATTCTGATAAAACTTGTGATATCATTACCTTCAACTAAAGACCAACCTGAAAGATGATTTTCTAACAACTTGTAATATACGTCTTAAAACTTTAGACTAATAAGAGACTCATTCTGACAAACAAATATAAGTTCGACCAAAACAAGCTGGAGAGACGAAATGCTCACGAACTTGTGACACGTGCCATCAATTAGAGATCAACGGGAGACACTTTCCGACACGCGTGTGATATGTATCTTCAACCTAAAGACCAGTGGCAGGCACATTCTGTAAGTATGGGTTGTGCTAGATGCCAGAGAAAGTGAAGCCAGTCCTCCACTTTGTCTGTATACGCCTGCAGCTAAAGACTCAAGAGACCCATCTTTGACAAATCTTTTTTTTTTTTTTTTTTGCTATGATCAACGAGAATGATGAAAGCAATGCTACGCAGTTCCGTTCTGCCGAAGAGGACCTGACAGAGCCATGCTCTACGCTTTCTTTCATCGTATAACCAGTCATCAGCCGCGCGCAAGAGATGTAGACATCTTGCGATGTCGATACGGAAATTTGAGGTTGCACACGAAAACTTAATGCGCCAAGGCCTTGCTTAAGGGGTCGGGTATTTATAGACTGGCACAATTAGATTGTTTTGAGAATTTTCATTGTGTCTGAAAGTTGAGCCACCTCGGTTTTTTGTTTTTTTTCATATGGGCATCAAGGGACAAGCCGGGTGGTTCCAAGCAGACAGATTAAAACGAAAGGAATGAAACTAATTGGGGAATACCAGCTGGCGCAAAGATAGGTTCACGAGTAAGTGCAAAGGCTTGACGTATGACGTCAGCTCAAGTATTGGAAGATTATGAATGATATCATCGGTGGAAATCCACCCAAACAGGTGAAACGATTGGTAGGTGATTGTCCTTTTGATCAATTATCATTTCAACATGAAATGCTGGCTCCATTTTATGGCTAGGCCTCAAAATGCTTACATGGAACATACAGTAATCTGGTGCAAAATTCTAATTGTGGCGTGTGGCCCGGGCAACACTCAGACCTGGCTGGATAGGAGACAGTTGGGGGTTGGGGGGAAAAAAGAAAAACCTTGTGAAAATTACCTTCCACGTTGGGAGGCAGGTAGCTTCCCCAGTTGGCGTAGAAGTTGGACCCCCCACCAGCCCAGGGGAAGCAGAAGAGGCGGTGGGTGGCCTCGGGGTGGGGGTGCCGGCAGTTCATCAGTGGTTTGGTGGAACTCATATTGGGGGAGGCACCCTTCTGTCACGTCAACACGTCCTGAAACTGGCAGTGATACTACCACTACTACTACGACTACTACTCACTCTCTCTCACAGTGTGTGTGTGTGTGTGTGTGTGTGTGTGTGTGTGTGTGTGTGTGTGTGTGTGTGTGTGCGTGCGTGCGTGCGTGCGTGCGTGCGCGTGTGTGTGTGTGTGTGTGTGTGTGTGGCACACACGCGTGCATGTAATATATATATATATATATATATTATATATATGTGTGTGTGTGTGTGTGTGTGTGTGAGAGAGAGAGAGAGAGAGAGAGAGAGAGAGAGAGAGACAGAGACAGAGACAGAGACAGAGAGAGCACGAGCATGCATGTCATTGTACGTGTTACTCTTCCTGGCTTTTTGTTCATGTTTTTTCCTGTCCTTATCCTCCCTGTCCGGATAGAAGTTTAGAACCTTCTTCGTGAATTTACTACCACACTGGTTCATCGGTTTGCTAAATGAGTAGGTTGTAACGGATCATACATTAATAAGTACTCTACGCTGACATTTTGTCTATAATTCCCTAGGTTTTAAAATGGGGTCTGTCCTTTCACGCAGCAGCAACAATCAGCACGACCATAGTTTTACAGTGGACAGGGTGCTAGTCTTTTGAATGAGGCGAGAAATGAGAATTCGAGGGCGCTATGCACTTAGCTCTAGTGAAAGAACTCAAGATGACAAGGGCGTTATGTGTGGCCAAATTCAAATCTGAAAAAAAAATTATTAAGAGGTGAACAAAAGCGTACCAAAACAGAAACAAAAGTTTGACACAGTACTAGAGCGACGTGTTCCTTCCCTGAGGGCAGGCTTTTTTTTTTTTCTTTACAAAGGAAAGTCTGTTGTGACGACCAAAGGTACACAATACAATTTGCTATGGTGTTATGCAACGCAGCACAATGCATTATAACACAAAGAATAGCAATGCAATGCAATGCAATGCAATACAATACAATGCAGCACAATGATACAATACAATGCAATGCAATGCTATGCAATGCAATACAATAGAACGCTGAAATTTTCGTTTTTGGTCTAGAATAAGACGTGCAAAGCTATACAAAAAAGAGGCACAGATGTGCGCAGTAACTATGTACATTCGGTTTGAATTATGTGCTTGGAGCTTTTACAATCTGACATAGAAATAAAGCATACACGGTTACTTAACAAAGAAAAATAATATAGAACAAGCACTGTCAGAAGAAATCATCGTATTTCAGAGGAGAAAAACAAACAAACAAACAAAAAAAACAGCGATGAAAGATATAGCCCGGCTTACACCTATAGTCTGACATTTGTTTTGTCGACAGAAATCACCGTTTGACGATTAGCAACGGAAATTAATGTGGAATACATCAAGTCAATCTGTGGATTACTTTTACCGTTAAACCATAAAGCCAGCGGAGAAAGATAAACTAACACAGACACTGGTTACAGAAATGTCACCATTGAACAACCAATGAGAGATAATCTGGTAAACATTTTAAGCAGAAATCACAATAAACAACAAAACTAGCATTAAAAGATCATCTGGCATAAAACTTGTTCAACGAAATCAGCGCTCAAATGAAAAACACAAGCGGTAAAAGATAATCCGCACTGATTATTGTCCGTTTCGGAAATCACTGTTTACTGATAAAACGAGCAGAGAAAGGTAATATTACATAAACGTTATCAACAAAAATCCCTATCAAACTGTAAAAAAAAAATCGTTGTAAACTGATAATCGCTCTTACTCAGTGTCAACAAATATCATATTAACTCTTAAAACCCGGAAGTGACACAATCCGTCCTAATCCTGTCAGAAGGTCAGCAATGGAAGAATTTCTGATTAGACACTGTCCGCGGATAGCATCATGAAACAGTGGTAATTACAAACAAACAAACAAAAAAGTATCTGGCGAAGCACAAATACTATCAAACAAAATCGCCGTTGAAAGTGAAACCGGCAGTGAAGCATAACCCTAGCGTGTTCATTGGCAATTGAACTGCCGCTAAACAATCATAAAATCAGCAAAAAACAAACAAACCGCTGGCTGCACTCACTGTTAAAAGCAATCAATGTTAAATTGTAAAACCGGCATTAAAAAAAAGATTTTCATAGTCCATAGAAATTGCCAGCATACGAAGATAAAACCTCTCTTCGCCGTTAACAGAAACCGTCGTTGAAAAGCCATAAAACCGGCAGTGACATTTCATCCAACCGCCATTTTGCGCCGACTATGAGAAGTTAAGTGGCTTCTCGTTCTTCGTTTTCACTGTCCTAAATGTTGTTTGTTTTTGCCTGAAGAAGATCCAAGCGGTCGAAATGTATTGTGTTTTGTCTTGTAATCTGTTTGTCTGTGTCCTTGGCGGAAACTAACCCCCTCTTCTTTCTAAATTTTGCTTCATTTTCCGCCTTCAGTCACTTCGTTTTGAAACCGGCAGTGAGATATAAATGTCCATGTATACTGACAACAGTAGGTCTAATCACTGTTAAACGGAAACAGGGGAGATAAAAAGAAAGAATGGAAGAAGGAAAGAAAGAATACCTCAGATATCCCACGAACACGAACCTCACATACACTTGCCAATCCGCATCAGCCACTGCTCTCCTTGACCACAGGAAAGGAAATGGCACAACGTAAGTCGTCACCATAGCTACGACATGTCACTTCGTCACAGTTCGCGTCACGGTCTTGTGAGCGGGAGAATTAATGGATGCTCAGAACAACACATGCAGAGACAGGAGTTGCGTGCGTTCACCAAAATTTCTGCCGTGTTAAAGCGTTTAGACTCTCACTCCTGATTCCTGCAAGGTGCGGGCATCTTTTTTTTTTTTTTAGAGCGCTTCTTCAGTTAATCTCTCTCTCTCTCTCTCTCTCTCTCTCTCTCTCTCTCTCTCTCGCTCTACACACACACACACACACACACACACACACACACACACACACACACACAGCCACCCCCATCCTGCCCTTGAATACACAGGTACACATGCACACTCCACCCTTCCTGTACATGAAACATACACACGAGAGAGAAAGAGAGATAACTCAGAACTCGGATGATTTATCCACATAAAGGCCATTGCCCCTTACGAAGAGAACGGAACAATAATACCTGAATTTTACAGAACACTAAAAGGACTCGATGAACTTCCCTCTCACGAAGTCATAACTGATCGAAACTGAAATGCCTTGAACAACAACAAGAGAGAGAGAGAGAGAGAGAGAGAGAGAGAGAGAGAGATAGAGAGAGAGAGAGAGAGTTTCACCTCCCTTTAGGGGAAAAAGTAATAACATAAAAGATCATCGTCGTCATTACTGTCATCTTCATTACTGTTGACATCGCGCTAGCATTCGTCTGATAACTACACCTGTTCGTAGTCAGTGGTGTTACTGTATTGTGTAAGTTCTTCATCGCAAATTCCTCTGTGTGAAATTTTGGCTGCTCTTTTCATAGGGAGACCACATCGCCGGAATAAAACGTCACCTTTGTGTTCCCATCTTTGCTTACGCTTTCGTGCATTTTTTTTTCTGACCAATTAAAGCGAATTTTCGCCACATGGTTTTGCCAGAGTCTTCTCCCTTGTCGCTCTGGACTCTTTTGTGTGTGCTAAACATAAGATGTACACGCATGGAACTTTGCTTTTACTACTTATCCTTGTTATGATGAAGACTTTATCTCAAGACTTAGTCAGCGGGCCTGTGACACTGAAGTCCAGTTTGACTTGGATTTAGCTGTGGTGGAAGTTCGCGTGAGAGTACTTGACTCTTTCTGCTTCTGTAATGCTGTTCCAAACTAGTTTGGAACAACAATCACCAGTTTATGTATATGTTTATATGGCAAACTATTTCTGTCCCAATAATTCATAAGTAATTTGTTCTAAACGCACAGCAATCATTAGTTTATTCATATTTTTATGTGACACATCGTTTTAGTCCCAATAATCCTTAAGTCATCTGTTATAAAAACACAACAGTTATTAGTTTATTCATAGGTTTTTTTATATAACAAATCATTCTAGTCCCAATATAATCCTAAAGTCATCTGTTTATACGTACAATAACCATCAGTATATTACATTTTCATATGACGAATCGAACCAGACCTAATCATTCTTGGGACACCTAATGTAAACGTACCACAGTTAACTTATCAAACAATGCTTTGCCACACAAATGGTAGAAAATATATCCTTCGTCTGAGTAGATAAGACGCTGAGGAAGAACAGTATTCCTTCAAGAGCGGCTTTACTTTCGATTGGGAGTTTCAAATTTGAATTATCACTAACTAAATAGGATTGGAAAGAAATCACCATTTAATGAACGGAGGGAAGGGGGGGGGGGGGGGAGAACGGGTGGCTTAGGGGGAGGATGGGTTAGGCTTGTCAGCACCAATGCTGTGCCGAGTCGGAGCTCAGAAGACACTATGAGCCAATCCTCTACCACAACATACAGTAAGGGCAACTAGAGACAATCTGAGGTGTCAATCGTCTACCAGAACATACAATTAGGGCAACAGGAGACAATCTGAGGTCAATCCTCTACCAGAACATACAGTTAGGGCAACAGGAGACAATCTACGGTCAATCCTCTACCAGAACATACAGTTAGGGCAACAGGAGACAATCTACGGTCAATCCTCTACCAGAACATACAGTTAGGGCAACAGGAGACAATCTACGGTCAATCCTCTACCAGAACATACAGTTAGGGCAACAGGAGACAATCTACGGTCAATCCTCTACCAGAACATACAGTTAGGGCAACAGGAGACAATCTACGGTCAATCCTCTACCAGAACATACAGTTAGGGCAACAGGAGACAGTCTGAGTGAATCCTACACCAGAACGCAGAATTGGGGCAGCTTTCTACCAGAACATACAGTTAGGGCAACAGGAGACAATCTGAGGTTAATCCTCTACCAGAACATACAGTTAGGGCAACAGAAGACAATATGAACTTACAAATAGGGCAACAGGAGACAGTCTGAGTCACTCCTCCACCAATACGTAGAATTGGGGCAGCTTTCTACCAGAATATACAGTTAGGGCAACAGGAGACAATCTGGGTCAATCCTCAGCCAGAACTTAACAATCAGGGCTGCATGAGACACTTCGAAGTCAACCCTCTACCGGAACACACAGTTAGGGCTACGCTCAGGGTACGCTCCGAGTCAATCCTCCATAAGAACATACAACAAGGGCTACAGGAGACACTCCTAGTTCAATTCTCCACCAGAACTTATGTAACTAGGGCTACAGGAGACGCTCTGAGTTCAGTCCTTTACCAGAACTTACAAGCAGGGTTACAAAAGACAACCCGGGCTAATCCCCTTGAGAGTTCGGATAGTTAGGAAAGTGACAACGACTAGTTGCAAGTAAACGTAATATTCCTGCAAAACATCTTACTATTTGCCTGTCCCAAGGGAAAGGGTATCTTTCTTGCAGAGTGGAGAATGTTTTCACTAAGCAAATTGCAGCAGACTGCGATCATAAGAATGTCGAGAAGAGATAATGGATGCGTTCTTATATCCGAAGTATTTTTTTTAACATCAGAGGAAAGCTATTTCGGATACAAGCCATTCTTGAGTTGCATATTTCGTGCATATATTTCATACTTCGAGCTTTGAATACTGACTATACTCATGACTAAGACTCATTCACACTGTTTATTGTCTTGAGAACATTCATGGGTCTATAAACACTACAGAATAATAATAAGACAGATAACTCTTCACGTTTGAATCATAGTTTACCTGGGCCTGTATAAGAGCTATTACTGTCTTTTCAAGTTTATACTATCAGGTGTATGTAAATGGAAGGTTCGATTTATATTCTGAATTCAAAGAGTCTTTCTTTGCATCAAGTTGGCATGGGCCAAAGTCCTATTCGTTGAAACCGTTCGGGGTTTCTCTCTCTCTCTCTCTCTCTCTCTCTCTCTCTCTCTCTCTCTCTTGTGTGTGTGTGTGTGTGTGTGTGTGTGTGTTGTGTGTGTGTGTGTGTGTGTGTGTGTGCGTGCGTGCGTGCGCGTGCGTGCGTACGTGTGGGGTGTGTGTGTGTGTGTGTGTGTGTGTGTGTGTGTAGTGTGTGTGTGTGTGTGTGTGTGTGTGTGTGTGTGTGGAGAGAGAGAGAGAGAGAGAGAGAGTTGCTTTCTTGTTTGATCTTCCTGACAGCATATGATTATGTTATTTTTTTTCTTGAAGAAAGTAAACACAAAAATATCCCCAAGAAATAAATATATAACACAGCTTTCCCTTCTTTGGGGTTTTGTAGCTATTTCCTCTTTCGTAGGGGATTGGCCAAGAACAGCATTTTCAGACAAGAGCCTGAAACGACATTCATTGCTATGCGCATGCACTTTGTCTCTGTCAGCCTTGTCAGACACTCGTAGGTTGATGGTAAACGGAAAAAAAAGAAGAAAAAAACAAAGAAAAGGGAAATAACTTTCACATTCACTGTGTACGAGACGGCGCGCACGTGAGGGCTTCCCAGTAAACAAAGAGTAATGATAATGAACGACTGTCCGTCACTGATTATTCCCGACAAAGATAATCTTCTAAGGCGTTAGAAAATACACGCAAAGGAATCTTCAATGCTTCTGCCGTGAGTTTCTAGCTCTTTTAGCTGTTGTTTTTTTTTTTCCCCCACGACTGTTGTATTATTTCTTTTACATTCTTCAAAGCCTTTGACACAGTTGACCCGCCGCCATTTCATCAGACCTGTATTAAGAAAGAAAGGACATGGTCACCTTGACATGACATGACAGGCGCTAAAGAACAGAAGCCAAAATTCGCAGCTGTCTGGACGAATTCAAGAACTGCAGTCGTACCAGTATGAGAGTCAGATAGCCTGTCATTCAACGTTTCCTTAATTCAACCTGTGAGGGAAAACAACAACAAATGAGTAATAACCTCTGAAAAAAAAATATCAACATGATTTGCATTCCCTCATAAAAGAACTCTGGCTGGCTAGCGCCGTGTTGATTGATAATTTCTTTATCATTGCATGCAAACCAGCTAACCGCCATACAAATCTGAAATGACCCTACACGCTGCGACCGCATCACAGCATCTGCAAAGCGTCTTGGTGGTAAGGCCCGGGCTGTCATTATAAATCATTGTCGTCGCCGCGAACTTTGCCCGGCCGTGGGACCGGGATGACTGTGTAGAGGCTTTGTGTGGTCCTGGTGATAGATTACCCATGTCTTCTTCTTGTCCACTTTCTGGGTCTCCTCTCCTCCCCCCCCCCCCCCCCCCTCCCCTCGTCTCCTCCTCTATTGTCTCTCTGTATAGCCTGATCTCTCGTCGTGTGTGTGTGTGTGTGTGGTGTGAGAGAGAGAGAGAGAGAGAGAGAGAGAGAGGGTGGAGGTGGGAGCAAATTACGTACACGCTCAAACGAATTCACATGCCCCCTTTGATTATTGAGAAAGACGAATTGCTAATGTGTGTGTATGGAGAGAAAGAGAGAAAGAGAGAGATGACAGAGAGAGACAGAGAGAGAGAGAGAGAGAGAGAGAGAGAGAGACAGACAGACAGACAGACAGACAGGCAGGCAGACAGACAGACAGACAGATTGACAGAGTGGAGCAGAGGTTCGTTTGGGTCGCTAAATCGGACAGACCCTCCCCCCTCCCCCTCTTCCATCTTCCCTTCTCGCGCGCGCATACACACACACACACACACACACACACACGCACGCACGCACGCACGCACGCACGCACACACACACACACACACACACACACACACACACAACACACACACTACCACTGTTAATCTAAGAGACGGTCACAGCAACAAACACACAAAATAGGGAATCGAACACAAACATGTCGTCGCAAACATCAAAACCCTGTTACAAACACACATTTAAACTAGTAAGCCACTATTTTCCATTACCCTTCATATAGGAAAGTATGATCGAGTACAACGAGTCAAATCGAACAGCAATCGCACAAAATACATGTGTACCATGTAGCCATAGTACCATGACAAAAAAAAAAAAAAAAAAAAAAAAAAGAAAATTCACGAAACACGCCTGCACGCAAAGTAAGTGCTCTCAATTCCATCTCAGTATGGGAAAAACCAAACAGCCGAACTGACTTTCTTTTTTTTTTTTTTTTAAACTCTCAGTTTATGAAATGTTAATGAGTGTGTTTGGCACGTCGAGAGACGACACAGCGGCGCTCACATGTGGGCAACTGAAATAGGAAGAGCGTGACAGGCACGTCACATTCAGGTGCGTGCAAACAGGGCCCAGAGGAAAAAAGAAAGAAAGAAAGAAAGAAAGAAAAAAGAAGAGGATGAAATTTATTATCATAGTTTTTGTAACCAGAGGCTGGTGTTTTCGCAATCTGTTCACAGCCCCTTTAACGTTGGAGGTTGGGTTGGGTTCGGCCTATAAGTTGTCTCCCCTCCAAGGGAAAGGCACTGTCACTTGCGTTACAAAGGAAATTTCATAAGGAATTAATCAGATATGCTGTTCCGTTACTTCTCCGGGAACCTGCAAAAGCAATTCAGCGGTTTAAACCTACACAACCATTGTAAGATTTATTCATCAATTTAAAACAACAACAACAACAATAACAACAATAACAACAACAACACTTTTCTCCCAGACGACAAATATCAGTTTCCCTCTATTTTTGCATATATATGAATATGCGTACACACACACACACACACGCACACGCACGCACACACACACACACACACACACACACACACACACACACACACACCACGAGAGTTACTAAGGCGCTACAGTGAAATGGTTTATGATCAAAGACAGGGAGAAATTACTTTAGTGTGTGTGTGTGTGTGTGTGTGTGTGTGTGTGTGTGTGTGTGTGTGTGCGTGCGTGCGTGCGTGCGTGCGTGTGTGTGTGTGTGGTGTGTGTGTGTGTGTGTGTGTGTGTTGCAACAATACGCCATTTCTGAAGACGGGTTGTCAGCCGAAATATTAATCTGCACTGTATTGTCCGCCCGTCGCTCGGTCCGAACACAAACTCGTCACATTCAAATATTGATTTCTAAATACACCCATTCGGATTGGTAAGTATAATTAAGCCCCCCCCCCCTACCCCCCCCCCACCACCACCACCGTAAATCACCGTTACAACTGATCTGCTTCGTAAATTCAGTCTAGGGTGTGTGCCAAATACATGTGGCATGTAAATGAGATACAAAGCTTTACATCTGAGCTGAATATGCACGTGCACACTCACGTTTCATTCCTCTCTCTCTCTCTCTCTCTCTCTCTCTCTCTCTCTCTCTCTCTCTCTCCCTCAAAACACACACACACACACACACACACACACACACACACACACACACACACACACACACACACACACTCGCACGCACAATAAAGTATTCTCTCCCTGTCATTGATCATAAACCATTTCACTGTAGCGCCTTAGTAATTCTCTTGGTCAGCACCATGTGAAAGTGAGACCTTTCATTCATTCCATCACACAAAGAACCCAAATTTAGTTCCTAACCATTGTACGATAATTCAGTGGCATCTGGAATAGTTTTGTACACGTTTCAGTTAATACCATTGTGGTATTTGCAGGGAGGGGGTTGGTCCGTAAATGCTGAGGTGGAGTGCACCTTTCGCATTTCTGTCTCCGGCTGTTTGACTATGGATTCATCCATCTCTTCTCTAAGTTTATCACAGACCCTACATGACAATATTAATGATGATGATGATAATGATGATGATGATAGTAATAACAACGACAATAATAATAATAATGATAATGATAATAAAAATGATAACAATAACATCAATATTTGTAAAACTCTTTACCTTGCGTAAAAGAACAATTCAAATTGCTCCTACACGCTTTTCGCACAAATACAAACAAGAACAGTTTCGGACACACACACACACACACACACACACACACACACACACACACACACACACACACACACACACCAAGGAGGACAACTAATTGAATAAACGGAGTGGGGTGGGTGGGGTGGAGGAGAGGGGTAAGGAGGGAGGGGGGAACAGGACGGAAAAAAGAAAGGGTTGAGAGCAGATTCAAAAGAGTCCAGCCTTTTGACGAAGTGAAAGAGGAAGCTCATTCCAGGCATGTGAGATGAAGACAGAGAAAAAAAGAGTGACAGCCGACGGTCGATTGTTCAAATCCTGAAATGCGGAAGCAGAATTAATCTGACGCGGAACACACATTATTTGAGGGGTGTAGAGGTAAAGACGGTTACAGAGGCAGGAAGGGGAACGACTTTGAGTGCATTTAAAGCACAGAGTATTGATGCTGTTCTTTATCGTAAACGGGATGGGGAGCCAATGGAGAGACCGCAAGAGGGGAATGATGCGTTCAGATCTTTTACATCAGAGGGAAGTCAAGCAACGGAATTTTGTATTCGATGAAGGGGGTAGATGAATGGACCAGGCAAACCAGACAAGAGAGAGAGAGAGAGAGAGAGAGAGAGAGAGAGAGAGAGAGAGAGAGAGAGAGAACGAAGAGAGAGAGAGAGAAGACGTAGTGTCGGAAGACACATATTTCCAAATCGAAGTGACACGCCCTATTTACAGCAGCAGGATTGGCAAATTTGAGTAGTGAATGCTGCATGGATGAATTGCCGAAGATAACAACAAATTTCGCCAACGAGCTGGAAAGGGGACTAATGTGTCACCGACTGAACAGTGGCGGAAAAGATTGTCTGTTTGGTTCCAATGAATATGGCTTCGGTTTTGTCAGCGTTTGTTTGAACCTCCGTCTGAGTCATCCGGTTTTAGATGTCGGGAAAGCAGTCAGATGTTCTTTGCAGGAGAGTGGACAGGTTTTCAGGTCTGTCATTCTTCCGAAGTTAGGTGTCGTCTGCATAGGAATGATGACAGCCATTGTCATGGCCTACGATAGCCGCAAGGGGAGCAGTGTGCAATGTGAAAAGACCGAAAACGTATCCTTGGGGAACACTATGTTTGAGTCTGATTGGTTGAATGTGATAACCAGTTAAAGTAACCTAATATGATCGGTCAGTTATGTAGAGCGAATTTGATTCGTTGAATGTCATAACCAGCAATAGTAACCTTTCGTAATCAGTCAGTTATGTAGAATTCGAACCGGTTCATGGTAATATCGTTGATTACAAATGTAATTTGAAGACGGGAACGTTCTGTTCAAAAGGAATATTTTTACTGTCTGTACTACCAGCATTGACTGCTACTGTGTAAAGCAGCCGACCATGAGCGTTTATTATCATCTTGTAATGATTCTTGAGTATTTCTACATATGCTTTCCTTGTGATTAAAAGACTGCCAAACCGAAACAGAATCATACCCGCTTTGAGTGAGTATCTGCTTTGCAAATTCAGCCTAAGAGGAGAACCAAATGCATGTGCATGTATACTATACACAAGGCTGTACATTTGAGCAGAATATTTACACGCTTAGTCCTCTATCCTCTCTCTCCTGATTTATCATTCTCACCTCAGTGCATGCTGTCCATTCAGACATTGACGTGGTCACGGAGAGTGTGAATCAAAACAGAGAGCACGTAGGGCAGTGGGGGGACACCGACTGAGACCTTTTCTTTATGATTATCACCGAGGTTGAGGGCCATGAAAATGATGATGCCAGAAAGTGCTACTGTTTGGAGACTGCAAGACAGAGCTGTACTCTTCGCTTCCTTTCAGGATATATCCCGGGTCAACCGTACCCAGGCAGCACAGACGCCTGTCACGCTGGGCTTGGACATTTGAGCAACACACCCAGAAAATCATCCTGCATGAAACTCTCGAAATGCCTGGGTTCGATCTTCCCATTAAGGCCATTGGATACTTATCAATCGTAGATAGGAACAGATGTACCTAGTGATCGGGGCGAGATCCGGGGGGGGATTGGGAGAGTACATTAGTTTTGGACGCCCCGCTTCCCCCCCCCCCCCCCTCCCCCACCTTCCGGTTACCCCACTTTCCTCTACACTGCACCCCTAGTTCCCCCTCTCTCTTTGTGATCTGGTGCATTAGCTTTTATCTTTCAGGATGGGTTTCATTGCTATTCAATCTATCTATCTATCTATCTATCTGTCTGTCTGTCTGTCTGTCTGTCTGTCTGTCCGTCCGTCCGTATGTCTATCTATTGATGTATCCATCATCTGTCTACCTATCTACCTATCTATCTATCTACCTATCTATCTATCTATCTATCTATCTATCTATCTATCTGTCTGTCTGTCTGTCTGTCCGTCCGTCTGTATGTCTATCTATTGATGTATCCATCATCTGTCAACCTATCTACCTAACTATTTATCTATCTATCTGTCTGTCTATCTATTTATATATCTATTTATCTGTCTTACACCTGTCTATATGTCTATCAATCTGTCTATCTATATCCATCTATCTACCTATCTATCCATCTATCTTTCTGTCTATCTACCAATCTGTCTATGTATGTGTGTGTGTCTCTGTGTATTTATCTATGTATCTACCTACATATCTATCTATCTATCCGTCTGCATATCTGTCTATCTATCTATATCCATCTACCTATCTATCTATCTCTATCTATCTACCTACCTATCTATCTATATCTATCTATCTATATCTATCTGTCTAATTCGCCCTGTATATTAACCCTTCTTTTTATCAAATGTTCACTAACACTTCCTCCCATCCCCCCTCTGCATTACACGGCAATGGCAAAGCTTGGAGACAGACGGGATTGTAGTCCGTTTTGATACAAGAATAACATTATATACACTACGTTTCACCCAATCACGTTTTGCCCAATTCTTTGTCCTCGTGCATCATTGTGATTGTTGTTTTCCTGGAGCTATCAACCCTCAAATTTGTAACGTTTCACCCCAGATAATCGCACACGGCTCACTCAAATAGGTTGGGTTTTTTTTTTGTTTTGGTTTCTTTTTTGCCGTAAAGCTAGAAGACATTCTTAATTGTGACGCGTAGGGAGAACATTAACCGTGGTGCGTAATGGAACAAAGATTTTGTTTGTGATCTGTTACGACATTTCTCTAGTTTGTATTGAAGCTGAAAAGAATTTAAATGGAAAAAAAACTAAGTCGGAGAACCTTGTTGTTGACCTCCGTCTCTTTTGTTGGTTGGGTTACGCGTAATGCTGAATTCCTTATACTCCTTCACGAATGGTACGTATAAAATCTCTTTTCACCTGTTGTTTAGGCGTCCTTGTTTCTGTTAGCATTTCGGGTGTGTGTGTGTGTGTGTGTGTGTGTGCGCGCGCTGATTTTATATATCTTGATTCTCCGTGACTCTGGGCGAAACGTGATTGAAGTGTGGGGGTATAAAGACACATCGGACGAAACGTTATTCGCCAAACTGTGATTGGATGAAACGTGATCGGAGGAAACGTGATTGGACGAAAAGTGGTTGAGTGAAAAAAAGATCGATAGGAGTGTCGATACGCAAGCATTGAAAGCTTTATTGCCGCTTGATGTTCACATTTGTCCGCTTCAGATCCGGGTCATATCTTTATGAGAGGAAATGTTCAGGAGAGAGAAAGAGTGAGAGGAACTGTTCAAGAGAGAGAGAGAGAGAGAGAGAGAGAGAGAGAGAGAGAGAGAGAGAGAGAGAACATTTATTCCGTAACCATAGGCTATTGAGAGAGAGAGAGAGAGAGAGAGAGAGAGAGAGAGAGAGAGAGAGAGAGAGAGAGTATTTATTCTGTAAGCATAGCCTGTTGTGAGACTACAAAGAAGCGGATGAAAATCATTCACAGGCTCTGTTTCGTCTCACGTATCACACCCCAGTCAACAAGGACAGCATGTGAAATCAACTTCCCCTGCTGTTCTGTTTTGTACTTACTGTCTCTTCTTGGCTCTCACACCCACCTCCACTCTGCCATCCCTCCCATCCGTTCCTCTATGTCTGTGTGTCTCTCCGTTTGTCTCTCCGTCTATCTGTCCGTCTGTCTGCCTGCCTGTCCGTCTGTCTGTCTGTCCGTCTGTCTGTCCGTCCGTGTGTGTGTGTGTGTGTGTGTGTGTGTGTGTGTGTGTGTGTGTGTGTGTGTGTGTGGCACTCGCGTGCATCCGTCTCCCTGTTCTCTCTTTGTCTCAGTCTGTCTGTCTGTCCGTCGGTCTGTCCGTTTCTTGCAATGTCATCGTTTATACCAGGAAATGCTCATAACATTTCTTTGCTTAAGGGATTCATACTGAGAGTAGGCATGGCATCTTGGAATATAGGCCTACCTGTCAAATGTACGGAAGTTATATTCACATACCCAGACCCTTTCATGACGAGCTAAGACATGCATTTTCATAAACTGTCTTCCGTCGTACGTCTTGAGACTGTATCTCTCTGTCTGTCTGTCTCGAATTTTCTACTGGCCTGCCTGCCTGCCTGCCTGCCTGCCTGCCTGCCCCCCCCCCCCCCCTCTCTCTCTCTCTCTCTCTGTGAATCGTTTACATTGCTAGGAAAGTAAATCTGACGGAGCTTTCTTTCATCGTAATGTATTTGTTTTGCTGTTTAATTCATCATAATATGACAATAATGATTGTAGCAATTATCATGATAACCACCACCACAACAATATCAATGATAACACAGCCATTTGGGGCTCAGTTTGAGGAGAGAAGTGATTGTTCGTTCCTCGTTTTCATTTTCTTGAATGTTGTTTGTCTCGTCTGAAGGAGATCAAAGAGGTCTTTACGCGTCGTGTTTTGCCTTGTAATTTGTTTGTCTCATTCGTTCGGCGGAATTGTAATGTGTCTTTAAACATCAATATGCTTAAAATGCCATCGGTGGAAATGACAGTTGCTATTTTCACCGGAACCACTGCCATTTGCCAAAGACTGCAAGCGGAACCAGTCAAAGTGAAAACCTTTTCACTCTGCTTTATCATAAAAAAAAAAAAAAAAATCTGACAGTATACCGACATTGGGAGGACTTTTATTACAGATGAAACACAATGCAATGTGTAAATGGACATGAAATTAGAACCAGCAATGAAGTAAATTCCACACACACACACACACACACACACACACACACACACACACACACACACACACACACACACACACACACTCACGCACGCATGCTCGCTCGCACATACGCACACATGGAAACTAGGACGCAAACACGAAGTGACCACACCGTGAGTCTTTGGGGTGTTCGGCGATTCTCCTGGTGCACATCGCAATTGTCTTGTGCACAGTGCACTTTAAATTTGTACCGGTGCGGTATCCAATTCTTAGTTACTCCGGTGCAAATCGCAATTGCCATTTGATTGCTAATTCCACCAGATTCTCATACGCGCAGTGACGTGTACATTGTGTGTATGCCTATCAATGTGGATTTCTTTTAACAGAGTTATGCCAGGGACCACTTCTTCCCAAGTTGCAGCTTTTTAAGGTGTGCTGAGTGCATCATGCACAAGCAATATCGGTTTATTTCTTTATCCAAAAGATTAACACCGAGACTTTTTTTTCTTCAGATTTTGTGGGCAGGGGCATCCAAAAAAAAAAAAGACTCATATAAGATTCTAACCGCAGACCTGAAATTCTCTCATTTCGTAAACGAATCTGTTATTTACTAGGCCATTAGTAGTAGCAGTATTAATAAAAGACACGAAAAAAAATCCGCAGGTGCCATGGGACCCAAAGAAGTACTGTCTTCAAATGCCGAACCAACCAGCCCGGAGCAATCCTGCACCACCCTATGAAACCTGTTCTGTGTTGATACAGGGTGTAAGCAGGCCCAGGGCATTCCATTAAGACGTCAGGGGACATAATTGCTCAATGGCAAATGCCATTGTGTAATGGCCACTGGATGTGACATGACAAAACCTCCACAGGAGCATCCCAGTGGGCGTACAAGCTAATATTTCATGACCGCAGGGGCTCACCGGCGAAAGACGCTACCGTTTGTCAACTTCCGCAGCCTAACTCGCTGCTGTTCCGCTGATAGATGAAAACAGCACAACTCTAGACACGGCCAAGCTCTCGCCACAGGTCTCACGTGCCCTCTGAATAGGAAGACGGGTTGTACTCGTTCCTACTGTCAACAAACCAGGAATTCTGTCACTTCCTAAGTGAATCTGTTATCCACTATACCCATAATAGTAATAGTGGTACTGGAAGGTAAGTAGTAGCAGCAAGAGCAGCCGTAGTAGTAGCAATAGCAGCAGCAGCAGCAATAATAGTAGTAGTACTAGCAGGAGCAGTAGCAACAGTAGTAGTAATAGTAGTGCTGGTAGTAGTAGTACTAGCAGAAGCAGCAGCAGCAGTACTATAGATAGTAGTGGTAGTAGTATAGTGATAGTAGTAGCAGTAGCAGTAGTAGTGGTAGCAGCAGCAGCAGCAGCAGCAGCAGCAGGACTAGTACCAATACCAACGCTACGACTATTACTACTAATGCTTGTAGTAGTGGTCTTAATATTATTCCACACACGTGCAAGTATTCTGTCATGTGAGCATTCATCTTGCAAGCGTTTGTCATGTGACAATTAATATTGTGAGCGTTTTTGTCGTGTGATTATTCGTCGAGTGGGAATATATCTTTTGAGCATTTGTAGTACTTTATTTAATATTGAGTTAGAATTTATCTTGTTAGCATTTGTCGTGATTTATCCTGTGAGCATTTGTTGTGTGAGCATTCATTTTGTGAGCATCTGTCGTAATCCATCTTGTGAGCATATGTGGTGTGAGAACTTACCTGTGAAAATTAGTGGTGTAAGAATTCATCTTGTGAGCATTTGTTATAGGAGCATTTATCTTGTGATTATATCTTGTGTGAGCATTTATTTTGTGAGTATTTGTCATAGACCCATCTCTCCTGCTCCACACTCTCCATCCTTCAACCCTTCTTCCCCAGCAAGTTTCCCTACCCTTTATTCCAAATCTCTCTCTCTCTCTCTCTCTCTCACACACACACACACACACACACACACACACACACACACACACACACACACACACACACACACACACACCACTCCAGCCCAACACTGTCTCAGTAGCAGTGCCTTTCGTACATCACCATGCGTTGACAACGAACTTGCTACTTTTTAGATTTATCGTCTTCTGAAGCCATCCCTGTCGGGGGCACTGAACCGAAACGCATTCCCGGCGGTACTGTCTTGTCTCTTCACGACACTCCCGACACTGTCAGGGGGGTGGATGGTGGTGTTTGTGGGGGGCTGGATAGATAGGGTGGTTTGGGGGTGAAGAAGAAGAGACGGGGAAGAAAAGGGAGAAAAATAGGAGGGGCGGGAGTGGGGAGGTGGGTAGAGAATGATTTTGTGTGTACCTTGACTGTTGTCAAGTTCCGTGGGTAGTGTATGCCCTTTAGTTGCATATGAAGTTGTTTGTGCTTTAGGATCGCGAGGAATAGCATGCTATACACGTTAGATTCAGTGAAGCAGAATGTTCTCAACCACCTGCAAACCCTTCGCCTGCCACCTACCCTCTCTTACGTCCGATCCCACCCAGCTTCCATCCAGTCCACCCCGACTCCTATTCTCTCTCTCTCTCTCTCTCTCTCTCTCTCTCTCTCTCTCTCTCCTCTCTCTCTCTCTCTCTCCTCCTCTCTCTCTCTCCTCTCTCTCTCTCTCCTCTCTCTCTCCTATCTTCTCTCTCTCTCTCTCTCTCTCACCTCTCTCTCTCTCTCTCTCTCTTCTCTCTCTCTCCTCTCCCTTCTCTCTCTCTCTCTCTCTCTCTCTCTCTCTCTCTCTCTCTCGTCCTTCTCTTCTCCTCTTCTCTCTCTTCCATTCTCCCTCTCTCTCTCTCTCTTTCCTCTCTCTCTCCTCTCACCTCACTCTCTCTCCTCCCCCACTCTCCTCTCTCTCTACTCTCTCTCCTCTCTCCTCTCTCTTCCCTCTCTCTCACCTATCTCTCTCTCTACTCTCTCCCTCTCTCTCTCTCCTCTCTCTCTCCCCTCTCTCCTCTCTCTCCCCTCTCTCTCTCTCTCTCCTTTCTGATCTGACCTAATCTAGTTTGCTAAGCGCTCTTTCTTTCGTTCATGTTTCGTCGTTATTAGCTTGTTTATTGTTTCCTTCCCGTGTATCATATATATGCTCATTTTCATATTGTTTTTTGCTTTTGTTGTTCTTGAGGGCATGCATGGTGTAACAAAAAAAGCTTTTAACTTATCCATTTTACCCTTAATAAAAGTGCATATATTTGTATTCATATTCTCTCGCTACACACACACACACACACACACACACACACACACACAATATATATATATATATATATATATCTACATAGACAGAGAGAGAGTACAATTTTCTTGCCCCTTGAGGGCGTTCACCCCTATCTTGTCACGTGCAACGCTACAAGGCGTACCAGGACTCCCCCCCCCCCTCCCCATATCCACCCTATCCCAGCACAACGGTGTATTGCTTATGCCACATATTCATGAAAGAACTAAAACTAAGGCACATCTATACATCATTGTCCCTGCTTATCGGAACCCAGCCCGGTCCAGTCTCTCGTCCTCGTCATAGCTAGCTGTAGGTTTTTCAAAGCTTTTTGGAGAAAGTGGTGTAACGCTCGTGACATAAA
>CM065718.1:49015883-49018383 GCA_033310375.1 Conus canariensis | reverse complement strand
TGCCTTCCTGTCTATCTTAGTGTTATCATTATTATTATTTTTATTACTATTATTATGATTATTATTGTTATATTATTATTATTATTGTGATTATTATCATCATCATTATTATTATTATGAGTACTTATATAGCGCCTATCCTCGGCTAGAGACCAAGCTCTTAGTGCTTTACAATCCCCACTCCTTTACACAACGGGCTGCCTACCTGGGTAGTGCGGACTGAAGAGCTGCCAGCTGGCGCTTCATTCAGTCGTTTCCCGTGTCATCCAGTCAATATCTTTCTAAATTGTTCATCCAGTTTCCTTACTTCCTTCACTCTTTCCATTTCTCACGCAGGGTGCATGCTATGTGTGACGTGTCATCCATACCAACGGCTAAACTGGCCTTCTCTTCCGAAAGTGGATGATGGGATTTTACGTGTGTGCAAGATATGCTTGCGTTCACACACGGAACCTCGGTTTATAGTCTCATTCGAAGGACTGTAAGGGAAAGTGTCTCATTCGAAGGGGTGTATGGGAAAGTGTCAGCCAATCTACATATCTGTGTGTCTCTCTGGCTGTCTGCACGTTTGTTTGTTAGTTAGTTTGTCTGCCTGCCTGTCTGTTTTCATTCCTCTGTTTGCTTGTGTGCTTGTTTATATGTTTCGTTCAGTCTTTCTGTCTGCCCCCCCCCCCCCCCTCTAACCTCTCATCCCCCTCTCTCCACCCTCGGCCATCTTCTTTCTCTCGCCCCCCCCCCCTTCCTCCTGCCATGATATACTTCTAATGATAAGCATGTCTACAGATCTCTTACGGCGTATTCTGCGGAACGACTACTCCAAGAGTGAGGTAAGGTCTTGAGAGCATGCGGCGCGCGCGCGCGCGCGCGTATGTGTGTGTGTGTGTGTTTGTGTGTGTGTGTTTGTGCGCGCGCACAGGCGTGTGTGCATGTATACATATATAGATAGATAGATAAATAGATAGGTAGATATATATATATATATATATATTTCCCTTTTACAAATCTTTGCCAAGTCATTATCATAGTGATGGAAGAATTGTTAACCTGCACTTGTTTTCCCCCACTACTTAATTGTTCAGCATTATATATATATATATATATATATATATATGTGTGTGTGTGTGTGTGTGTGTGTGTGTGTGTGTGTGTGTGTGTGTGTGTGTAAGCGTGCGCGCGCGCGCGGGTGTGTGTGTGTGTTCGTGCGCGCGCAGGTGTGTGTATGTGTGTGTATATTATATATATATATATATATATATATATATATAGAGAGAGAGAGAGAGAGAGAGAGAGAGAGAGAAAGATTGATAGATAAATAGACATATATGTATATATGTATCTATATCTATATCTATATATATATATATTTGATAGCTGTGTGTCACGTGTATTTCCATTATTAACTGTTTTGGTTACCATGTCTTTACCGATCCGCCTGTGCTCCTACCCCCACCTACTATCTATCCTACCTTTTCTCTACTACCTTTATCTGCTTACCTACCTACCTACCTATCATAGATCATGAGCGATAATGTAGATAACGAAAACGGAGAACGAGCAATCATCCCCTTATCTCCTCAAACTCCTTCCTCTGTTTGCTTGTGTGCTTGATGTGTTTCGTTCAGTCTTTCTCGAGGGCGCAAAATGGATGTGGCCAAATGAAATCCAGACCTGTCCGCCATTCCAACCTCTCAGGGGAAGAACAAACAGGCCTTGAATCGCCGAGGCAACGACAGAATATTGTCATCAAACCAAGCACACAAAGGTGGCGCGGTGGTGGTCTGGGACAAACAGCTGTACATACAGGAAACACACAGAGAACTGTTCGACACAGATTTCTACACAGCACTCACAGCATCACCCCTCCTCCCTCAACACCAGAAACTTCGTATGAAACACCGTCAAGCAAGACACCAAACAAAAACTCACCAAAGACGGTCAAACTCCTCAACAATGACAGACATCAAACGACCCATACACCGCATCCATCTCGCGCCCAGTTTGAGGAGACAAGTGATTGTTCGTTCTTCGTTTGCATCGTCTTGAATGTTGATTGTCTTCTTGCCTTGAAGAAGGACACAGAGGTCGAAACGCGTCGTGTTTTGTCTTCTAATTTGTCTCTTTCGCTTTAAGTTCGTTTCAGTTTCCGCCTGCGGTCACCATACACTTTGAAACTACTCTTGTTGGGCAGTTCACAATCTGTACATTATTTAATTCACCCATATGTATACACCTCCCTCCCAACTTATCTCCTTCCCTGCCCTTCAATTGTTCACAATCCATGCTTTCCTTTTTTTTAAACACCTACATAGTTACCAACCTTTTTTTTCATAACAGTTTGTCCTACCCATCTCCATACCTCTCTTCTTACTTGCCCACTTTCTAACTTCCCCTCTACCTATCGATTTATTTACCTTCCTCCCCTTCCCCCCACCCCCCTGCCCATCTTCATACCTGCATAGCCTCTTACCGACCTGATCCACCCCCACCCTATCCCCACCTG
>CM065718.1:49000883-49003383 GCA_033310375.1 Conus canariensis | reverse complement strand
TTCTAGTGATTCGACAAAATTGATTATTTTAGATGACTGAATTGATGAAGCTTTTGAATCAATCCTCAGTTAAACTGAGGAGTGATAAGAAACGAATGAGTGTTCTGATGATCGACAAAATAATCGAAAAGTTCTTGTGATAAAGGAAATTAATGAGTGTCAATCGTGGTGTGGACAGAACTGATTCAAGGTCTGCTGGCTTGGCAGAACGCGTGGGGAAACGCCACCAACAACATCCTGTACCCCAACCAGTCGGTACGTCCGTCTGTCTCTCCCTCTGTCTGTCTGTCTGTCTGTCGATCCAATTCTGTCTACCTTTCCGCGTCTCCTCCCCCGAATCTCCTTACACTCTATCTTTCTTTGTGGCTCCCTCTTGAGTTTGGCGTTGATGGTAGTGTTAGTAGTGAGAAATCGTCCAAGAACTTGCTTGAGCAACGAATGGTAGAGTGTTTTAAACAAGACGGCCCTACAAACTAAATTGTAGTGATTGCTGTAAAACTTTCCGATCGTTCAAAAATCAATATTAAAATGTTAAGAATATTTGTTTGATGTTAGCATTACCAAATTCAGATCTGCTTTCATCACAAAAAATCCTAATGTAACGATATGAAAACTCTACTTTAGTTCGTGGTAAAATGCTAATGCAAACATTTGACAACGCTATCATTAGGTCACGGTCAAGTGCACTATGATGATTGATATTGCCTGAAACTGAATTGAAAAATCGATGATCTACTCAAATGCTTATTCATCGCAAAGTGCATTATGGCTGTTTCTAATGTCTCTAACTGTAACTAATACATTGCAAAAGGCAAATATATCGATGCATACATCGTTCTGATTGGTTGACCGCAAAATGACACGTAACGATTCTGATGATGCTGGAAGGCCTATCTGGTCATCACAATAGGCAGCATGACTTTTGTAGCATTTGTCCATTCGCAACATAGGTAAGTAAGGAAGGTTTGTTCCGTTCAAAATTGACCATAGATGGCGCATCCCTTACTGTCGTGTCTGGCAACTTAACTGAGACAGCGTTGCTCATGGCTGCAGCAGACCGAAGTCATGACGATGTGAATTTGGCGTGCCTTCTGCACGCCACAGCAGCTTATCTTCCCCTGTCTTGGGGTGCTGTTTTGTGGAACTTCTCCATCTCTGCAAATCTCTCTTAAGAATTGGTGTCGATAGCAAGAGTTTGCATGTGTCTCTGGTACATACATTTTTATTGCAGCTAAGGGTAGTCATTTATCTCCTTCAGGTCTCTTCACACTTATTATCGTGTTGAAGAGAAAGCTTTCTTTTTTTTCCTTTTCCTTTTTTTTTTTTTTTGATCGAATGATGCTTATAAACTTAACATGTTTTTTTTTTAATCATATGGTAAAAGTAATGCAAACACCAGATTATCATCATGAAGATAAGTTGAAGGATGGTGAACAATATTGTCTGTTTGCTAGATAAATTCTCCACATGCATGTTCATTCATTAAAATGTATAAAAGTGTCTACAAGATGAATGCTGGATCATTAGAATTCGACAGCTAACGTGGGTTCCAGGTCTTTTGGTTTGACACTCTGCGACCGAAATGGCACGAATTCTACGATGACCTGAAAATGCACGAAATCATACGGTGAGGAGCCATGTTGACTCTGTCAACAGACTGTTTTTCTCGGCACACCTGTCTTATCATCTCTTCATCTTCCACTCTCTGTCTCTCCTCGCTTTGTCCTCCTCTTCCACTCTGCTTTTTTTGTCTATCTCTTGTTCTCTATGTTGTGGTGGTCGTTGAACATTTTCAATTCTTAACAATACAAACACACACATTCATATTTTATTTATGCCGCCTTAGTGAACAACTGTGCGTACGCGTGCGCGTACGTGCGCGCGCGCGTGTGCGTGTTAGTTCTTCAATTTAACGTCTTTTCACTGGTGTGTGTGGGGTGGGGCTGGGGGTGGGGGGTGGGGGTGGGTGCGCGCACGTGCTCGTGCGTGCGCGTGTATCTATGTATATATCTCTATTCAGAGAGAGAGAGAGAGAGAGAAGAGAGAGAGAGAGAGAGAGAGAGAGAGAGAGAGAGATTAATCGTGAAGTATTTTGTTCCTGAAGAAGCCCTTGTGGCGAAAGCTTGAATAGTTAATCTCCATTTTATTCTGCCATACCTGTTAGAATCGTTTTCTTGCAGTGCGGTGCGAACTACACCCAAGAATGTTATATGCAATATACTCACACACACTCAACTTAAAATACTTGTAGACAATATTTTAACAATGCAA
Source organism: Conus canariensis (assembly GCA_033310375.1). NCBI lineage: Eukaryota > Metazoa > Mollusca > Gastropoda > Neogastropoda > Conidae > Conus > Conus canariensis. Next base: position 49,001,112 of record CM065718.1, on the reverse strand, counting down.
GTTTTGCTCCTTTGAGAGGGAGAGGGGGGGGGGGGGTAGTAGATATTGATAGGGGAAAGGAAAGAGGTGTGTGTAAAAAGTACGGCCTTGTCCCTTGATATGCTTTCTATGTCTCCTTCTCCCCCTCCCCCTTTCTCTCTTGCTTGGTGTTTCTTTTTTTCTGTTTCTTCTTACATATTCCTTGCCTCTCTCTCTCTCTCCCTCTGTGTTTCTTGTCTCTCTGTATTGT
>CM065718.1:48985883-48993383 GCA_033310375.1 Conus canariensis | reverse complement strand
GGTGTCGGGGCTGTACTCTGAAAGGGGCCAAGGTAGCCCGAGAGTGCGCAGGCCCATGGAAGCTTTAGTCCATCAGGCACTGTTGTGACATTTTGTGACGTATACCATGCAAAATACGTGACAAATCCTTTTAGAAAGAAGAGGCAGCAGGGCCTGGAGATTGCAGGAGGAGGTTTAGGAAGAAAGTGGGATCAGAGAGAGAGAGAGAGAGAGAGAGAGAGAGAGTGGGTTGAGGGTAAGATAAGATAAGATAAGATAATGTTGCTTATAGCCCAGCCGACCGCAAGGGGCCATATCAGGGCTGTCACCACGTTAAAATCAACTCGCAAGTCATTTAAAAATAAAAAAAAAAAAAAACACCTTTCACACATCTCTTTAAAAGACATCTTCTAGAAACGCCCCAGAAACTTCGTTAAAAATCTTTCATCCGTAAAATCTTAAATCAGATGAAAAACGTTAATCTCTCTCAAAAACTCAAAGATCACGTCAGGCGTGACATCCCTGAACAGGATTTTCATGGACTCGGCTGTAAAATGTTTGTGTCTCACATCGTGCAAGTCCCAACACTCTAAAAGAATATGTTTCATTGTGAGTGGCACATGACATGGAATGCACCACGGAGCTTCTTCACTCTTTAAAAGGTACGAATGGGTAAAATACGAATGGCCGGTGTGCAGCCGGCACAGAACTGTTTCTTCTTTACGACCACCAGACGCAGATGGGAGGAACTCCTTAAGGTTTGGACGGATCTGAAAGAGTTTGTTATCCGTCTGTGTATTCCAATCCTCCTGCCAGAGGTCTCTCACATAATCGTTAATTTTGGGTTTCAGATCTGAGCAGGGGATATATATGTTGGACAGTTTCTCTCTTGTGGCATTCTTGGCTAAACGATCAACCATTTCGTTCCCTCCAATGCCAACATGACCAGGAATCCAAGCCAAAATAATGTTGTAACCATCCGCTTTCAACTTGGTCAAAAGTTCAAAAAAGTGTAAAAGTTCTGGGTGCTGAAGGTTGCGGCCAGCTATGGCCTCCAACGCTGACAGTGAATCTGACAGAACCAGAAAGTCCCTCTTCTTAGATTGTGAGATTATCTTCAATGCCAGAACCAGAGCAGTAAGTTCAGCGGAATAGACAGAAGCATCTGGAGGTATATGTTCTAACAGTATCTGAGAAGGAGCCCCAGGGCAGTAGGCTGCACAAGAATAGGAGGTAGTTATGATATGAGGAAGAGGTAGGGGAGGAGTTGGAGAGAGTAAGGGAGGGGGGGGGGAGGCAGGTAATGTATGCGTGTGGCGGGTAACAAACATCGCTAAGACAATGGTACCCAGTAAGCGTTTTTTTAACGTCTTGGGACGAAATTCAGGGCTGACCTTAATACTTAGTGATACAAACTAAATTGTTTTGTTTAGGGACTGGGTAAGTTTTACAGATATGCTTTACTGCGAATGGGAGTTGTGGTAACTAATCTTGGTGGACACATTCACATCACAGGATAATCAAAAATCTTTGACGCAGTAATATTTGGGGGGTAGGTTTATGATGCAGACAAGCTGTTCTTGGTCTGTACCATGATCACAGCATCTGCTGAATTCTGACAGATTTACATTTACCGGAAGTACGCAGATGAATCAGACATTCTGCCCTCCTCCTCCTCGTTATCTTCGTCTTAATCACGATCGTCACCGTCCTCATCGTCATGAAATATAATGATGTCATCTGTCATCATCATCATCGTCGTCGTCGTCACCAAACGCCACTAGCAGACTGAGTGACGCGCGCGGGAAACGACTGAATGTAGCGCCAGCAGACATCTCCTCAGTCGGCTCTACCCTGGTAGGCAGCTGTTGCGTAAAGGAGAGCGTGGATTGTAAAGCGCTCGGAGCTTGGTCTCTAACTGAGGATAGGTGCTATATAATACTCTTAATAATGATAATGATAGTAATGATCAATATCATCGTCGTCCATCATCATCATCATCATCATCATCATCATCATCATCTTGCTTCTCCTCTTCCTCTTTCTCAACATCATCATCATCATCATCATCATCATCATCATCATCATCACATCACCATCATCATCACACACACATCATCATCATCATCATCATCATCATCATCATCATCATCATATTTGAACCGTGAATGGATTAAAATGTTATGTCCCTGCTCTTTTACAGCCAAAGGCGAGTTGTATGGTTACATGCTTTGGGCGCACTGTGTTTCAAGAAGCCTGCTGTTGCTAGAATGTCAACACATCTGGGAATGGTACTATCAGCAGACAGCAGATACAGTGCAACGAATCAATCCATAACTTCCACTACGTACGGCCAACACACACAAAAAAATGATAATGCTCACCTCTCCCCCCCCCCCCCCCCCCCCCATACACACACACTTAAAAACATTTTTTTAACTTTCCCACCACTAGACGGGTCTCAGATGAACTGCGTAGAGAAAGAAATTTAAAATGAGAATGTCATCTGTGTTTCGCCCAAAGTGTTTCGAGATATTGACGCTAAAAGTGTTCCCATAACCGTTTCACTAAGAAGGGCCAAAGAACGGGAATATGATGCACTGCGCGGGAAACAAGCATAAGAGAAAGGGTGTGTGTGTGTGTGTGTGGGGGGGGGGGGGGGCCTAAGGGGCTGACACATGGAGGTAGGGTGTGTCAGGCAGACTTTATGGACGTCTGTGTGGGCCGTCGGCTGTCTGCGTCACTGGGCGGGCGAGGAATTGGTGTGCGTTCGTGTGGGCTGACACAATCAGTGTGTGTCTATCTACAGGCAGTGAGAAGCACTAACATACTCCCGTGCAAACGCGTGCACAGGAACATACACGCAACGCACGCTCGCACGCACGCATGCACGCATGCACTCACGCGCACACACACACACACACACACACACACACACACACACACCACACGCACCGAACCCGCGCCGAACGCACACACACACACACACACACACACACACACACACACACGCGCCGCACGCACGCACGCACGCACTCATGTGCCCCACACACACACACACACACACACACATACACACCACACACACACACCACACACACATACACACGCACGCACGCACACACACACACACACACACACACACACATACACACACAACACACACACAACACACACACCACACACAACACACCACACACACGACTCATGTGCACACACACACACACACACACACACACACACACACACAACACACACACACACACACACACACACACAACACACACACACACACAACACACAACACCACACCACTCACAACACACACACACACACACACACACACACACAACACACACCACACACAACCACACACACACACACACACACACACACAAAACACAACAACACACACCACACACACACACACACACACACACACACACACACACCACACACACACAGGTGAAGGGTCTTGAAATCTCCATCAGTTGTCGGTGGGAGGGGAAAAAAAAAAAACACGAAAATGCACAGCAGGTATCAGGATATATGGGAGAGAAGATGGGCTCCGCCAACATTACCCCGTTGTTCATTGCTATGCTGTGATGGACAGTCAGACAACAACCAGTTTGCTCCACGTGTTTGTCACTCCACCTTCGGTCTGCGCTGTTCACACATTTCACTTCAGTTCATCTTATTACAACACCCTTTTGTACAGAGGAAGAAGAGAAACACACACACACACACACACACACACACACACACACACACACACACACAACACACACACGCACGCACGCACGCACGCACGCACGCACGCACCACACACACCACACACACACCACACACACACACACACACACACACACACAAAAACCGAAACGGTATCCTAGGGTGGTGATACAGAATAACCATGGTTTCAAAGTCAATGTCATTCTGTTTATAGCTCTACCGACCACAAAGGAGTATACCAGCCCTGTCAAATGGTCAAAACTGAATTCATGAATGTTTGTGAATCCATGTATATATATATATATATATTTTTTTTTTTTTTTTTTTTTTGTCTGGCATGTATTGAAGATGTAAAAGATCGCGAGTCATCATCACATCATCGTCATCATCGTTGCTGTCGTTGTCATCACAATTATGATGATTGTTATGGTCCTAATCATCATCATCACCACCATTATGATAGTCGTCGTCATCGTTTCATTATGGTGATGGTCATTATCATCATCATCTTGTCTTCAATGTCACTGGGTCATCATCATCATCATCATCATCATCATCATCATCATCATCATCATCATCATCATCATCATCATCATAGCGGTGTCTGTGACATCTTTTCAACGGGAGTGTCATCATCATCATAGTCGTCGTCACCACCGTTATGATAGTCGTCATCATCGTTTCATCATGGTGATGGTCATTATCATCATCATCATCTTGTCTTCATTGTCACTGGGTTATCCTCACCATCACCATCATCATCATAATCATCATCATCATCATGTCATAGCGGTGTCTGTGATATCTTTTCATCGGGAATGTCATCATCATCATCACCATAATCGTCATCATCATCATCATCATCATCATCATCATCATCACCATCATCGTCGTCGTCGTCGTAATTCATCATCATCATCATCATCATCATCATCATCATCATCATCATCATCATCATCATCATATGGTGTCTGTATCAAACAGCTGAACGGGAATGTGATCAACGCTGACGTGGACACCTATACAGCCAACCTGCAGACCATCTATGACAGCGGACAGCCCTTTGAGCCTTCCAAGGTCTGTCTCCAACCTTCTCTCCTCTCTCTCTCTCTCTCTCTCTCTCTCTCTCTCTCTCTCTCTCTCTCTCTCTCTCTCTCTCAGTGTGCCTATGTTCCTGACTGTGGTGTGTGTGTGCGTGTCGTGCGTGCGTGCGTGCGTGCGTGCGTGCGTGCGTGCGTGGTGTGTGTGTGTGTGTGTGTGTGTGTGTGTGTGTGTGTGTGTGTGTGTGTGTGTGTGTGTGTGACCTTGCGAGCGTGCGTTTACAGTGTTACTTGCGTGATCATGTGAAATCTATGGTTCATCGACTCTCATTTGCTGTATCCCACATACCCGTAAACCTAACTGTAATTTCTTCAACACGCATGCCCGATTCAAACAGCCTTTACGCCTTGGTTAAGGCTGTGTCAGACCAATTGACATAGGCCAGAACACCAAGGCTACATCAAAATGTTGTTATGCTCTGCATAGTTATGCGGGATTGTCTTCAGTCGTGACAAGCTCCTAGCATAACACCATCAGTCTCCAAGACCCTCGAAGTCGGGGTGTGGCTGCCCATGTGGTGGGGTAATAAAAAAACGGTCACACACGTAATGTTCTTATCCCTAGCTGATGCATTTGTACCATAGTTGTGTTCACCGTGACTGGAGTCTTTTAGCCAGGGTACGACACAACAACATCAACAGCCTTATTTTCTAAGCGTTTGCCAGCCCGGGCACAATACAAAAAAACATGTCCTGGTGATCATTCACAACGATAAAGTACGGGTAATTAGTGGCCTAACACAGACAGCAAACGGTTAACGGCGAATGTGAAAACTGAAATTTGGAGAAAAAAAGAAAAAAACAAACAAACAAACAAACAAACAGACAGCGACTTGGCATGCGGCGAATTGAAAACATTTAGTTCCAGATCTGTGTTGAATACATATTTTTGTTGAAGCCGTCCTGTGTGAAGCCGATAAACAATCAAAACAGTAAAACTATTAACAATGTGTGTGTGTGTGTGTGTGTGTGTGTGTGTGTGTGTGTGTGTGTGTGTGTGTGTGTGTGTGTGTGTGTGTGCAGAGTCGTCTGCCGTCTGCTATTGTTCTCCTTCAAAGCCAGAAAGCCAATCTGTCCGTGATAGAGAGTATCAAGGTGAGAATTGTAGCATGTGGAAACTGTCTATCAGACAGTGAAAGGGTAGATGAGAGTGAGTGAGCGAACGTGAGAGAGGGAGAGAGACAGAGACAGAGAGCGGACAGACAGAGAGAGAGAGAGAGAGAGAGAGAGAGGAGAGAGAGCTCCTTCACAGACACACACACATACGCGCGCGCGCGCACACACACACACACACACACACACACACACACACACACACACACACACACACACACAGATGGGGAGAGAGAGAGAGAGAGAGGCTGTTGTGAATTGTCATTTATTTTGATTTATGTGTTGGATTATCGTTACATTCTGGACAAGTGTTCTGTGTGGTAAATTTCACAAAATGTGCGTTAAAGTCATTCATATGTATGTATGACTATGAAATCACACACACGCGTATATGCGAATGAGTGTGCATGCGTATATATATTTTTGTGTGTACATGCATACGTATGCGAATATGTACGTGCTTGCATATATGTGAGTGATCACGAACATATTCTTACTGGTTGGTTTTTTTTTTTTATCTCCCCTTTGACAGAACAGTCTGGCAGCAATCTTTAACGACTACACGACGTCAGTCAGTGACATCCAGGTAAGCAGAACCTAACTGGCATTATGACGTCACCGATAAGATTATGTCGTCATCCGCGTCTAGTGGTTTGAATGTTTGTTGGCAGGATCACGCCCAAAACCAGGAAATCCGTTTTAACCAAAAAACGGACAGAGAGAGAGAGAGAGAGAGAGGAGAGAGAGAGAGAGAGAGAGAGAGAGAGAGAGAGAGAGAATGTTGCTCACTAAACATTGATGTGGATCCGCGGTACGAATCCGGATCAAATAGCGGAATCAGGATCGGTCTGCAAAATCGGAAGTACACACAGGGAGTACTTCCCAGGTGTTGTGGCGATCATATTCGTGATAGGATTTTGGAGTAGCTGTGATTTGGTGGACACAACTCCATAAACAGACTTGAGTTTGGTTCCTGAGATTTTATGTGCCTCAGAAAAAAAATCGACATGAAAAACAAACGGTTTGTTAAAACAACAAGGGGAGGAACTCTTAAACCCTAGTGGCAAAGCCAAGAAAAATAACTCTTATTTCACGGAGCTCCAATCAAGTCAGTTGGATGGAGAGCTCTGATTAAGTCAGTACAGGGTCAGAACACGCCATCCACTGAATGAGAACACTGTGAAGTTTATGAAAACTAATTGATAGAAAACTGTGTGCAAAGGAATACGTTTTCATTTTTCTTTGGTGATGTAAACGGTTGAATATGTCAGTCCGTGCCAGGAGTGGCTCCCTCTGGCGGGAACATTATATTGTTTTCAGACATGAACTGATTCGAAGAGTGAACTCAGGATCTGTTGGACGTTGACAGAGATCTGCGCTCTCCTAAGTGCCCTTCTGGCGGATGTCGTTATGATGTTTCTTCTTCTTCTTCTTCTTCTTCTTCTTCTTCTTCTTCTTCTTCTTCTTCTTCTTCACCATCTAGTTGTTGTTATTGTTGTTGTTGTTCTCCTCCTCCTCTTCTTCTTCTTCTTCTTCTTCTTCTTCTTCTAAACCATCTAGTTGTTGTTTTTGTTGT
>CM065718.1:48943383-48970883 GCA_033310375.1 Conus canariensis | reverse complement strand
ACACTAACATGTACACTAACACACACACACACACACACACACACACACACACACACACACACACACACACTAACATGTACACTAACACACACACACACACACACACACACACACACACACACACTAACATGTACACTAACACACACACACACACACACACACTAACATGTACACTAACACACACACACACACACACACACACACACTAACATGTACACTAACACACACACACACACACACACACACACACACACACACTAACATGTACACTAACACACACACACACACACACACACACACTAACATGTATACTAACACACACACACACACACTAACATGTACACTAACACACACACACACACACACTAACATGTACACTAACACACACACACACACACACTAACATGTACACTAACACACACACACACACACACTAACATGTACACTAACACACACACACACACACACACTAACATGTACACTAACACACACACACACACACACACACACACACACACACACTAACATGTACACTAACACACACACACACACACACTATAATGTACACTAACACACCACACACACACACACACTAACATGTACACTAACACACACACACACTAACATGTACACTAACACACACACACACGTACACACACACTAACATGTACACTAACGCACACACACACACACACACACAACCAATCAAACTAACATTTGTACTAACAACAGAGACATACAGTACATGTAATTAAGACAACACATACATACAAGCACACAACAGCACACACACAAAACACACATAATACGTGTACATAAACACATACAACGAAACACTAACATGTACATTAACACACATAAACACACTAACACACAACACTCTCGAAAATGGTACACTAACACACACACACACACACACACACACACACACACACACACGAGGGAATGAAGAAGATGACTGCTGAAGAATAGACACTGAAATGGACTTCATGATGTTGTTGCTGTTATTATTGTGATTTTTGGTTGCCATTTGTCCGGCCACTTTGTTTGATTTGTTTGTGTTTGGCCTCTTTATTCGTGGCTTGCTTTCTTAAATCTTCTCCCTATTTTTTCTTGTCGGCGATTAAGATAATACAGATATTAGTGCATGGCTCTCGTCTCATTTTTTTTTTAACAATTTGTTCTCTGTCATTTGTTTTATCCTTTGATGGATGGGTTTGTGTGCTTTTGTTTAGCTTTTCTTTTTACATACTCCTTGGTGATGGAAACTAATACTTAAGACATATGCACATAGCTTGAAAATGGTTGTTTGTCATCGTTAAAAATGATTCATCGTGCATTGTAAGGTTCTTTCTTGCTCAAACAGTGGCTGTGCTGTTTTCGAAACGCAATAAAAACTCTCTTCTCAGAATACTGTGTTGACTTGGATGCTGATCAGTTTAGTCAAAACTATTGTAATATCCTCGGAAAATTTCACAAGTAATCTTCGCAAAAAAAACTTATATTTTTCAGTATCACAAAATAAATCAACACTTATTTATCTACACTATTGTCCATTTATTATTCTTTATTCCTTGTTCAAACAAGGATGAAAACCACACACACACACACACACACACACACACACACACACTACGTGGACTACAGTGATGTGTAATGGCTTGTCCGTTATTAGGTGAAACACTAAAGTAAATGTCAACATTACGCAGTATTTTGCCGATTTCAGTATCATCTTTTGATTAATGTGGATAGTTCTGTCTAATGAAGGTGGAGAGAGAGATGAAGATAAACAATAAAGTTCTGTGTGTGTGCGTGCGTGCGTGCGCACGCACGCGGTGCGTGGTGCGTGTGTTGTTGTGTTGTGGTGTGTGTGTGTGTGTGTGGTGTGTGTGTGTGTGTGTTCGGAGAGAGAGAGAGAGAGTGAGAGAGAGGATGTGTGTGATGATGATGATGATGATGGGGATGGGGACGCTTGCTCAGTGTGAAGATTCAAACATGTAAAAGATCAGGAGCAGAATTTCCACCATTCACTGTTGGGATAACATCAGTGTGGTCACGATGTGTAGGGTGTTGTGTGTGTGTGTGTGTGTGTGTGTGTGTGTGTGTGTGTGTGGTGGTGTGTGTGTGTGTGTGTGTGTTGTGTGTGTGTGTGTGTGTGTGTGTGGTGTGTGTGTGTCTGTGTGTGTGGTGTGTGTGTGTGTGTGTGTGTCTGTGGTGTGTGTGTGTGTGTGTGTGTGTGTGTGTGTGTGTGTGTGGTGTCGTGTGTGTGTGTGTGTGTGTGTGTGTGTGTGTGTGTGTGTGTGTGTGTGCCTGTCTGTCTGTCTGTCTGAACACACACACACACACACACAAGCACGCACGCACACACACACACACACACACACACACACACACGCGCGCGCAAACACGGATACGAATGCATGCACACATAATTATGTACGTGCGCATGGAAGCACCAGACTGAAATATAAAAAACGAAACAAAAATATCATGTCGCCTTTATTCATACACAGATTTCATAAACAGGATGTTGTGTTCTTTATATGGCATTGTGTTCTTCACATCTTCTTCACACTGGCAGTCACAGAATGTTGCGTTCATTATATGGCATCGTATTCTTCACATCGGCAGTTTAAGAGGGAAAATAAAAGCAGCACGATATATATCAGTGACCATCATCGAAGTAGGATTGAAGTTATGTCTGTACCAATCACGATCAGCGCTGTATGATCCTCATCAGTCATACATACTTGCCATGTTCAGTATAGCGCGCTACCTTATTAATGCTATGCCTAAACTCGCTTTCGCCATTCCTTTTCATGATAGTGACATATTTCCGTCTTCATCAACCTATGATTTTGGAAGAAAGAAATGGCAAACGTGCCATTCATCTCCTCTCTCTCTCTCTCTCTCTCTCTCTCTTTTTTTTTTTCCTTTTACACACACACACAAACACACACACACACGCACACCTAAACCTTGTGCCCTGGTTACTTAGAAAGATTCAGACTTAATAACACGTAGTGGCAAGGGCGTCTAAACACCAATTTTACTTATTTCTAGAGAACTCAAAAGGTTATCAAGAAATTTTCTTTTTCAATGTATCTTTAACTGGTTTCTTGACCTTGAGGTATTTTATCAAGGTTGAGTTCAAAGTATCAAGGTCAAGGTCAAAGCATGGCTTTTTCGGTAGATATTCAAAAGACGTACGCACAGGTGTAAACTATGTCAACAGTGAGTATTTCGTACAAACAACTGTCCAGGAACACACACACACACACACACACACACGCACGCACGCACGCACGCACGCACGCACGCACACACACACACACACACACACACACGCGCGCGCGCGCGCGCGCGCGCGCGCGAGCCCAGAGCTGCACTCAAACACACAAACATATCCACCGACATGCAAAAAGGCTTCCCCTATTGTAATCTTTCATATTATATATACACACACACGTACGTGTGTGTGTGTGTGTGTGTGTGTGTGTGTGTGTGTGTGTGTGTGTGTGTGTGTGTGTTGTAGATTTGTAAAAACAAATCCTTAAAAAAATTATTTTACATAATACAGCACCACTTTTTACCATTGAAGTTACGTATCATCACAAATTCGTTATGATTTTGATCGAGGACTCTCTCAATATATACATGAATTATGTACAAAACGTGACAGGGACACGATGCATTTTGATACAATCATTAAATCAGTCGCCATCTTTAATCCTTCCAGGCTCCCAACTCGCTATCGAAACGAACGTCAGTCTGAACAATACATATGTTCATATAAAACCATGTGTGTGTGTGTGTGTGTGTGTGTGTGTGTGTGTGTGTGTGTGTGTGTGTGTGTTTGTGTGTGTGTGTGTGTGTGCGTGTGTGTGTGTATGTGTGTGTGTGTGTGTGTGCGTGCGTGCGTGCGTGCGTGTGAGTGTATCGGTGTGTGTGTGTGTATGTGTGTGAGTGTGTGTGTGTGTATGTGCGTGTGTGTATGCGCGCGCGCGCGCGCGTGTGCGTGTGAGTGTGTATGTGTATTTAACGTCTATCCACTCTAGGTGATATTATACGGGAAAAAAAAACACCACCTCATCATGAGATGAGGTGTGTGTGTGTGTGTGTGTGTGTGTGTGTGTGTGTGTGTGTGTGTGTGTGTGTGTGTGCGCGCGCGCACGCGCGCGTGTGTGTGTGTGTGTGTGTGTGTGTGTGTGTGAGTGTGTGTGTGTGTTGTGTGTGTGACAACATAAACTAAACACAGAGCGATTTCTAGTTCAACTGAACGTCAAACACTAATCCACATTTCCACTTAGTCCTGGAATGCAGGGTGAGTGTATTGTAGTACACCTATTAGCATTATTCTCCCCTCCCTCCTACCACCCCCCCCCCCCCCCCCCCCCCCCCCGAGTCCAGGTGGTTGTTTTTCTCAACGAAGTCGAAAAAACAATGGAGGATTAACACACAACTTCGGAGGAATAACATACAACTTCATTTACAAATATATTGTGATCGCGCCATCGTAAATATTGATTATATAGGAAAACAATACGTGTATTTAAGTTAAACAATAATAGTAATAATAAAAACCGTGAACCGTGTGAATGACATACAAATCGGTTTCAGCTAACAGGCCCAAATCTATCGTTTTTTTAATATTTTTCACACCAAAATACATAAAAGGAGTGGGGAGGGTCTCTTCTTTGCAAGTTTCATTTTCCTCACGATGGCCATTAGTCAGACAGAGGTGCGGAGGGCGGGGGGGGGGGGGGGGGGGGGGGGGGGGGGTTCGAGTCCAGGACAACAGCACCCAGCTGTGTTGTGCCCCCCGAATTTTCGATCTCTATCTCAATACGTGCAGATGTGTTAGTACGCATAACGAAGGTCACACACGCATGATATCAAAGATCTAGTTTTGTCAACTTTCGGTGAGTTTTTACGCCCGGCATGCACCAGGATACTTGGACAGTAGAAGACCACCCACCGGGCCCCCCCACCCCCCCCTTCCCCCAACACTCACACGCGCGCGCGCGCACGCACGCACGCACGCACGCACACACACACACACACACACACCTCACACTCACTTCCCCTTTGCTCGCATAGATACCGTGATGAACACCAAAGATAGCAACAACCCCATCGCGCATCAGTGAGGATAGAACCTGTTAAGGTACACTTCCTGCCCAATAAAAGTTCATGGGATAAGGACTGAATGAATGTCAATGCTGTACGGTCATTATTCAGTCCGTTGGTTAAAAACGTTTTTTTGGACGTTGAACTGGAATGTAACTAACTGGCTGAACTATATCGGTACAGTCTTCACGGGCATGTTCACCAGACTCTTCACCGGGGGGGGGGGGGACACCAATCCACCTTATGTCCATGTGGTCAAGTCACAACGACAGTTCGGCACGTTCTGCCAGACTACTGTCTCTGCCATGACCAGAGGGTCCACCCACTGTCGACCTGGTTCGCAGGGACCACGATACAGAAGACTCTGGGGACACAGTGTTGAGTCTCCGCCGTGTACTGTCGGACTTTGTCAGAGCTGTCAGCATGCCTGTTTGGACCTGTGACGGAGGAGCATTACGGAGTGTGATGTCACTGGTTGGAGGAATTGCCTGAAATCGTCTGGCTCTTTTTCGATTCTCCCACAGAGTCATTTTGACAAATATATACAACAATAAACGATCAGAAGGAGACCAACAGCAGCAACAACAACAAAGAAGAATTTTTGTATGCGAGTGGAGTGCAAAGAATCAATGATAACGGCTGTGTTTGGTTTGTGCGAACGTACTTGTCTGTGTGCATGTTTATGTAATATTGAGTGTGTGCACGCGTGTGTGTTTATGTGCATGTGCTGTGTGTGTGTGTGTGTGTGTGTGTGTGTGTGTGTGTTTGTGTGTGTGTGTGCTCGCGCGCATGCGTATGCACGCTCGTGTGTGCGTGCACGCGCGCGTTTGTGTGTGTGTGTGTGTGTGTGTGTGTGTGTGTGTGTGTGTGTGTGTGGAATTGCGCGTGTTGAAATGAATAACAACAATATAGAAAAAAAAACAGCACCAGGAAAAAACAAAAACAGGATGCATTTCATCAACTTTTCGTTTTTATAATCAGCGAGGAGTTCAAAAACGCTATGTAATAAACGACGAGTTAAAAAAAAATTATATATAAAAAAAAAAAACACCGGAAACGAGACATCTCCCTGTCACCACTACGCTTCACTTGGTGGTGAAATAGATGACCAGGAAGAAGACGAGGGAGAAGAAGAGCAGGGCGAGCAGGGTGCCGACCAGGAAGAGCACCGTGGACACCCTGCCCAGGCGGCTGGCCCTCTTCTGGTTGTCCAGCCGAAACTGCACGTCGCTCTGCTCCATGTAGTGAATTGCCGGCAGGCAGCAGAAGAACACGAAGTACAGGCAGTTGCAGAACCACACGGCGTCGTGCAGGCGGTGGTTGATGCGGTTGTAAGGGTTGGGCAGGACGGCGGTGGTGGAGGAGGACGTGGACAGGATCTGCTGCGAGTGTTTCTTGCTGGGGAAGAGGGACGAGTCGTACAGAGCGTGTGGCTGCTGCTGTTGCAGGCTCTGCGCGCCTTCCACGTCCAGTTCCACGAACACGTCGTCTCTGGTGGAGTCCACGGAGGTTGAGTTGTTGTTCCCGCCGCTGATGGACCGGGACGCCGCGAAGTTCTGGCGTTTGGCTCCGGCGCTCGTTTGCCGGGAAAGGCGCCGTGGTTTACCTGGAGCCATGGGCACAGGAACCTGACCCACGGCGTCAGCGTTGCTGGCGTTCGTGGGATGGCCCAAAGGCGCTTCGGAACTGTTCGCCCCGAATGCCATGGTGATTTCCCGGCAGTCGCTGGGCTGTTCTTGGCTCGTACCTGGAGATACTGGCGATCCTGGGCCCGGCATGCCCTCGTGCTCGGACTCTTGTAAAGAGAGTTTACCGAAATGGGTGGAATGTCCGAACACGTCCACTTCGCCTTCTTGCGCGCTGATCTGCTGGTGTGTGTTCGAAGTGGACGCTGTCGTGGTGGCGGCGTGGCTGTCGCCGCCGCCGCTGCTGGAAGTGCGGAAGCGGTTCTTGTAGGACTGGTGGCGGGAGAAGCTGGCACCATGGTGGCTCGACATCTTGTCGGGGAATGCTCCACATGTACCAAACTGAAACACAAAGACGCAATGCACAAACAAACCAACCAACCAACAAACACGTAATAAATAAACAAACAAATAAACTAGCTAGAACTCTCGCATGTGCGTTAACCTCCAGATTTTTTTTTCCACACAGAGTAAGGAAATCGTAGGGTCTGACTGTAAAAAAAAACGTTACTTCCCGGTTTATTTTTTTCAACTGGATATGAAAAAAACCTGTACTGTTCACATTTATATTCCTAGAAACTTTCAATATTCAATGAAAACACATTCCTTCATTGACAGTTATCAGTTCGTAACCAGTACCTTGACAGTGCTCATCTTCGGAGGAAAATTTGTGTGATAATCTTGCTGAACGAATCCAGGATCCGCCCTTTGACATGGATCCGGTTTTTTTTTGTTTTTGTTTTTGGTCAAGATCCGTCCTTTTAGATGGATCCCCTTTTTTAAAAATGTGAATCCGCCCTTTGATCCGGATCCGCCCTTTGATCCGGATCCGCCCTTTGATCCGGATCCGCCCTTTGATCCGCATCCGCCCTTTGATCCGGATCCGCCCTTTGATCCGGATCCGCCCTTTGATCCAGATCCGCCCTTTGATCTGGATCCGCCCTTTGATCTGGATCCGCCCTTTGAGAGTCAAACCGTATCCAAAATAATAAATTTGTTCCTATGCCACATTCCGTTGTTCCAAGAAATTTCGTTAAAACTGGTTCTGCAGTTTCAACAGTAAACTTAAACTGCTTTTCTTGGAGCTATGTACAGCCGGATCTCTGAATTTTCATTTCGAAACAACAGCACAAACCACACATTCACACATGCATTGTCTCTCTCTCTCTCTCTCTCTTCTCTCTCTCTCTCTCTCTCTCTCTCTCTCTCATCGTTCGCGAAGCGATACGAAAACAAATTCAGCGGACACGTAACCAACAGGGAACTGGGACGTGTAGTTTTAAGCTTTACAACCCCTATTAAAGTTCTTCAAGGAAAGGGACGAAGAAACGCCCTACTTGTTGACTTGTTCCGAACAACTCCGAACTGACACAATCTTTGCAGCGCAGCCCGTAAATAACCGAAGGTATCATTCCAGAGGTGGGTTGCCTGAAACTGCTAAACCGGTTTTTTTTTTTTTTGTTTTTTTGTTTTTGTTTTGTTTTGTTTTCAAACCAGGATTTCTTATTTTGCCCAGGACATCTATATCACCTGTGACAAGTGCTCTCATTTACAGACACATGTTTTGATTTTATTTCATTTTGTTTTTTGTGTGGGCGCTGTTTTGCACTATGTGCTTGGTCGCATGCACATCCGGTATCCGTTCGCAGTGATCTCCGGGAGTGGGAGAATACAGGAGTTTCTGACATCTCCCCTTCATCCTGACCTCCCCCCCCCCCCCCCCCCCCTTCCTCTCCTCCCTTCCGTAGAGGAGTGGCACAGGAAGGCCTGCATCTAACCTTTTACCCAAGCCACCAGAACAACAGCTAAAATGAGCAGAGGTTTGCTGTTTGACACCCAATGAGAGTTCGTAGACTTTGCTGGAGAACGGCAAGCCTACTCGACTCTTTCCTCATCGAGTCGCGCTGATGGGAAGGGAAGATGAAAAAGGGGTGTGTGGATGGGAGGAGATGGCGGGGGGTGGGGGGGGGGGGGCTAGACGGGGAGGAAGTGTGGGGGGAAGGGAGAGGTGAGTGGAGAAGGAGGAGGGGGAGGGGGGGGGGGGGGAGACGGAGAAAAGGCGAACCGTGGTGACTAATTAAAAATTTTATGGCCAGGGCTTGAGCTGCATTCCTAAATCGCGAGAATTCCTAGTTACTTTCCGCGAGATGATGACAACGGAACTCTTCAAAGAAACGACAAATATGCTGATTTCCTTGGCTTTTCGAGGGCTGTGGCAGGTAGATTTGATGAAAGATGGCGGTTTACCAAATAAAATATCTTTGTTTCTAAATCTATACTTTATGAATGTAACACTTTCGCAGGAGAGGTATGAAATGGCAACGTCAGTCATTGACACAGCTGGTTCACGACGCAGCGCACAGTGAGAAATTCGTGTTGCCCAAAACGCACTCTCAGCTCGTTCATTGCCAGTCCGGTCCACTACTCCGCCATCTGTGTCCCGCATGAAAGGTGCAGCTCCAAAACACAAACCGTCACAATGCTAGCTAATCTAATGAACCTTCGCCGGGAGAGGTCGCAAGGAATCGTAACCATTCGCTAAACCTGCGAAAATCTTGCGTTCTTGAGGTCTACAAAAACGCAGCCTTGGAGTGACTGTCGGTGAATTTGCTTGCAAGACACACCCAGCTTTTGTTGGCATGATGACTACATTCCACTTCGTTCGGTTGGCACGCATCCAGAGTGCACACACACACACACACACACACACACACACACACACAACACACACAAACACACACACGCACGCACACGCACGCACGCACGCTCGCACGCACGCGCGCGCGCGCGCGCGCACACACACACACACACACACACACACACACACACACACACACACACACGCCATCTTAATGTGTGCACAAGCTGACTTTCAACTGAAAAACACATACTTCTGATCCAACCGAAATTGAATTTCAAAGATGGCTGGCCGTTTGCCTTTCAAGATAAAATGAAAATCTTCCTATTTTCAAACTTTTTTTTGGTCTCCAACTTCCTTAAATACCTTAGATGAATCAATCTAAAGATGCACTATGTTGTACGTTGCGTTTATACCATACAGTCAAACTGTTGGTTGCTTAGGTGATGATTACGAGAGAGTATCTCTCCAAAGTCGCTTTGTGGCATGTTACAGGCAAGTGATAGACATTTGCTCAATAATAATCTTTCCATCAAAACCGTATGCTGCAAACAGTTTGTAAGTCCGGTGACATTTTCAGTTTTCTCAGATCTACAAGTTCTTGTTAAAATATACTGGAGCAAAGATGAATGTTGAATTTGCGTATTATCATTTAATCATACTGTAACTTTTTTCAGGATGGGCAGAGAGTTTAATTATAAAAGTTTTTATTTTCTTATTCATGTGTGTGTGTGTGTGTGTGTGTGTGTGTGTGTGTGTGAGAGAGAGAGAGAGAGAGAGAGAGAGAGAGAGAGAAGAGTGTGTGTGTGTGTGTGTGTGTGTGTGTGTGTGTGTGTGCGTATGTATGTGTATGTGTGTGTGCGCGTGTGTGTGTGTGCACGCGCGCGCGCGCGTGTGTGTGTGTTCGTGTGTGTGTGTGTGTGTGTGTGGTGTGTGTGTGTGTGCGCGCGCGCGCGCGTGCGTGAGTGCGTGCGTGCGTGTGTATTTATGTGCGTGTGTGCGTCGTGCGAGCGTGCGTTCGCGCGCGGTGTGTGTGTGTGTGTGTGTGTGTGTGTGTGTGTGTGTGTGTGTGTGTGTGTGTGTGTGTGTACGTGTACCTCTGGATACGTGCCAACCGCATGAAGCGGAATGTGTTCGTCACTTCAACAAAAAGCTGGGTGTGTCACGCAAGCAAGGTCACCGGCAGTCACTGACTATGGCTGTGTTTACATTGACCTCAAGAAAACAAGATTCCCGCAAGTTTAGCGAATGGTTACGATTCCTTGCGACCTTGCGCGGCGAGAGGTTCACTAGATTAGCTAACGTTTTTGTAACGTTGCTGTTTAGGAACTGCGCCTCGCGTGTTGCACAAGCATGGCGGCACAGTAGATACTATAGATGTAGGCCTACAGATGACTTCCCATGCAAGTTAGAACACGCATATATGACTAGCAGTTCCAAGTTACAGAAAGCTCGTATATGACTACAGTCAAAATTACTTTGGCCATATATGACGGGTTAAATTTCAGAGGGCTTATAAATGACTTTCAGTTCGTTACAGTAAGCCTATCTATGATAAACAATTCAAGTAACAGTAGGGCTATACGTGACTCACTATTCAAGTTACAATAGGCCTATGTGTTTTATAACATTGTATGACGTTTATGTACATTATTAATGTTGAGCATTGGAATTTTTCCTTCATGTGTGCCCAGTAAAAAAAGTTATAGTAGGGCCGTATATAACTCACGTTTCAAGACACAGTATGTCCCTATATGATTTACAGTTCAAGTTACTGTAATCCTATCTGTAACACACAGTTGAAGTTACTATATTGCTATATGTGACTATTAATTCAAGTTACATAGGTCTATATACATGACTTACTGTTCAAGTTACACAGGTCTATGTGAATGTACAGTCCATGCTTTATTAAGTCTATACGTGACAAACAATTCAAGTTACTGTTACGCCTATATATGACTTAGAATTGAAGTTACTGTAGGCCTGCATATGACTCAGAATCAAAGTTACTATAGCTTGTATATGACTTAGAACTGAAGTTACTGTACCCTATGTATGACTTAGAATTGCAAGTTACGTAGGCCTGTATTGACTTAGAATGAAGTTACTGTAAGTCTATTTATGACGACAGGTGGGGTTACTGTATCTCCGTACAGTTCAAGTTACGGTAGGTCTATATTGACTTACAGATAAATTACTGTACCCCATACATCATTTACAATTAAAGCTGCGGTGGGTATTCTATGAATTACAATTCAATTTCTCTCTCTCTCTCTCTCTCCTCTCCTCTCTCTCTCTCTCTCTCTCTTGTGCAGGCTAAACATTTGTTTAAAAACTAAAAAAAAAAGAAAAGGGGGGGGGGGGGGGTGGAGGGGGGGGGGATGAAGGAAGGAAAAAGAGAATGAAAAATCGGGGAAATATAGTATGAATATAAAATCCTTCACTAACAGCATATGGGGACCATTGTAACCCATCTTGAAGACAGAACCATTCCTGTCGCCTGCCCCCCCCCCCCCCCCCCTCCCTCCCCCCCCCCCCAGGCCTTTCGTCCGCTGAATCGAACTCGCTATAATGTACGTATGTATGTATATATGCATGCAGGTATGTGTGTGTATGTGTGTGTATGTATGTATGTATATATGTATGTATGTGTGTGTATGTATGTATGTATGTATGTGTGTGTGTGTATGTGTGTGTCTCTAGACAGATAGACAGAAAGATAGATAGACAGACAGACAGACAGACAGACAGACAGACAGACAGACAGATAGATAGATAACGTACAGTTCAGATTACTGAAGGACTGAATATGACTTACAATTTAAGTTACAGTAGGTCTATTCATGACTTACGGTTCAATTTGTAGTAGGTACATATGACTTACAGTTCAAATTACAGTATGTTTAATACTATATACCACTTACAGTTCAAGTTACGATAAGCCTTTATGTACCTGAAAGTTTGAGTTACAGTAGGCCTACATATGATTTCCAGTTTAAGTCAAAGTAGGCCTATATATTATTTACAGTTAAAGTTATAGTTGACCTTTATGGGAGCTACGGTTCAAATTACAGTAGTTGGTCATGTAACTTACGGTTCATTTTACCATAGGCCTTGTGGCTTCAGTACGTGCCTAATTACGTGCATCAGCCACAGATCATTAAACGTGTCATTTACTGTGCCTACATATGACTACAGTATTCAGTACGCTATTTGTATATACCGTATGTTCAAGTTACTAGTAGGCCTAATATGACTTACATTCAATTGACAGTGATTGTATATAACGATAGTTCAAGTTACAGTAGGCCTATATAGAACTTACATCTCAAGTGACAGTGCTTGTATATGACGATAGTCAAGTTACAGTAGGCCTATATAGAACTTACGTTTCAAGTGACAGTTGGCTTGTATATGACGTATAGTTCAAGTTACAGCTGGCCTATATAGAACTTACATTTCAAGTTACAGATGACTTTATATGACGTATAGTTCAAGTTACAGCTGGCCTATATAGAACTTACATTTCAAGTTGCAGTAGTCCTCTATATAATTTGCGGTTCAAGTTACAGTAGTCCTTTATATAACATTATAGTTTAAGTTACATTAGGCTTTAAATAACTTGAAGTTCAAGTTACAGCTGGCCTTAATATGACTTACCGTTCAACTTACAATTATCGTCCTTTATATCACTTACAGTTCTTCAAGTTACAGTTGTCCTTTATATAACTTACAGTTCAAGTTACAGTAGACCTTTATATTATTTACAGGTCAAGCTACGGTAGACCTTTGTATGACTTACAGTTCAAGTTACAGTAGACCTTTATATGACTTACAATTCAAGTTACAGTAGACCTTTATATGACTTACAATTCAAGTTACAGTAGACCTTTATATGACTTACAGTTCAAGTTACAGTGAACCTTTACATGACTTCAGTTCAAGTTACAGTAGTCCTTGATGTAACTTACAATTCAAGTTACAGCAGTCGTTTATATTACTTACATTTAAGTTACAGTAGCCCTTGACTTATAGTTCAAACTACAGAAGTCCTTCGTATAGCTCACAGTTCAAACTACAGATGTCCTTTGTATAGCTTACAGTTCAAATTACAGTAGGCCTACTACTACTATTACTACTACTACTGATGATGATGATGATGATGATGATGATGATAAAGTCAAACCCCATACAAATGTACACACAAACTCACGTCAGCAAGGAAGATAGCTGTGTTCAGTGGCGGCTCTTCTGAAAGTTCGCGACACACGAAATTCCCTTGCCAGCAACAGCTGAATTAAAAATCCGATCTTTCTTCCCTGGGTTAAAAAATCACCACTGCTTCGTCACACACGAGCACTAGCATTCAAAAGCCAACTCCATGTGAACACCTGAAAGCCAACAGGTGGGTCAGAGATTCCGAACAGAACGACGCAGTCGCTACGCAGTCGCTATTTTTATCACAGGGCTCGGCGGCATTCCTGTCCTGGACACAAATAAACAGACAGTTCGTGTCGTCTGTTTTCGTCTGTTCGTGGGAGGGAAGGGCTTGCCTCGCATACAGGTAAACGGCGCGCCACGTCGCCACCAATCGCGAACAGCTTCACAGTATTCCTCGAATCGCTTTACCCGACACATTTATTACCATACATATGAAAGAGATACCAAAAAGGTTTAAATGGGTGGGTATCTTAACTTGATCGTGGTCTTGTTTTTGTTAATCTTAGAGATGAAGGTAAATGCTGCCTTTGAGAGTCAGGAAGTCAAAAATGAGTTCGTACCTACTGATGTGGCGATCTCAGTCGCCCATCTCTCTTCACCCACAAGCAAATGCTGTGATTGGTAGCCATTCTCTGTGCATTTTCTCACTCGTCACGCTACCAAACCGGATGCGAGGAGATTCTTGTTCGGAAGAGTTGGCTTGAAGCAACACTTCTGCACCGTGATTTGATTTTCGTCATAGATTTACAGCCGTCATAGATATTACACACACGATTACGCTTGATTATGCCAACCACAGACTCGTGGGCGAAAGGTGGATGAAATTGTATGCCCATGTTTATCCATTTCTTCCCTTATTTGTAGTCAGTCGCAAGGCAGAGACTATGATACGTTTATTGTTGTTGTTATTCTAGTTGTTCTTGTTGTCCGTTTGTTGTTGTTTTACACGGCAGCTTTCTCACAGTAGCTCATTTCATCTGAGAGCTGGGGTCGCTGGACCACACATGATGTCCATGCACTGAATGATGTGGAGGTGACCCTGTGTTTCACAAGTCTGGAATGATGGACTTTCGTTCTGTGTGTGTGTGTGTGTGTGTGTGTGTGTGTGTGTGTTGCGTGCGTGCGTACGCATGTGCTAGCGTGCGTGCGTCCTGCATGTGTGTGTGTGTGCGAGAGAGGAGAGAGAGAGAGAGAGAGAGAGAGAGAGAGAGAGAGAGAGAGCATTAGTGGATATGCGGCGGGGAGGGGGGAGGGGGAGCGCGCGCGTGTGTGTATGGATGTGTGCTTGGGCATGAGTGTGTATGCGTGTGTTGCATGAGGTGTGGGGGGAGGGGGGGTGGGGGTGGGAGTGTACGTAGGGAAATGTGTGTGTGTGTGTGTGGTGTGTGTGTGTGTGTGTGTGTGTGTGTGTGTGTGTGTACACTAATGTTTAAGACTAGAGAGACAGAGAGAAAGATTTTAGAGAGAATGACCGAGACTCTCGCTACTCAAGTCCAGTCTACAGAGAGAGAGAGAGAGAGAGAGAGAGAGAGAGGGAGAGACAGAGACGAGACAGAGACAGACAGACAGACTGATAGACAGACAGAGAGAGGCGCGCGCTCATACACACACACACACACACACACACACACACACACACACACACACACACACAGAAAAGAAGGGTGGGCGGGGAGGGATAGGTCCGGTTTGAAAGCTTTTCTGGACGCATACTCGCTAGTCACGACACGCTGCGCACACCTGAAAAGACCAGTGACGTCACACACATGGGCTTTGTCCCGAAAGGGCGGCGCCTCTCTTTTTTTTAACCGTCCCAAACACACCCACTCCTCACGCGCACGTCGCGTCAAGTCCTACTGTTTATAGGACAGGTGACCAAGGAGGCCATAACATGTCTGGCTGAAAACGTTTTTAACAAATGTACGGTACGCAGGTTATAATGACGCCTACACTGTAAATCTAAACCAAGTTCTGAAACAGAAGCGCTGGTTAAAAATTAATATCATCAATGACACACTCTCTCTGTCTCTGTCATTCTCTCTCTCTCTCTCTCTCTCTCTCTCTCTCTCTCTCTCTCTCTCACACACACACACACACACACACACACACACACACACACACACACACACACAGAGGTACATGAATTAGTAACCTTTCTTATTCATTACTCACGTCTGTTAAAGTCACACACACACACACACACACACACACACACACACACACACACACACACACACAGTGAATGAAGAGAAAGAGAGAGAGACAGAGACAGCGAGAAGCACGCACACACACACACACACACACACACACACGCGCGCGCGCGCGCGCGCGCGCACACACATTCACATGCACACACACACGCTCACGCACGCGCGCGCACACATACACACACGCACGCACGCGCGCGCGACACACACACACACACACATACACACACACGCACACACACACACACACACACACACACACCACACACACACACACACACACACACGTACACACGCGCGCGCACTCACGCACACACGCGCGCGCGACTCACACACAATCTATTGCTTCCTTTAAAATTCTTTCTAGTTTAAGAAAGATGCTCTTGAACAGTGTTGTAAGCCCTAATCCATAATCAGTCACACTGAGTATAACTGCGTGATACAGTCGGTAGCGATGGTGCTGTTCAATGCCTTTAGGTGCCATTGCTTTCATGGACAGATAGACTCTTTTTGTGTTTAAGAACAATATTCTCAACATGTTTTCTTATGGTCATTTTTTTTGTCAAAGCTTATACCCAAATACGTAGGGTGACAGTTGATTTAACTGGTATTCCGCTGAAGGAAACTTTGGGGAGGGTTTTTGTCCTGATGTCTTGCTGCTGAGAGTGCAGATGGACGATCCAGTTTCTTGACACCACCGAGCAATATTGTTCAACTGCTGCTTAATTGCTTTCGTTCTTTCTTGGACATTCATTGATGTTTTGTAGATCAGACCGTCATCTGCTAGTGTCAACACTCGAGCAATTCCGTTTCTATCGAGGTCTGCAGGACTTTGGTCTCAACATTGCATAAAACAGTGGAGAGATGAGAACCTTGAGGTAATCCCATAGAATTTATGACGTTCAGACGTCTGGTCTCCAATTATAGGACGATGGTTCGCTCCTGAAGTGCTGCTGCAGCCCATCGTGTAAGTGTCCTGCTGACTCCATAGTCAATGAGTGGCTCCATGAGAAGCGAGAACTGGACTTTGTTGTATGCAACTTCCAGGTCTGTTGGAACTGTCAGCGTTTCTGCCTTTCTTTGGAATCCTTCGTATGCTTCACAGGCAAAAGCGCCCACATTTTTACATGCACTTTTACCTGTTCTGTAGCCTCCTTGATAAGGTGGGAGGATTTGTCGACTTTCAAAGTCTATTGCAAGTTCTCTTGCTATGATTCGTTCAATGAGCTTCCCTGCTATATTTTGCACACTGAAGATGCGGTAGCTATTGAACCGACGATGATCATTTCCTGGTTTTAGTCAAGCTTTCAGGTAACTGTGTGTCCAGTCTTCTGGGACATAACGTTTATTAAAACTGTCCTAAGAGAGACTGAAGAGATGGGTTCTGTCCTCTTCGGAGAACTGTTTGATACCTGGATACCGTACTTTGTCTGGACCTGGAGCACTATCCTTGGTGCATCTAGCTATAGCATCACCCAGTTCAGGAGCTGCAATTTCATTCCGAGCTAGGTGTTGTTTTAACTTGGTCAAATACTTCTTCTTTTCCTCCACATTTCTTTGATCAGAATGTTCTAAAAACGTTTAAGTAGAGCCGACCCTTTCTCCACATTTGTTCTGAGTTTATGTGGTCCCATCAGCATCTAGGATATCTTAAGTAGTGCTTGTACAGTGTTCTCCTTCCACAAGATGGTAAAACTGTCAAAACTGAGCGAGTGCTGTGTCATAATTAAGTGACACACAAAATTGTTGCCATTTAGTTTCTTTTGCTTCTTCAGCTACTCTTTTGAATTGTTCAGTTTTTGATTCACGTCACGAACTCAAGTGGCGGGAATCTCCAGAGCCCTGAAACTTCAGCTCCCCCCCCCCCCCCCCCCCTACACGCCACTACTACTACCATCACCACCACCATCCCCTCCTTCTCTCTTCAGATCTGCTCCTGAAATAAGACGAGTTAACGACACCGACATGTTATTTTGATTGCGTATCACCATACCACCCCCCCCCCCCCCCCCAATCTCTCCTCATTTCTTTTAATTTTGTCGAATCTTTCATCTATACACGCACGACTACCATCACCACCACCACCATCCCACGAATACACACACATACCCCCTCCGTCTCCCCATCACCTCCCCCCCCCCCAACACACACACACGCACGCACGTACGCATGCACACACACACACACGCACGCACGCACGCACGCACGCACACACACACACACACACACACACACACACACACACACACACACACACACACACACACACACACACCGCGCACACACACCACACACACACACACACACACACACACACGCACTGTTATCGACTTGTGAGGGGTGGCTCAATAGATCTTCCTGAGGAAAGGGAAGGGTGAAGGGGAGTTGTGGAGATAGGGAGGGGTGCAGAGAAAGGGTTAGAGGGAAAGATTTATACGAGACAAAGAATGAGGAAATGTAAAGGGTGGACACAATAAGAACGGATTTGTGAGAGAAGGGGGGGGGGGGGGGGGGGGGGGGGGGGGTCAGGTAGATCAAGCCGAGCCAGATCTTTTACGAACATGATAAGCAGGAGTGACGCAGGGAGGACACACATCCTGAACACCTGAAACTTCAGCCCCGCCCCCCCCCCCCTCCCTTCCACCATACACACCATTACCACCACCACCACACCACACCACACCACACCTTCCCCTTCTTCTCTTCAGATCTGCCCCTGAAATAAGACGAGTTAACGACACTGGCATGTTATTTCTATATTACCTGCTCCCCCCCCCCCCCCCCCCCCTTCCCACTTCCCATCTCACTCCTCATTTCTAATTGATTCATACTTCACCAGTAAAATTTAGTAGTTTGATTTTGTCGAACCTTTGCTGCGGTGAATTGGTGCATTAAATAAAAGAAAAAGAAACTAAAAGAAAACAAACAAATATACAAAGAAACAAACTTAAAACAAACTTTAAAACAGAACCGTTTTCCCGTCATAGAGTATTGCAAATGAATTAACTGCATTTGTTGTGACAGTCTAAGACGTGAATACATTCGTTTCAAAATGTAACACAGTTATACATAGAAAACGTGCATATTTCATTTCACTGCAATCTTACACATGAACTTTGTTGTCGTTTAGCTGAGTTTAAAAAAAACAAACAATTATTCTGCAATTCTGATTATCCTAAAACTTGGTGGATGTCCGATAGATTTTTCATTATAAATGTGTGTGTGTGCGTGCGTGCGTGCGTGCGTGTGTGTGTGTGTGTGTGTGTGTGTGTGTGTGTGTGTGTGTGTGTGTGTGTGTGTGTGTGCGTGCGTGCGTGCGTGTGTGCGTGCGTGTGTCTGAGCTTCATTGTTTTGGTTTATGTCGTCTGGAAACGAAAACTGTTGTTTATTCATCCAGTTCCGCACAACTGCATTGTTAGCATGAAAGCTCGTTATCTATGTCTGAGCGCTTTTAAACGATTGGCTTCACAGTAAATATTGGTTTGCTCAACAAAATCAATACTCTACTATCAATTATAAACCAGCAAGTGCAGTTTAACTGCGTTAGACATATGCTACTTTTCTGCCATCTTAATTCAAGAAAAACTGGATGGAGCAACTGTAACAATTAATTCTCAAATCGTGGGATCAGAGATGTTGGATAAAGAGAGGGACGTGTGTGTGCGAGTGTGTGCGCGCGCACGTGCGGGTGTGTGTACGTGTGTGTGCGTGCGCGCTCCCGAGTGTGGTGTAGTGTTGTGGTAGTGGTGGTGGTGTGGTGGTGGTGGTGGTGATGGTGGTGGAGGTGGTTGTGGTGGTGGAAGTGGTGTGTGTGTGTGTGTGTGTGTGTGTGTGTGTGTGTGTGTGTGTGTGTGTGTGTGTGTTTAAGGATCAACACACCTCAGGTTTCAATGATCTGTTGGCGTTGAGTGTGTGGTACGGGAAAAAAAAACAAAACCAAACAAACAAATTCACATAGCATGCTTGAAGATATTTGTAGAAGAAATCGACAACGCCCAAACACCTGAAATACTTTGAAGGACACTCATCCAGCAATAAACAAACTATTCTTCATGATAGTGATCAGGAACAATCACTGCATGCCTCCAGAAGGATGACAGAATCATGGCAATGATCTCACGTCAGTCAGGCCCCTCATGGAATGATAAAGTCATGACAATGGTACCACTCTCGTTTATACTCGCTCTGTAGATGTTAGAATCTTGATGATTGATCTTTGTCGATTAGACTGCACATGACATAATAAAGTTACGTGCCATGTCATCCGCACTGCTAAGTAGATGACAAAATCTCGGTGATTATCTAGGGTATTTAAATGCTCCAGGGATGATGAAATCATGATGATGATGGTACCATGTCATGTAGACTGCTGCGTAGGTGACATAATTTTGATGATTATGTAGGTCACTGAAACTGCTCGTGGGATGATAAAACCACGACGATGATCTCGTTTCATTCAAACTGCTCAGCGAATGATAAAATGAACATGATGATTCCTCGTCTTTCATTCGTTCATTCTATTCTTACTGGAGTCATTTATTCTCTCGTTCACCGGCCCGTAACGTCACCTTAGCGTCGATATCCACGCTATCTGTTGTTCTTTTCATCGGTCACACATTCCATAGTGCCCCGCTTCGTTTTGTGCCATTCATTCATCCGTGCGTTCGTTCATTCATTTCACCCTTAAAGTCCTGACATCTGAATGTGCCTCTGCGGGAAAGTGGGCATGCACCCCACTGCCTTCCTGTTGACTCGACCACTCCTTCATCCATGAGTGTTCGTCTTAATTTATTAGATGACAGACGCCGATCTGTTGATGGGTTTAGTCTTTGAGAGTAGACAGTAGACCGAGTACCGGTGTGCAGTCTGCTCTTGGCACACGTTAAAGAACCCGTGGCAACAAGGGAGTTGTGTTGGGAACATTTTATAGTAAAATCCCTAGTGACTGGCCAACAAGAAGTATATGCAAAAAGGTTACACACACACACACACACATACACACACGCACGCACGCACGCACGTACGCACGCACGCACCACGCACGCACGCACACACACAACCACACACACACCGCGCGCGCGCGCGCGCGCCACACACAGTGGCGCTATGCGGTGGCGACAGGCCTCCCCAGGGGGAGAAACCCCGACGTTCACAGAGAGACGTAGGTTATGACGATGAAGTGCTACAGCTATACATCGTATTAAACCATCTCAGTTTATTAATTCGTTCCATTTCCGTCTTTTGCATCGTCGATCATTCATCCATTCATGGACGTCCTCTCGCCATGTCTTCAGGCTGAAGGTCTGTCTTACAGATGAGTGTCCCTGCAGCACTGGTCCACAAACGCCAGCCCAATCCTGTCCCATCTTCGACAGCCTGCGACAACACACGTGGCCCAGTGCAGTGGACCTGAAGAGAGACCATAGTAGGGAGGATACGCAGGTACCTCTGCGCGTCCAATAAATTCGGAACATCCGCAGGATTGCATTCGTAAGGGGAATTTGCTTCCGGTTCTCCAAACTTCGACTCTTTACAAACTGTTTGTGCTTAATTTCTAGCGGGTATTGTCGAGTTATTCTTTGTTGCACGGCCCAAATGATCAGAAAGAAACACTTTCCTTCCGTAAAACACCCTTCAAACGAAGACATGATGAATGGACGGACGCACTGATACGGAATATTTGCACAGTAATGTATCGTGTACTGAAGAAGCCTCAATCGTTCAACAATTATTATTATTATTAGCCAGTTAGAATCGGTTCTTTACACCGCCCAATCAGAACGCAGCTTTGTATTGATACGTGACGGCTCTGTGGCGTTTGGTACCATAACCATAACACGTTCAATGCATATTAAAACAACAACAACAATATTTAGTCAATCCTACGATCAGTCGCATCCACGTTTTAAGAAAACAGTTTGTCGAAATTGCACTTGTCTTTTTGTGCATTGTGGATTCAAAACCATTGGTTTACAGTGTGTGTGTGTGTGTGTGTGTGTGTGTGTGTGTGTGTGTGTGTGTGTGTGTGTGTGTGTGTGTATGTGTGTGTGTGTTTGACCTGGCTCGTCAGCAACGCTGTCTGTTTTAGTCTTCTTGACATCAGTTTACACACCACCGCTAACAGTCACACACACACAAAATGACACATTAGAAAGGACACCATCTCAATAATTTACAGGTAGGCCTGTTTTGAAAACAAAGACTTTTTTCAAATTTTTTTTTTTTCTAATAATCGACTCACCTCAGCAGGATGATCAACGCATTCCATTCTACAAACTTCCTGACCGGAAATAACTTTCCCCCATGTCTCTCAAAACGGCCATGTCTGCAAGTTCACGAAAGGCCCAGTGAAGCATCCTTGTTACTGCTGGCCAGTGCGCCAAGTTTTGCCCAGTCATGTTTTACCAGATCAAGGGCTTACCCTATCACATTTCGCCCTATTGCGTTTCTTTAGCACTTCATACCCGCCCACCCTCCAAGGTTTACAACAAAAGCAGATATAATCACATTGTTCAAAACAATTGGTTGCCTCAATACATTTGCCGTGGGTTCGACTTATAGTTGAAAACATTATTTTCGCATAATAGTAATATACGGATAATGATGATGATTATACTGATGGCAGAACAACGACATGAACTCGGCGAAATTTGCACTCTGTCCGAATGTGAAAGTTGGACAAAAAATACTGTGTAAGTGAACTGTGAGTGAAAGTTTGGGTGAAACACGACACGTTGGGTTTCTATGGCCCTGGGAAGGGAACACCCGCGATGACGCATGAGAACAACGGGTAGAGCAAAACACAACTGGCAGAAACGTGATGTGACCACGGGTCGTTACCCACCCACACACCCACCATTCCCCCTCTTACAACGGTCACTGGCCTGAAGGAGAGAGAATTCATCGACTGTGCTGAAGCAGACTGTAGATTCCTCTCACAACACTGGACTACCAGTCTGACGTGGCCAGAATTGTTAAACGAGAGAAGGAGAAGAAGAAGAAGAAGAAGAAGAACAACAACAACAACAACAACAACAGCAAGAATTCGCAAACAGTCAGTCAGGTTACGCCGCTGTCTATTCAGTTTTGTTACTCTCAAGGCTCAAAGACTCAGACATTTCATTTTCTCTCAGATCACTAATCCAGTATGTGGCAAAGCTAAAATGAAAAAGAGCAAAGCGTTTCAATGGCGAATTTGCCATGAAATTATCAAAAGTATTATTTCTGTTGTTAAAAAAATAAAACGCACATTAACGTCAAGGACTGGACTGACGAAAACACCTCTGCTCGTTGTGCGTGACTATGAACAGTCTGCTGTAGAGATCGCTGGCTTTGTAAGCGTGCGTCACGACATACATGCTTCCATTTGGCACGAAACAAAACTGATGGGGATTAAAAACACACACATTGAGAAAAATTGAATTATAAGCATATCTAAATAAAACTTTTAAGTATGCAATCACAGTTCCAGAGAGATATTAATAGGCAGGACACACACACACACACACACACACACACACACACACACACACACACACACGCCACACGCCCGATCACACACATGCACACTCACACACACAGAGAGAAGAACATACATACGTATACACACATATACATTAACACGTATGCGCGTGCGCATTCACACCACAACACACACACACCACACACACACACATTCACATGCACGCATGCACGCACCCCCACACACACACACACACACACACACACACACACACACACACACACACACACTCACACACATTCAAGCAAACAGCGGCAAAAGAGGGGTTTTGTTGTGTTGGTGGTGGTGGTGGTGGTTTTAATCCAGTTTATTGTTTTAATCCAAACACAGGAAAAAATACAAGCACACGCAAAGTACCATAAAAGAGAGTATTATACGCATATTCAAACACTGAGCTATTGCAATTCACTGACATTCAACACACTCACAAATTTCAGCCAATAACGATCTTCCAGGGTAAGAGGCAGTGCGTAGCCTGTGTATACACGTTTAAAAACAACCGTTCTTGTTCAATTCGCACGATACCTTCTTTCTTTTTCAAAGATGTAGCTCCGGATGTAATTTAATTCACCTGTAAACTCTCACGGAGTGTTAGTGGAGTATTGATTGCATGAGTTCCTTCCCCTTCCACCCCGTCTTCTCCTCCCTCCTCCACTCTTCTGTCAAGGTCATCCTTACCTGCTATATCACCTGAGGTGGTTATCCTTACCTGCTATATCACCTGAGGTGGTTATCCTTACCTGCTATATCACCTGAGGTGGTTATCCTTACCTGCTATATCACCTGAGGTGGTTATCCTTACCTGCTATATCACCTGAGGTGGTTATCCTTACCTGCTATATCACCTAGGTGGTTATCCTTACCTGCTATATCACCTGAGGTGGTTATCCTTACCTGCTATATCACCTATGGTGGTTATCCTTACCTGCTATATCACCTATGGTGGTTATCCTTACCTGCTATATCACCTGAGGTGGTTATCCTTACCTGCTATATCACCTGAGGTGGTTATCCTTACCTGCTATATCACCGAGGTGGTTATCCTTACCTGCTGTATCACCTGAGGTGGTTATCCTTACCTGCTATATCACCTGAGGTGGTTATCCTTACCTGCTATATCACCTGAGGTGGTTATCCTTACCTGCTATATCACCTGAGGTGGTTATCCTACCTGCTATATCACCTGAGGTGGTTATCCCTACCTGCTATATCACCTAGTTACTACTGCAATCACCTGAGGTGGTTATCCTTACCTGCTATATCACCTGAGGTGGTTATCCTTACCTGCTATATATAGCTTACTACACTGAGGTGGTTATCCTTACCTGCTATATCACCTGAGGTGGTCATCCTTACCTGCTATATCACCTAAAGTGGTTATCCTTACCTGCTATATCACCTGAGGTGGTTATCCTTACCTGCTATATCACCTGAGGTGGTTATCCTTACCTGCTATATCACCTGAGGTGGTTATCCTTACCTGCTAAATCACCTGAGGTGGTTATCCTTACCTGCTAAATCACCTATGGTGGTTATCCTTACCTGCTATATCACCTAAGGTGGTTATCCCTACCCGCTATATCACCTAAGGTGGTTATCCTTACCTGCTATATCACCTAACGTGGTTATCCCTACCTGCTATATCACCTGAGGTGGTTATCCTTACCTGCTAAATCACCTAAGGTGGTTATCTCTATCTGCTATATCACCTAAGGTGGTTATCCCTACCGCTATATCACCTAAGGTGGTTATCCCTACCTGCTATATCACCTAACGTGGTTATCCCTACCTGCTATATCACCTATGGTGGTTATACTTACCTGCTAAATCACCTAAGGTGGTTATCTCTATCTGCTATATCACCTAAGGTGGTTATCCCTACCTGCTATATCGCCTAAGGTGGTTATCCCTACCTGCTATATCGCCTAAGGTGGTTATCCCTACCTGCTATATCACCTGAGGTGGTTATCCCTACCCTCTATATCACCTAAGGTGGTTATCCCTACCCGCTATACCACCTAAGGTGGTTATCCCTACCTCTTATATCACCTAAGGTGGTTATCCCTACCTGCTGTATCACCTAAGGTGGTTATCCCTACCTGCTATATCACCTAAGGTGGTTATCCCTACCTGCTATATCACCTAAGGTGGTTATCCCTACCTCTATATCACCTAAGGTGGTTATCCCTACCGCTATATCACCTAAGGTGGTTATCCCCACCTGCTATATCACCTAAGGTGGTTATCCCTACCCGCTATATCACCTAAGGTGGTTATCCCCACCTGCTATATCACCTAAGGTGGTTATCCCTACCCGCTATATCACCTAAGGTGGTTATCCCCACCTGCTATATCACCTAAGGTGGTTATCCCTACCCGCTATATCACCTAAGGTGGTTATCCCTACCTGCTATATCGCCTAAGGTGGTTATCCCTACCTGCTATATCGCCTGAGGTGGTTATCCCTACCCGCTGTATTGCCTATGGTGGTTATCCCTACCCGCTGTATCACCTAAGGTGGTTATCCCTACCTGCTATATCACCTAAGGTGGTTATCCTTACCTGCTATATCACCTAAGGTGGTTATCCTTACCTGCTATATCACCTAAGGTGGTTATCTCTACCCGCTATATAACCTAAGGTGGTTATCCCTACCTGCTATATCACCTGAGGTGGTTATCCCTACCTGCTATTAACCTAAGGTGGTTATCCCCACCTGCTATATCGCCTAAGGTGGTTATCCCTACCTGCTATATCGCCTGAGGTGGTTAGCCCTACCTGCTATATAACCTCAGGTGGTTATCCCCACCTGCTATATCGCCTGAGGTGGTTATCCCTACCTGCTATATCACCTAAGGTGGTTAGCCCTACCTGCTATATAACCTGAGGTTGTTATCCCTACCTGCTATATCGCCTGAGGTGGTTATCCCTACCTGCTATATAACCTAAGGTGGTTATCCCCACCTGCTATATCACCTATGGTGGTTATCCCACCTGCTATATTGCCTAAGGTGGTTATCTCTACCTGCTATATCACCTAAGGTGGTTATCCCAACCTGCTATATCACCTGAGGTGGTTATCCCTACCTGCTATATCACCTGAGGTGGTTATCCCTACCTGCTATATCATCTAAGGTGGTCATCCCTACCTGCTATATCGCCTAAGGTGTTATTCGGACTTGCTATATCACCTAAGGTGTTATTCGGACTTGCTGTATCACCTACGGTCGATATGCACGTTAAACCCGAATGGAACCAAATAACGGGACATGGAGGATGTCAGAATCCAATCAAAAGAAAGAAAACATTACTTAAAGGACGCAGCCTCTGCGCGCTGACATCATATTCTAACAAATGGAAAAAATTGTGTAATCTCACCGACACAATTTCAGTTTGAAAGGACATGGTTTAAATCGTTCGGCGTTGCATCATTTTTTTTTGTATCTGAACAAAAGCAAACACTTACGAACGTTTACGTGGCAAAGAGAAACTGATGAAAATTTGAGCAGACACGTAAGCACGCTCTCTCTCTCTCTCTCTCTCTCTCTCTCTCTCTCTCTCTCTCTCTCACTCACACACACACACACACACACACACACACACACACACACGCACACACACAGAGTACGAACAGAATATCCTGCCTCGGAGTTCTATCCGTGTGCGCATTTCAGTCTAAATGATATGTATATGTCGGTAAATCCGGAACAGTAGTGTTAATTGGAACACCATGTGACCCCCGCGCATGGTAGCTTTCATTAACTGCACTTCTCGTTGTATTGCTTTTTTTTTTTTTTTATACTATTGCCATTCTACTGGTCAGTAATACCTTTTCGCCTGCAGGAGACAAGTTACAAAAGCGAGAACACAAGTGTTGGACACACATTTCTGAAACACACATGCATTCTGTATTAAACTCTCAAAAAGACTAAATCTTTTTTTAAAATAGGGGAGGGGGGAATGTTGAAGGGGGAGAAATCGCCTTCACACACACACACACACACACACACACACACACACACACACACACACACACACACACACAGCTATTTTGTCCTCTTTCAGAAGTGTCAAACTGTGGTTTGGGCAACAAG
>CM065718.1:48928383-48938383 GCA_033310375.1 Conus canariensis | reverse complement strand
AACAAGAAAACAAGCAAACAAAGAAGAGCGTACCAGTCTGCAGTCGTCCATCTTCACTTTTCAGCACCCGACTTTCGAATTCATCAATCACCTCGGTGACGACACTGACCATTTTGGCGTCATCAATGTAGCGCGTGAGACGACGGAGAGACGGCACGTTCTGTATGTTCCAGTTGACCAGCAGCTCAGGGAACTGGCTGTCGTTGACGTCCTGCAGATGACGTCATCCAATACAAAGCTTACAGACCTTATTAACAATGATAAATACGCTCGATTAGCAAAGGTTACAAACGGGGGGGGGGGGGGGGGGGGGGGGGGGGGGGGGGGGAGTCCTAGTTTTGGCGAAGCACAGAATACGGGAAAAAAAAAGTAAAGAAGAAGAAGAACGACGAAGACGACGAAGTCGAAGAAGAGGAAAATGGTGTTTCAAAATCAGAATTCATATGAAAAAAAAAAAAAAAAAACAGAAATTTGTTCCATCTTCTTTTTTTTTCCACCCAAAGGTTGTACGAATTTGCTTGGATTACAGTAGCAACTTGATATGTTGATGATGGAATGAAATGTACCTTTAGTTATTGGATTGATTGCTTTTGCCTTTATTTCTCGTGATTATGGAACGTGTTTGTACGTAACTGTGCCCTCTTCCTACAAAAAAAAAAAAAATATATATATATATATATATTTAGCCGCACCATCCCCACCCCACCCCGCGCTACTTTTGTTCTCTTTGAATAGACTTTCATGTTTGCTTGTCAAAATATTCTATTAAGCAACAATTTTTGCG
The DNA here is from genome assembly GCA_033310375.1 of Conus canariensis. Classification (NCBI taxonomy): domain Eukaryota; kingdom Metazoa; phylum Mollusca; class Gastropoda; order Neogastropoda; family Conidae; genus Conus; species Conus canariensis. The sequence goes on along the minus strand of CM065718.1, from coordinate 48,937,599 downwards.
ATGTTGCGGTGGTTACTGGAGGCTGTTGTTGAAATGCTGGTGCACGTGTTCCAACAGCCTGATCTACATTGCGCGCCAAGCTGTTCCTGCCCAAAGTAGGGTGGAGCGGAGGGGACAGGAGGGAGGGGGAGGGAGAGGGGGCAAAGGGAGCGCTGAACTATGAATATGCTCAAATAAGTTCCCTGGCTCAATTGTTCTCTCTCTCTCTCTCTTCTCTTCCTCCTTCTTTCTGTCCTCTCCCCTTTCTCTCTCTATCTCTCTCCTCCCCCTCCTCCTCTCTCTGTCCCCTCCCCCTTCCTCTCTCTCTCTCCCCCCTCTCTCTCTCTCTCTCTCTCTTACAATCCAATACTCATGTACTCGAAATCACTTATTCATCCACAACATAATCCAGTATTACAACCGTAGATTCTTTCAGGTATCCATGACAGATACGTTAGTCGGAACAGCATGGCAAAATCAACAACAGCCACAGAAAAAGAAAAATGACGAGCACAGTCTCTCCACTGGGCAGTAAATACAATATGCAGTATAAGATCTCACTGGCGTCCCCATGGGAGAGTGCGTGCGCGCATGCGCGCGCGCACACACACCACATACACTTATGCACAGACAAGCGCATGCACACATGTACCCCCCCCCCCCCCCCTCCTCTTTCCGTCTACCTTACAGACACATACCGCAAAGGCATACCACACATACAAATATACCCCCACCCTTCTTTCCCCGACCCTTCCATGTCCGCTCTCTTTCTCTCTAACCTTGCTCCCCCCCACCCCCCCCCCCCCCCCGCTCTCTCCCTCCGTCTTTCTAACGGATACACACATCTGCACGCACACAAGCTCGCTTCCTCACTTCCTCCTATACACCATGATCAGTTTGCATCCATGCCCCTTTTCTGGCATCGATGACAAATGAAAACAATCTGATGATAACAAATATGCACACGCATGTACACAAGCACGCACGCACGCACGCACGCACGCCACGCACGCAGCACCACACACACACACACACACACACACACACATACACACACATACGCACGCGCGCACACACACACACACATACACACACAAGCACGCACGCACGCACGCACGCGCCGCACACACACACACACACACACACACACACACACACACACACACACACACACATATGCATGCATGCGCGCGCGCGCGTGTCTGCATGTGCGCAAACATTATCAGTGTTTACTTTTTTGTTCAATATCAGGAACAGAAGACAGTCTATGTACGGAAAGAAACTCAACGAATAATTCAGAAAGCTTCTTTTCCTTTAGAAGATTATTTTCTTTTTCGAAAAAAAAAAAATCAAACCGGATTTCACCCACACCTTGAGCACACGGTCCAGCTGAGCGGCATACTGGCCGATCTGGAAGCTGAGGTCAGAGGTCAAGGGAATGGAAGCCAGGATGGTGCCAGGTAGGTACTCCATCAGACGGATCAGAAAGATTTCCGACCGCTTCCTCTCTTCAACCCCTTCTGCGGGACAGGATACGCATGCATGTGATTTTTTTTTTTTTTTTTTTTTTTTTTGGTAAATGGTGTACGGGTGACTATGAACTGAGAAAATACTAAAAGTAACCAATCACTCAGCTAAAAAAAAAATCAGTTATGCAACATGATTTTTGATAATGCTAAAGTCTTAAGCAGCGTTTGTACAGGTGAATTTTTGTATCCGCATCACTTATGCACAGAAGAACTTATTAAGTTACCAATCACTCATTCAACAACAACAACAAAATCAGTTACGCAATCTGATTTTTAATTCTGCCAAAGTTTTAAGCAGTGTCTATACAAGAGATTTTTTTGTGTTCGCATCGCATCAAAGCAGCTCCACATATCAGCCAGTAGTTGACTAGGCCCCAGTTCAGTGATCTTCAGTGCCCAACTTAGAAGCGAACGTTCCAGATGTGAACACTCTCATGATTGGGGTGATTAGGATTTAATTAATCAGTCGACACATTCAGCTATCGCAGACACCAGTGGTGGCAAGACTGGGCCGTTCATGGGGCGCTGTGCACGTGAGATGCCAGTCATGGGTTGCTCGGCCTGGTCACAGCGAGTTAACTCTACCATGGTGTGTGCGTGGTAATGTGTGCGTGCGTGTGTGTGTGTGTGTGTGTGTGTGTGTGTGTGTGTGTGTGTGTGTGTGTGTGTGTGTCCGCGCGCGCGCGCGTGCGTGCGTGTATGAGCATGCCGAGTGCATGTATGCTGTGTGTGTAAGTGTTTGTATGTGTGCGCGTGCATGCATGACTGTGTGTGTGTGCGTGCGTGCGTGCGTGCGTGCGCGCGTACTCTGCAATCATAGAAATCCTCCGATAATTACATTTCTGGTGTAAAATAAAATACCCCTGTCACGTACACAATTATCATGCACATCTTTTTGCCTCTAATTATCGAACATTAAAGAAAAACAAGATGCAAAGCATATAAAGGTACTCCCAGTTTATCTTGAATACGCGTGAGATATTCCATAAAGAAGAAAAACCGTTTTGGGCCGTTATTGCCGTTAGTAACGGCTAATCTGGTAAACATCGGCCATCATCTGTGACCCATAATGAACATACCTACAGATTTTTAGAAAGATCGGCCAAGTATTTTCTGAGATATTCCATAAAGAAGAAAAACCGTTATGGGCTGTTATAGCCTTTAGTAACGGACATAACGGTAAAATAAAACATCGGGCATCATCCGTGACCCACAATGAACATACCTACAAATTTTCAGAAATATCGACCGAGTACTTTCTGAGATATTCCATAAAGAGGAAAAAACCGTTTTCGGCCGTTATAGCCGTTAGTAACGGCTATTCTGGTAAACATCGGCCATCATCTGTGACCCATAATGAACATACCTACAATTTTTTAGAAAGATCGGCCAAGTACTTTCTGAGATGTTCCATAAAGAAGAAAAACTGTTACGGGCCGTTATAGCCGTTAGTAACTGATATAACGGTAAACTAAAACATCGGGCATAATCCGTGACCCATAATGGACATACCTACAAATTTTTAGAAAGATCGGCCAGTGCTTCCTGAGATATTCCATAAAGAAGAAAGACAGTTATGGGCCGTTATAGCTGTTAGTAACGGATTATAACGGTAAAAGAAAACATCAGGCATCATCCGTGACCCATAATAAACACACCTACAAATTTTCAGGATCGGCCAAGTACATTCTGAGATATTCCATAAACAAGAGAAACCGTTATGGGCGGTTATAGCCGTTAGTAACGGATATAACGGTAAAGTGAAACATCGGGCACCATCCGTGACCCATAATGAGGTCTACAAACTTTCAGAAAGATCGGCCCAGCAGTTTTGTCTGGAGCGAGTGGAACATATTTTGACCAAAGACGGACGCAGACAGACAGACAGCATTTCTTCGTTCCCATTGTAAAGTACCCCCTGTTCTATAAGAACTGGGAGTACAAAAAAGAGGATGAAGAAAAATGAAAACTGAACTGACCAGTGTTCGCTTGATCGTCCTGCTCTCTGACCAGTGGATGCAGGACAAAGAGCTGACCAGACACGGAGGGCACAGGTCGGGGTGTAGGGAATCCCTTGTCCGCTGCCGCTAACGTCATGATGTTCTTCGCCTCTTGAGAGAGAGAGAGAGAGAGAGAGAGAGAGAGAGAGAGAGAGAGAGAGAGAGAGAGAGAGAGATTATCCTCGTCTTCTTCAGAATTTGTGGCACGTATGCAACACGTGAATTTGATATTAAATTGTGTGTGTGTGTGTGTGTGTGTGTGTGTGTGTGTGTGTGTGTGTGTGTGTGTGTGTGTGTGTTCTGCTTATTTCCTCATAGAATATTTAGATTTGTGAATGTAGTAGACTTAGTGGCCCTTAACTATTCAGAAAATCAAAGCACAAAGCTTTTTTGTTTTCAAACCGTGTAGAAAAATGTGCATTGCATGTTCAATGTTTCTGACACAAAAGAACGACGCTAGTAAAAACGTCCGTGAGAGCACTTTCAGCTTTTACCACTCAAAGGAAAATGAAAACAAACAAACAAAAAAGAAACTTCTGCAATTTTGGTTTTCTCTGCAGCATCATTTGACTAATTTAACTGAAACCAGTCTGTGCAGCAAGAGGTGGGCTGGTAAATCCAGTCTACATCCTAGCAACCCCACTGATCTAAAAAGACCATAGACGCTGCGCCACACTGTGAAGGTTTCATTTCGACACCTCAAAACTGTACTCTTGCGTGTCTGTATCTGACAGTACTAATGTCTTTAGGTCTGTTGCAACAGAAATGGCGAAATGCAGTTGAAAAGAAAAGCCCTTGTAAGTGAGTAAAGGCAATTTCTGAGGGGGGGGGGAGGGGGGGGGGGGTTGGGTTGGGTTAGGGGTGTCGTTTTCCGTGATGCAGGGAGGGGAGGAAGGAGGTTGCTAAAACATGCATTATGTCCCTCCATGTGTCCTAAAACATGCATTATGTCCCTCCATGTGTATGTTATATATATTATATAATTATATTATATATATATATAAAACATTGAGAGCTATTTAAGAACTTTCCTCAAAATAGCACTGTTCAAATAAACCCAATGCCCAGCTCACCTATCACCTCGGGTTTCTTGGAGTCCAGCGAATTGAGCACTTTGAGCACGTAGCCGTGCGGCCACACCTCCGGCAGGTGGTCATTGCGCACCGCCTCTCGGCGCCCGTCCACCTGCACGTGGAAGTTGCGGTCGTCGTAGCTGTCCAGCTCGCGACAGGTCAGCACGTGCAGACCGTAGAGGTCACGGACCAGCTTGCGCACAGTGTCGGTGGACATGTAAGGGCGGTAGTTCTGCAGTTGGGCTGGTTCGATGCTGTTGGGGGTGGTCGCCATCGTGTTTGTTTGTTCTGTCGAGAGTCAGGGTTTTGACAGTATGAAGTGAACGTCAGTCAAAAGACCAGCTACCAACTGGAGGACGTCACTAAGCATGGCGTCCTAATTTCACACGCGCGCGCGCCCCACACACACACACACACACACACACACACACACACACACACACACACGTGAAAATACACAATATGGTAAAAATGTCCTCCCTCAACTGTCAGCCCTAAAAGAAAGCATTTATCTTGTTTGAGCTAAAGAATTAGCGAGGTTTTGTTGTTGTTGCTATTGCTGTTGTTTTGTTTTGTTTTGTTTTGCTTTGCTTTCTTGACAAACGAAGCTGAATCAGAGAGTAGATTGCTAACAACTCTTTCATCTCTGTGTTTTTGAAAGGGGCAGTCGTTAGGTCACGCAGCTTGGATGAACTGATAACACCATTACTTCGTACTCTGCGTTCTATCGTAGACTTGTTTCTTCATACTTTGAGGGAAAACCTGATTCCACTGAACCATTTCTCTTCCGTGCGATATAATGTTCGGTAAAGATTCTTCTTCTTCTTCTGTGTACGCAGGCTGATACTCCTGCGGACACCCCCCGTATAGAAAGGCAAGGATTAATCCCATCTGCCCAACAAAGGGAGTGGAGTTTTGTGTGTGTGACCGTTTTCTATCCCGCCATTAAGGCAGCCATACTCCAACTTCGGGGAAGGTGCATGCTATGTGTAACGTGTCATCCATACCAACGGCCAAACTGGCCTTCTCTTCCGAAAGTTGGTGATGGGATTTTACGTGTGTGCAAGATGTTGTGCGCGCGTTCACACACGGAACCTCGGTTTATAGTCTCATTCGAAGGATTGTATGGGAAATGGGGTCAGAACAAATGTTAACTCCGAGGGAAAAATCCCCCTGTACCGAAACGGCCCGGCGGAGATTCGAACCCGCAACCCCAGGATCACCAAGATTACGAGTCCGGCGCTCTACCACTAAACTAGCTATTCCGACACCATCATGGCATTGCCGGTGTAACGAAAAGTTTTAACTTCCCAAATGGTTTAACTCCCAGGGAGTTAAACTGTTCATTTGTAAATTTTAACAGGGAGTTAAACTAGAATATAAAAAAAACTAACTCCCTCTGTGTTTCAGTTTGACTCCAGGCAGAATTGTTTCCTTCGATATTATTGGTTTGTGCAGATTAGTCACGTGTCCTGAATTTTATTGAAAAATGTGTGTGTTTTTCTGATTGGCTGGCCGACTTCCGTTTTTAGTTTGGCACACGCACACCCCCACTGCTGTGACGAGTCACTCGACAACTTCATCAGATCGGTCCCAAGCAGCCACCCTCTTGTACAAATTGTACAAAAACAGGCACCCCCCCCCCCCCTCCTTTCTCTATCCCCTGTGTCTCACACACAATATTTAATTTCTAATCTATGCCAGCCCTTTTTCTCCTTCCTTCTCTCCCAGATGTAGCGAGTCAGTACAAACAATTTTACGTCACGTCGCGACTACTCGTCATTCTCTCCCCACCTTCCTCACCCTCTCACCCCTCCCCCCCCCCCCCCCCTCACTCCCTAATTTGGCGGCATGACACAATGAAAAATAGAAATTATTCCATTTCTACACCATTTGTGTGTAATGGGTGACTGATAGTCGCACAGATTCCATGAGAGAGAGAGAGAGAGAGAGAGAGAGAGAGAGAGAGAGAGAACGCCAAAGACTGAAGGTACAGTATTTCTACCAAAGGCATCAAACCATTAATTCATGTATACAGACTTTACATACCGATTATATGAAGAAAAAAAAAAGGCATAGTAAAATGTCAAGGACATGCATAGATGAGCACATGAATATGTACATGGACATTTCCTTTCCCTATGATGATGATGATCGTGAACATTAAATCTCCTTCTCCATTCTCTTACCGAAAGACATCTGGGAACAGATGGGTGGGGAGTCATCTTAGTCATGATCAGATTAACTCCCCCTCTGTTACAAAGTAACTCCCTGGGAGTCAGAAAACACGCGTACACATTAACTCCCTGGGGAATTATTCTAAACTGTTAAAAACTGACCTCCCTTAGTGGGCAGGGAGTTAAACTTTTACACACCTGGATTAACTCCCGGGAGTTAATCTGGATATAGTACAAACTCCCAGGGGGGTCATTCTGTTACAGGGTGGGAGTTAAGTCTGATATATGTACAAAATGACTCCCCTTAATGTTTTCAAGAATTTGTTCAGACTTGTACAAAAAAAGATTTTAGAACATTTTGAAGTTTTACTGAGCGGAGTTATTTTGGCACAGGGTGGGATTCATTCTAGTTTAACTCCCAGGGAGTTAAAATTTACATATGAACAGTTTAACTCCCTGGGAGTTAAACCATTCGGGGAGTTAAAACTTTTCGTTACACCGGTCCGTCCAGCGCGTTACAGCAGCTGCAATGCTGAATTTATTCGCTGGGAATACTGTCCACCCCTGGTCATCCATCCGCTATTTTTCTCCAACGAGGCCCCCTGTGACTTTTTATTTGTTTGTTTGTCTGTTTGGTTTTGTTCCCGTTTGTCTAGAGGTCGAAGGGAAAGCGGTGTTTCAGAGCGTTGGAGATGCTCAGTGAATGTTGTCAGGTGTCATGGAAAGTTGGTTCAAGAGAACGGCAAAGTGTGTGCAGGGGAGGGGGGGGGGGGGGGGGATGTGGGAGGCGGGGGAGGGGGGATGTGCGTGCGTGTGTGTGTGTGTGTGTGTGTGTGTGTGTGTGTGTAGAAGTGCGTATGTGCGTGCCTGCAAGCGCGCACATGTGTGTGTGTGTGTGTGTGTGTGTGTGTGCGCGCGCGCGTGCATATGTGTTGTGTGGGTGAGTGTGTTTGTGTGTGCGTGCGTGTGTGTGTGTGTGGAAGTGCGTATGCGCATGCCTGCATGCGCGCACATGAGTGTGTGTGCGTGTGGGGGGGGGGGGAGGGGGGGAGGGGGGAAGGCACGCGTGCGCGCGCTTAGAGGAAAAATTAAGAGAGAAAGGAGACATATGACGAGAGAGAGATAATGAAGACAGGCAAAGACAAAGATAAGAAAGACCAAAAGACTGAAGGCGAAATCTTCAAGACATGCGTCCCGAACACAGCTAATAATGTATGTTTGTGTACTATCTGCCCCACACACACACTCACACACGCACGCACACACACACTCGCACACACATACGCACATACACACACATACACTAACACACACACGCACATGCACACACACTAACACACACGCGCACGCACACACACTAACACACACAAACACACACACACACACACACACACACACACACACACACACACACACACACACACAGGCGCGCGTGTGCGGAAACACAACATTCCAGAGAGAGAGAGAGAGAGAGAGAGAGAGAGAGAGAGAGAGTGAGAGAGAGTGATGCATATATGTGTGCCTCTGTTGTGTGTGTGTGTGTGTGTGTGTGTGTGTGTGTGTGTGTGTGTGTGTGTGTGTGTGCGCGCGTGTGTGTGTGTGCGCGCGCGCGTGCGTGCGCGCGCGAGTGTGTGTGTGTGTGTGTGTGTGTGTGTGTGTGTGTCGTAGGCGTGTGTGTGTGTGTGTGTGTGTGTGTTGTGTGTGTGTGTGTGTGTGTGCCGTGCGTACGTGTGTGTGTGTGTGCCGTGCGTACGTGTGTGTGCGTGCGTGCGTGCGTGTGTGTGTATGTGTGTGTGCCGTGCGTACGTGTGTGTGTGTGTGTGCGTGTGTGTGTGTGTGTGTGTGTGTGTGTGTGTGTGTGTGTGTGTGTGTGTGTGTGATGGACAGAAGAGAAGAGAAGAGAAGAGACTGGCAAAGACAAAGATACGCACATGCAGCAAACACTCACACGCATTGAGAGATGAAGAATAAACAGACGACTTGAAACCTGTTCACCGGCGGAGCAAGACGCACCGAGCCAGCGCTCCGACTAAATGGAGTGAACTTGCTTCTGCCTTGAATTCACAACTAAGAAAAATGTGCCTTACATTGTATTTCGTTTAATTTTTTGTTTCTCTCATTCTCAAAGAAAGGAGACTTTATATCGACTTTTCAGAATGGACGGATACTTTGTGTAAAAAAAAGGGGAAGAAAAAAAAAAAAAAAAAGAAAAAAAAGAGGAAAAAAATGTGGTGTTTTCAGTGACGAGTGTTTTTGTGTGTGTGTGTGCCCTCCACCTTTCACCAAATATTGGACGGTTTTTAAGGAACATCGATCTCCTGTGCGTTTAGTTATTTGCGTGTTTTCTCCCTCTCTTGTTCGTGGTCAATGCGAAAATGGCACCGAAGAAAACTCCGTCAAAACAAAAGAAACGCACCAACAGACCAAGCAGCAGTCCAGGCCACAGTGAAGAAGGCGC
>CM065718.1:48915883-48923383 GCA_033310375.1 Conus canariensis | reverse complement strand
TGTTGTTTTTTTTGGTCCGTTTTGGCACATAATATAGAACATTGTATATATTTGAATGTGAATTTTCAAGACTTGAATGGCAACGAACGGCGTTCAAGTGCAGACTTCAAGTGCTGAGTACACTTTTAACATTATAATTCTTGTTGTTATCATTGGTTTATTTAAGACTTTCTCCACGTTTTGTTTCTTATGTTATACGTATACAGCCCGTGTCGGTACATACATTAGCAATATCGACATCTCGCAAAGAATGTTGTCTGGTACAAAGATAGCAGGTATAGCTCATAGCCAAATGGACGGTATTAATTCACATCGGGGTAATTACGCAAGCCATGATTACGATGATTGTTCAAATGCATGCTGTGGTAAAGTATACTCCTTTTTGCTTGGCCCTTGTGACATTGAACTGGATTCCTGTTTGTTGCTTTTTTCCTCTTGTGGCACTTGATGGTTTTTTATTTAATGTTTTTGACTACAAGGAAAACACCATGGATTCAGTAGGTAACAAGGTAAACATGTTAACAATTTCATCATTAAACTGTCAAGGTCTAGGGAATTATCAGAAAAGAAGAGATATATTTCATTATTTAAGAAAAAAACAATACTCTATATACTGCCTACAAGATACTCATTTTGAAAAAGATACGGAAAAGTGCATTAAAGCGGAATGGGGGTATGACTGCTTTTTCTCCTCATACAGATCTAATGCTCGAGGAGTAGCAATACTATTTAACAATAATTTCGAATTCAAAATAAATAAGGTGGAAACAGATATGCAGGGTAACTTTATCATCATATCATTTACAACAAATGAAAAGGAACTGTTGCTAGTAAGTGTTTATGGACCAAACAAAGACGACCCAGCATTCTATGAGGAACTCACAAATAAGATTAAAACGTACAAAAATAACAACGTTATTGTGGTGGGGGATTTTAATATGGTACTAGAACAGGAAATTGATTGTTACAATTATAAACACATAAATAACCCAAAAGCTAAAAAAGCAGTTGAGGATATGATACAAGATTTGTCATTAGCAGATATATGGAGAGAAAACAACCCGGATTGTAGGAGATACACATGGCGTAGACCTACCCCCTTGCAACAAAGTAGGCTAGACTTCTTCCTTCTGTCAGAATATTTAATCTGGTATTTTGAAGATGCTGACATTTTACCAGGCTATAGATCTGATCATTCACTGATTACACTAAAGCTTCAATTCGGAAAGGAGATTAAACACAAAACTTTTTGGAAATTTAATACATCTCTACTAAAAGATAAAGAATATGTAGACGGAATAAATAATCTAATAGAAGAAATAACAAAGGAATACACAGATAAAGACGAGGGGAATGATATTAATGCTAACAATAGCCAAGATGAAAACCAGTCGAACAGCTCAGACCCTAAACTAACAGTGTCTGATCGGGTCTTTCTTGACTTCTTATTAATGAAGATAAGAGATAAATCCATCCAGTATGCCACAATTAAAAAAAGAGAATCACAATGTAAAGAAAACAGCCTTATGCAAACTATTAAAGATATTGAGAGTAAAGAACTTAAATCAGAGGAGGATTTGAAGACAATTGAAGAGAGTAATAGAGAACTGATATCACTAAGAGAAAAGGTTATGAATGGTGTACTACTAAGATCAAAAGCAAGATGGGTTGCAGATGGGGAAAAGGTTAGTAAATATTTCTGCAGTTTAGAAAAGCGTAACTTTATTAGCAAACAAATTGTAAAACTACTGGATGGACAAGGTAATATACTGGACAAACCAGAAGACATAAAAGTTACAGTAAAACATTTTTATGAGGATCTATACCGAAAAAGATCAACTGTGAAATGCAATATTGAAGATTTGGTGAATAAGATACCGAAACTAACAGAAGAACAGACTAAATCATTACAAGGTGAAATAACAATAGAAGAAGCAGGGATTGCATTGAAAAATATGAAGAACGGAAAAAGCCCTGGATCGGATGGGTTTGGAGCTGAGTTTTTCAAATCTTTTTGGAAACAAATCGGCGTGTTTGTAACCCGAGCTCTAAATGAAAGTTTCAGAGAAGGCGAACTATCAAACACCCAGAAAGAAGGTATTATAATCTGTATACCCAAAGAAGGAAAACCAAAAGAATATGTAAAAAACTGGAGACCTATTTCACTTTTAAACCTTATATACAAAATTGGCTCCGCTTGTATTGCTAACAGAATTAAAAAGGTCCTTCCATCACTGATTAGTGAAGACCAGACAGGATTTGTCCCAAATAGATACATAGGTAGTAACATTAGGTTAATTTATGACATAATACACCATCTCAACATAAATAATATCCCAGGGATGCTAATTAATTTAGACTTCGAAAAGGCGTTCGACTCGTTAGATTGGGATTTTATGCACAAAGTGCTGGAGGCTGTAGGTTTAGGTAAAGATATATGTAAATGGATAGAAGTATTCTACAAAAACATTAAGTCTACTGTTATCGTAAATGGCCAAACATCACCATGGTTCTCAATAGAAAGGGGTTGTAGGCAAGGAGATCCAGTTTCACCATATATCTTCGTATTATGTGCAGAAATATTATCCGTAATGATCAAAGAAGAAAATAGTATTGAAGGTATACAAATCGGGGAGAAAGAACACAAGATATCACAATTTGCCGACGACACTCAATGATGAACACAGGGAATAAGAAATCATTTGAAAAATCTATCGAGATTCTCGATAGGTTTGGGAAAACATCAGGTTTATTCTTAAACAAAGAGAAAACACAAGTAATTTGGCTTGGAAGACAAAAGCATAGTGAAATAAGATATATGGAACATTTAAAGATGATCTGGAATCCAAAAGAATTCAAAATATTAGGAATTTGGTTTACTCAGGACTTAACACACATGGAAAAAAGAAACTACAAAGATAGAATGATAGAAGTGAAGGCACTATTTAAAATTTGGCTAAAGAGAATCATTACCCCTTTAGGAAGAATTGCTGTCTTAAAATCATTAATTCTGTCAAAACTGACTTACCTATGGTTGATGCTTCCAAATCCACCTGACACATTTGTTAAAGAATTACAAGACTTATGTTACTGGTTTGTATGGAATAAAAAACAAGACAGAATTAGTCGAAAAACAGTTATTAAAGATGTACAGGATGGTGGGTTGAATCTACCTGACATAAATGCTCTCATCACTGCTTTAAAATTAACATGGATAAAAAGACTGAGACAAACAACACACAGATGGAGAGACATGTTGATCTTTTCATACCCAATTATTGAGAACATTGAGAAGTACTCTCCAAACCATCTGTGCATCACCACTCAAGACAATGTTTTCTGGAAACATGTATTCATGTCGTATAAGCAGTTCTATTATAAAATAAAACCAGAAAATGCTAGAGAACTACTTGCAGAACCAATCCTTTACAATGAACATTTTAAAAATAGGAAATAAACTAATAAAACACAAAAACTGGAACAATAGAAATGTATTTAGAGTATCTGATTTGTTTCAAGCAAATGGAGATTCACTATCCCATGAGGAATTTAGAACAAAGTATAACATTGAAATAGATTTCCTATCTTATGGTGGATGTTATATTATCCATTAAACGATACATCAGGGAACAAGGATTTGAGAATGAGATAAAAGATAACATTGAAGCAGAAGTCAGCACAGCATTAAAGAAAATATATTCTGTAGATAAAGGTTCCAAAACTTATTACAGAATTATAGTAAAAGATAACTGGGAACCAAACTGTTGTGCAAAATGGACGGAGAAGCTGAATAGACAGATTACCTTGGAAGAAATGTTTTAGAAAAATTCATCAAATTAAGGATATTAAGCTAAAATGGATGCAAATGAGAATAGTGCATCGAATAATTGCAACTAATGTAGCTCTGAAAGAAATGGGAATAGTAGAAAGTTACAACTGTAGTTTCTGTGAAGAGGAAAAAGACAGCATTGAACATATGTTCTGGAGATGCATACACGTCAATGATTTCTGGAAATCATTGCAAGAAGTAATAAAAGGAAAGTGTTTAATAGCGAATAATCTGTCTCTGACTGAAAACACAATAATATTTGGAGCAGATGACAATTCCACAACTGATACTACATTCGATCTTATAATACTGATAGCCAAATACTACATTTTTAGCTGTAAAATAAACAAATGTAAGCCTTCAATAACAGTATTTCTAAAAATACTAAAGAGAAGATATAATCTTGAAAAATACATAGCAACTGTACAATTGAATCTGCAAAAATTTAACACTAATTGGATCAATTATGAAGTATTATTTGAAAATTGATAATCAAAATCATAAGATACCTGGATTTAATACGTGCATGAGAGGATATGTTCAGGATGTGTAGGTAATTTCATAAGGTATTCAAATATCATTGAGTGTGGTTGTAGCCTGTGGCCCGCTGCTTGTCTGGCATGGCGATGCCGCGGCTGGGACCCGTAGGCCGATCGGCAACTTAGCTGGTAGGTTGGTTTGTTGGTTGGTCGGCGGGGCACGGCTGTGGTGTAGCGATGTCATATTGGTAGCGGGCTGAAGAACATATAATTAACTTTCTTTTGATTGTTAAAGAAATATAAAGACACTGATGGACGGGATTTCGGTGCTGGTGTGTTCACTCAGCTGGGAAATGCTTACGTCTGTTTAAATCTATATTTTGAAGGATCATTACAGTGAACATAATTATGTTATGCGTTATATACAACAGCTATCACATGGTACCACACGGAGAAAACATTACTTCATTATTATAAATTGTATAATTATGTATATTGTTTAAGTTATTATTAATTCATAAGAAGAGAGAAAGTGGGGGTGTGGGTGGGTAGGGACGGGAGGGGTGTGAGTGAAGTGAGCGGGTGTGTTTGTTTGCCTTTATGTGCTTGTAGTTTGTAAGAACTCAGAGGATTGTGCATAGTGATTTTTGTTTGTTTGTGTATGTGTGTATATCCAACAAAAAGAAAACAACCTTTCCTCGGCATACATTGAACTCTCACTCAAATCCTTTCAAGCCGATAAAAAAGATAACTCGTTTCTAATACGTTTCACGGATTATTTACTACAATAATGTCAAACATGTACAAATATGATTAAACAACAAAAAATATGTGATAATTTGCATCCGGAAATGTACAGCAAAGAGAAAGATCATGTTGATGAAAGAATGGAGATGAGAGAAAGAAGGAACTGTGGAATGGAAGAGAGAGAATGAGGAAAGAAATAAAAAAAAATATATCAAAAAAAAAAAAAAGAATAAACAGACAGATTGATTGACGCAGATACTGAGACTGGCGCATAAAACAGACAGACAGACAGACAGACAGACAGACAGACAGACAGAGAGAGAGAGAGAGAGAGAGAGAGAGAGAGGAGAGCTACCAGCATTCGTGCCAAAGTGTGTTTTCGATAAAACAGGATTCTGTGTGACATGCCTTACAGCAAAGCAGGTCAGAGCGGAGGGGCCTGTGCTTCGCAAGACACTGGGCCTACAGTGAGATAAGTGGTGTTTTTTTTTGTTTGTTTGTTTGTGTGTGTGTGTGTTTTTTTTTTTGGGAGGGAGGGGGGAGTGGGACTATCTCAAATTGTCTGTGAACTTTAACTTTTCAGAATTACAACTTTGCCTTCCGATTTCGTACGTTTGCCCTACAGTTCTATAATAGCGCCCAATACGTCTTCTTTAATATCAGTCGAAGCTGAAATTCTCTTGCTCTGTCTGTCTTGTGAACAAAGGATCTCAGCTAATAGTTCGTGTGTGCGCGTGCCATTTCAAAGCTGACTGAGTGCAAGTCTTCCAATACTTCCTGCTTACAAAACTGAATCCAACTGAATTGAGTTACATGGCAAAACTCCGCTCCCGCAACGTGCAGCCGTTTCATGCGAAGTAGTCAGCTGTCATGTTTGATCCCCCCCCCCCCCCCCCCCCCCCCCCCCCCCCCCCCCCCCCCCCCCCCCCCCCCCCCCCCCCCCCCCCCCCCCTTGTTTTAAGGTATAGTTATACTGCTGAGTCTCCTGCTTCGGTAAGCAGTGACTACCTTTTTGTTACATGCTCATGCTTGAAAAGAAAATCTTGGAAACTAGCAAGACGTTTGTCCGCTCCCTTGAAAATGACATTTTTCAACGGGCTTATATTAGGGTGCTTCACTATCGAATAAAATATTACTGAATGTAGCATCGCTGTATGAACCAAGATTTTTTTTTTAAATTCTGTTTAGTTTGTCTTTCTTTTCAATGCCAGGAAAATACTCCACATACATACATTCTATCTTCAACCAGTTAAAGTTCGACACTGTTTGTCTCCTTGAGTGCACTGCAAGATACTTGTCAGGATTCTGCTGAACCGCCTTATAATACACCTTGAGCAAGAGCTTTTGCCGGAGAGCCAGTGCGGCTTCAGAAAAGACAGAAGAACCATTGATATTAGTATCCGCTGCAGACAGCTCCAATACAAATGTCCAGAACAAAATGCCGACCTGTTCTCCACCTATGCCGACCTGACCAAGGCCTTCGATAACTGTCTGTAGAGAGGGCCTGTGGAAGATCATGGCCAGATACGGATACCCACCGAAATTCAACTCTATGGTGCAGCAATTCCATGATGGCATGCAGGCCCGTATCTTGGACGATAGGGAGTCATCTAGCACATTCCCTGTCACAAATGGCGTGAAGCAAGGCTGTGTTTTGGAATCCACTCTGTTCGGCATAATTTTCTCTGCAATGCTGACTGATGCCTTCAGAGAAGGAGACATGGACATCGACATCAGATTCAGAACAGATGGAAAGCTGTATAACCTCAAAAGGCTCCAGGCAAATTCTAAGGTTCTGACAGACATCAAGGACTTTCTGTTTGCTGATGACTGCGCTCTCAATGTTGGCTCAGAAACTGACATGCACTCAAGCATCAACAAGTTTTCCGTAGCCTGCACCAACTTCGGTCTCACCATTAATACAATGAAGACGAAGTGCTGCATCAACGCGCGCCAGGCAAACCCTACGATGAGCCTTACACCACAGTCAATGGTGTGAGACTTGCTGCAGTGAGTAAATTCACCTACCTTGGCAGCACACTGTTCCAGAACGTCACCATCGACGATGAAGTGAGCATCAGAATTGTAGAAGCAAGTGCAACCTTCGGCAGACTACGCTCCAACGTTTGGAATAGAAGAGGAATCAGTCTAGAGACCAAGCTGAAGGTGTACAGAGCAGTTGTTCTGCCCACATCCCTCTAGGCATGTGAAATGTGGACAGTGTACCAACGGCATGCCAAGAAGCTGAATCATTTCCACACAACTTGCCTCAGAAGATTGTTGAACATAAAGTGGCAGGGCAAAATCCGAGACACAAAGGTACTCGACCAAGCAGACCAGCCGAGCATCCACATCATCCTGATGCTGTCTCAGCTTCGATGGGCAGGTCATGTAGCTCCCATGTCAGGCCACCGGCTACCCAAAAGACTCTTATATGGTGAGGAA
>CM065718.1:48900883-48908383 GCA_033310375.1 Conus canariensis | reverse complement strand
CTCGAACACCTCGGACCAGCAACCCGTAGAAACCAAGACTGGTTTGATGAGGATGACGCAGAAGTGCAGACACTGCTGTCAGAGAAACACCAGCTGTTCAGAGCGCACCAGAATGACCCCACATCACAAGCTTAGAATGATGCCTTCACCAGCGCAAAACAACAAGTGCAGAAGAGGCTTCGCGACATTTCCAAACCTTTCCCTACCTCCCTCTGTAGTCTTTCGTACCTGTAGATGGTTTACTTTATGCATTTTTTTCACTAATTTCCCGACTTTTCAAACATTTTCCTCTACCTTTTCCCTACTTTTCTCTATTCCTCGCTACTTTTTCCTACTTTTAAGAAATATTTTCCTGCATTTCCCCCAATTCTTCCGACTTTTTACAACCATTACTTACTTTCACCACTCTTTCACTACCTGATTTATTATGCTTTCTCCGTGATTTTCCCGTCTTCTTACCTGTGCCCATCTTTTAGCACTTTCAACTTTCACTTTTCTCACCTTTTTCTACCTTTCACTGCCTTCCTCTACTCTTCTCTACTTGTTCTTGTTTTTCTTACATACGTTCTCCTTTCTTGACTTTTTTACTTTTAAGTACTTTCCATGCTGTTACCTACTGGGTTTGTTTTTTTACCCACCACCCCCTATTTCTCCCGTTTGAAAATGCCAATACTCTACTATTATTTCCGACTTTTTAAACCCCCTTTTTTTTATACACTTCCTCTTACTTTTCCCACTTTTCTGAATTTTTCTACCCGTTTTTTTTCATTATTGTTTACGCTCCTCAATTTTTTCCTTACTTTTTTTTATATGCATTCACCCATTTTTTCTACTTTAGTTTTACTCTTCCCCTACCGTTATCTTCTCCTCTTTCTTCTTCCCTGCAACCTTGTAAAAATATTTTCACCTACTTTTCGCATTTTACTTATATTTCTTTTTTTTTTTTAAAGAAACCTTTCCCTGCTATTCTGTGCTCTTTCCTGCTACTTCCTATTAATTGTGAACACACTTTCCCCGATTTTTCCTCTTTAGAGGTTTCCCTTTCCCTTTCTTTTCAGGAAACTCTTTACTCTTTCCTCCTTTTCCTATTTTTCTTATGTACATTAACTTTTGTTTTCGACTTTTCTGACCTTTTTTTCCCCCTATTTTTCCCAAACTATTCTCCACTCTTCCCAATTCAAACTCATATTTTTTCACAATTTTTTTTTTGTTTTTTTTTTTTTTGGGGGGGGGGGGGGGGGGGGGGGGGGGGGGGGGCTTTTCCCTACCTTTACAGATCTTTCTCTGGTTTTCCTCCTGCTTGTATATACTTTCCCTTGTTTTTCCCCATTTTTCTGACTTTTCCCTCTATTATTCTACACTCGTTCCTACCTTCCCCTACTCTTCTTATAAACTTTCCCAGACTATTCACATTTTTCCCACCTTAACAAATCCCCCCCCCCCCCACCCCGTACTTTTCTCTGCTTTCTTGTAAGCTTTCCCCTACCCTCCCACTGTCCTTGCTTTTGCACCTTCTTCCTATTTTTCTGTATCTTTATCTGCTTTTCTTGTATACTTTCCACAGTTCTTAACCATTTTCATCACTTTTGGCTAGAAGCTGGCTTTCTTATTTTCCGCTTTTTGTCTGCTCTTCGCAACCTTTCGTTACTTCCAGACTTTTTCCTACTTCCTTTTTCTTTTCTTTCAACATACCTTTTCTTCTTTTTCACGACCTTTCTCTCTATCCCTGTACTCTTCTCCATATATGTTGTTCTTTGCTAAATAAATATCTCCCCTTCCTCCCCTCCTCTCTCCCCTAACTTTTCTACCCCATACAAATGATCACTGGAAGACAGCCACTTTGTGCAAACGCATGCAAAGTGCGTGTGTTGTTCTGAGAGAATTCTGCATGCAGCTTAGCTTTTCGCTGCTAACGGACATGATCAAACGCTACCTCACTCAAATCGAATCGGCATGATGTAAAGACCCGGCACTCCTCATAATAGGGTAGAGGCTTAGAATGTGTACCAGTTTCCAATTTGTACCGCACTGATTTCAGTAAAACCATTGGCTGAAATTTTCCAGTTGGTCTCTATTTCAGGGTGTTGGCTTATGGCGCAAACTACAATGGTGGCATCCACTTCACGTGAAAAGCGGTAAGTGATGACATGTTTTCCTCGTCGTTGCTGTTAAAATATCAGCACAAAAAATGTGTGGCAGAGAACCTTAAGACATACGTTTGAAAAAATGTTAGGTATTTGTGGATTACTTCTGTCACACACAGATAAATAGATCGTAGACTCCGGTTTTTTGGTGTTGTTGTTGTTGTTGTTGTTTGTTGTTTTTTATATATATTTTCACCATTGCGCCAAGGGGGGTTCATGTGTACTGTTACTAGCATAGCTACATATTGCACCATTCAGTAGCGCACATATTGTACCAGTGGTACGATTTGAAAGCCACTTGGTACAAAATGTATGCTAAGAAATAAGAGATGTGTTTTCTTTCATTCATAATGTTTAAGATTAGATATTGACTGACAACATTGTTGGCAGCAGTAATGAATTTATATTGTTGAAAAAAATACTTGAATAATAGTATAAATGCGATTTTTTTTTCAGGCAGTATGGTGCTTGGAGTACAGAAGACATGGAACGGGCAATGGCATCATACAGAAATGGGGATCAAGGATTAAATGAGATTTGTCGACTGTACGGGGTCCCCAAACCAACACTGAAGAGACACCTCCTGTCAAACAACAAGTTCGCCAACGGTTGACAAAAACGTTTTGGAAGGCAGTGCATTCTGACTGAAAAATTAGAAAGAGAACTTGTGGAACATGTGCTACTTTTACAAGATCATTTGTTTAAGGTAACGCGTAAAGATTTAATGCTGGCGTTCCAGGTAGCTGCGAGAAATCAACTTTGCCATGCCTTCAATAAAACGAAGCAAACTTCGGGAAAAAACGTGGTTTTCATGATTTCTGAAAAGACATCCTGAGCTGGGGCTTCGGCAGCCTGAAGGAACATCTCAGGCTCGAAAGGAAGGCTTCAACAGGAATGAAGTGAATCATTTCTTTGATCTCTTGGAGAGAACAGTTGAGGATAATGAGATCGATGCTATCAAAGTCTACAACATGGATGAAGCAGGAATACATACAGTTCACAGGCCACCTAAAGTGATCGCAAAGAAAGGTGTCAAACAACAAGCGGAGAGCGAGGCGTTAATACAACCGTTGTATGCTGTGTTAGTGCGTCTGGAAACTATGTCCCCCCCCCCCCCCCTCCCCTCTTTAATACTTTTGAAACGGAAAAGAATGACCGATGCTTTGGCAGAGGGAGCACGGCCAGGAAGCCAGGTCATCTGCAATGAATCAGGGTGGATGGAAAGACACATTTTCGTACGGTGGCTGCAGCATTTCATCAACTGCACAAAGCCAACACGTCAGAGACCTGTCATACTCATTTTAGATGGCCATAACACTCACACAAAAAAAATGTTGAAGCAATCGACTTAGCAAGACAACATGGCATCATCATGATTTTACTACCACCACACTCCACACACCGGATGCAGCCACTAGATGTGGCGTTCTTCAGGCCTCTCAAGCTCTACTATAACCAAGCAGTTGAAAAATGGCTGAGAACAAACCCTGGGAGAAAAATGACCACGTACAATGTGAGCGCACTGTTCGCTGAAGCGTACACCAAAGCTGCAACAATGGCGACAGCAGTGAATGGCTTTGAACGCTGTGGAATCTGGCCCTGTTCCAGACATGTCTTTGAGGAGTATGATTTCTTGCCACCCACTGTCTCCCCGCCAGTGTTGTCTCCTTCACCTTCAGTTGATGTGGGTTCACTGTCTTCACCAGAGCCACCAGTTCCGCCACGTCCAGTAAGGCCTGACAAGGGCAGCTTGCCACCACCTGTGCCACCAAGACCATCCCCACCTCCTTTACCACCACGGTCTTCAAGGCTTCAAGGTCCAGAGACATCCCAGTTGCCACGACCAGAAATACACAGTCCCATTCCCGCCAGACCTGAAAAAGAAAACAACAACCGGACACACGTCGATTCTGTCAGAAGCATCACTGTGAAGATTATTCAGACTAATCCAGATCGAAGCTGCTTCTTCAGAAGTGTGGCGATATCCCAAGACCAGCGATTGCAGAATGCGGTGAGGAATAGAAACTACTTTCCTGTGGACGACACTCTGCTACGAATGAAAGAAAAAACGCTGGCTGACAAACTAAGGGCTGAGGTAACAGATTACATCTGTGACGACTTTCAGTCATACTCTGCCCTTCCTCTGGACGTTATAAACGCTGATCTACCACAGGGTGCAAGACGATACAAGTCAATGGAAGAAAGACTGTGCGCAATGTCAGACCCAAAATCAATGCCGGGAGAACTTGAGGTCGTTGCCATGTCTAAGGTCCTCAAGAAACCCATCATTGTTGTGGAAAACAATCTCCACAGCATCATGAAATATGGGGTGGGGGGATTTTGAAGAACAGTGTCCACTGCACGTCATGTACACAGCGAGGGTCGCGGACGTGGGCCACTATGACTGCGTTATCGCCTCTGAAAATGAAGGTCAGTTAACTTGAATTAGTAAATCAACACGTTAATCATCAACACTTTTATTCAGAAGGTAGAGCGATTACATCAGTACCTTTTGGATTTGTTTTTTTCTTTAACCATTCATTTTGAGAAAACAAATGTCTAAAAGTCATTCTCATATAGGCCTATAACGACGATCAACATTCAAACTTTGACCAAGCCGAGAGAAAGATAAAGAAATGATCCAAGTTCCTACTGTGCTGTTTTCTAAAAACGGAAGATGTTTTTTGTCACATCAATACAAAAAATGAAAGGTGATAACACACAGCAGGTCTCCTCATATTGTGGTTACTCTATTACAGGACATAGTGAACCGATCCCCTGCGGAGAACACCCAGGCCAACAGCCTACCTGTGAGGACCACCCAGGCCAACAGACTACCTGTGAGGACCACCCAGGCCAACAGTCTACCTGTGAGGACCACCCAGGCCAACAGCCTACCTGTGGGGACCACCCATGCCAACAGTCTACCTGTGAGGACCACCCAGGCCAACAGCCTACCTGTGAGGACCACCCAGGCCAACAGACTACCTGTGAGGACCACCCAGGCCAACAGCCTACCTGTGAGGACCACCCAGGCCAACAGACTACCTGTGAGGACCACCCAGGCCAACAGCCTACCTGTGAGGACCACCCAGGCCAACAGACTACCTGTGAGGACCACCCAGGCCAACAGTCTACCTGTGAGGACCACCCAGGCCAACAGACTACCTGTGAGGACCACCCAGGCCAACAGTCTACCTGTGAGACCACCCAGGCCAACAGACTACCTGTGAGGACCACCCAGGCCAGCAGCCTCAAACAGCAGAACACAAAGGTCAGCAGGTAGGAGTCTCAGCCTTTCATCCTCACACCAAACGGACAACTTGCTACCCCAGACCAGACAGGTCAGGATCTTTCTCCCAACGGGAACAATGGCTGTCAGTCAGCAAAAATTCTCTCCACTGCAGACGTACATATCCCCTGTGCCAACAAGGGAACCCCAGTCTCCTGAAAAGGAGCTGTAAAAGGGGCAAGTCTGTAATCCTTACCTCTAGCCCTTATAAAGCGTCTCTCATGACGGCAACAGAGAGATGGTCAAAACGAGAGAGCAAAAAGGAAGTGACTCGTGCAATCGAAAAAAGAACAAGATGCAAAGCATATAAACGTACTCCCAGTTTATCCTGAATAGGCGTGAGATATTCCATAAAGAGGAAAAATCGTCTTGGGCTGGTGTAACCGTTAGTAATGGCTATCTGGTAAACATCGGCCATCGTCTGTGACCTGTAATGAACATACTTACAAATTTTCAGAAAGATCGGCCAAGAACTCTCTGAGATTTTCCATAAAGAAGAAAACCATTATGGGCCGCTAGTAACGGCTATAACGTAAACTTAAACATCGGGCATCTCTGTGACCCATAATGAACATACCTACAAATTTTCAGAAAGATAGGCCACTTACTTTCTGAGATATTCCATAAAAACAAAAACTGTTATGGGTCGTTATAGCCGTTAGTAACGGCTATAACGGTAAACTAAAACATCGGGCATCATCTGTGACCCATAATGAACATACCTGCTAATTTTCACAAGATCGGCCAAGTACTTTCTGAGATATTCCATAAAGAAGAAAAACCGCTACAGCCGTTAGTAACTGGTATAACGGTAAACTAAAACATCGCTCATTATTCGTGACCCATAATGAACATACCTACAAATTTTCAGAAAGATCGGCCAAGTACTTTCTGAGATATTCCATAAAGAAGAAAACCCGTTACAGGCCGTTACAGCCGTTAGTAACGGCTATAATGGGGTAAACTGAAACATCAGGCATCATCCGTGACGCATAATGAACATACCTGCTAATTTTCACAAAGATCGGCCAAGTACTTTCTGAGATATTCCATAAAGAAGAAAAACCGTTACAGCCGTTAGTAACGGCTCCAACGGTAAACTAAAACGTCGGGCATCATTCGTGACCCATAATGATGATACCTGCTAATTTTCATAAAGATCGGCCAAGTACTTTGTGAGATATTCCATAAAGAAGAAAAACCGTTACAGCCGTTAGTAACGGCTATAACGGGGCAAACTAAAACATCAGGCATCATCCGTGACCCATAATAAACATACCTGCTAATTTTCACAAAGATCGGCCAAGTATTTTCTTAGATATGCCATAAGAAGAAAAACCGTTACAGGCCGTTACAGCCGTTAGTAACGGCTATAACGGTAAACTAAAACATCGCTCATTATTCGTGACCCATAACGAACATACCTACAAATTTTCAGAAAGATCGGCCAAGTACTTTCTGAGATATTCCATAAAGAAGAAAACCCGTTACAGGCTGTTACAGCCGTTAGTAACGACTATAACGGGCTAAATGAAAACATCGGGCATCATCCGTGACCATTAATGAACATACATACAAACTTACAGAAAGATCGGCCGAGTACTTTGTGAGATATTCCATAAAGAAGAAAAACCGTTACAGCCGTTAGTAACGGCTACAACGGGGTAAACTAAAACATCGGGCATCATCTGTGACCCATAATGAACATACCTGCTAATTTTCATAAAGGTCGGCCAAGTACTTTCTGAGATATTCCATAAAAAAATGAAAAACCGTTACAGACCGTTACAGCCGCTAGTAATGGTTATAACGGTAAACTTAAACATCGCTCATTATTCATGACCCATAATGAACATACCTACAAATTTTCAGAAAGATCGGCCAAGTACTTTCTGAGATATTCCATAAAGAAGAAAAACCGTTACAGGCCGTTACAGCCGTTAGTAACGGCTATAACGAGGTAAACTAAAACATCGGGCATCATCCGTGACCCATAATGAAGGTACCTGCTCATTTTACAAAGGTCGGCCAAGTACTTTCTGAGATATTCCATAAAGAAGAAAA
>CM065718.1:48885122-48895122 GCA_033310375.1 Conus canariensis | reverse complement strand
TTGAAAAGAAAATGTGAAGAAAAGGGTAAGAAAATGAAAAAAAAAAATAGCGATCCAGCGTGTTCATTTTTACATCGTGAGACATTTCATTTTTATCAGCCGACAGAACTCCTGGATGTCTGTCGATGAAGATTGACTTTACTAGAAGTTGTTCGATGTCCCTCTTTTTCTTCAGTCGGGTGGAATTAAGCATAGACCACCACCCCCTTCCATTCCCATTCCTCCTCTCTCTCTCTCTCTCTCTTTCTCGCACAGCCACACCCAAGCCTGTTCTGCCGCGCTCCTAGCGCCAGCAATCCATAGGAAGCTGTTGATCCCGGTGTCGTATAATATCTGGGAACCGTGATATCTGGGAACGCGTTCCCAGATTTACCGTGATATCTGGGAACGCGTTCCCAGATTTCCTGAACTTCCAATCGTGAAATCTGGGAACGCGTTCCCAGATATCACGGTAAATCTGGGAACGCGTGCTAAAAAAAAAAAAAAAAAGTGACAAGAAGGCCAAAGATCTCAGTTGCACCTAAATAAATTGTTTCCTACCTTATCTCGAAAATCCATTTTTTTTGTCTTCTTTCTGCCCTTCTGAGCTCTGAAAGACCACGTTTCCAGATATCACGGGCTTTCCCAGATATCACAGTACATTTTGGGAACGCGTTCCCCCCCCAAAATCTGTGATATCTGGAAAGCCTTCCCAGATATCACGTTCCCAGATTTCACGCGACACCGGGTCACTCGCAGAAGAAGACCTTCACAGTGCCACTTAACGAGGATATTGCCGGTATTCCAGCGTTGTCGTGTCATAGTTTTATATGTGGTTAGCGTGGCCTGTCCTAGTCTGGGAAGTGTGTTAGGATTCAGGGACCGTATGCGCTACTAAATCGTTTAGTTCAGTGACGCACCCGCCTATTTTGCGGCAATTAGAACGCATTCTTTCCGTTTAGGTCAGTGGGACAGATAAGCATACATGCGCAGGGTATATCCTCCCCCTCTCCTGTCCCTCACCACCATCCCCCTCCCTCCTCAAATCATCCTTCCCCCACCTCCTTTCTCGTGAGCTAGCCCCTCATCCCCCCCCCCCCTCCCTCCTATACTGACAACAGTATTCGCTTAGTCACAGAATAACCCGCCTATCCACCCACCCCGTAAGTACGTCCTTCTCCCCCCCCCCCCCCCCCCACCCTCCACCTTCTCTCCCCAAGCTCATCCAAACCCCACCTCCCGCCCTCTGAGTGGAATTTATCACTGTTCTACTCGGTCCTTCCCCATTCATCATTTCCTTCCTTGCCCTCCTTTCAAACAACAGTCCCCATGAATATGTTGACAACGAAAATATCCAAAACTTACATACGTTCGGACTTTGTTATTTAATTATGAGAAGGAACACTGGTTTTTGTTATTTCCTAAGTTGTTAATACTTTGTGATGATTGTAAATACCGAAATGGCCTTTTGTTTATTTGTTTGGTCTCTTTTTTCTTTTGTGTCATACTGAAAACATTCTGTGGAATGTCTGACAGTGTTTTTTGTTTCCTCTACATGAATTGTTTGGTTATAAGTTACAAATAAATTAACAATATTGCTAAAAAGCAAATCATTACTGGTATTCGTATCTCTCTCTCTCTCTCTCTCTCTCTCTCTCTCTCTCTCTCTCTCTTCCACCCCCCAAATCTGTCTTCCCTCACTCATTGCGCCTCTCTTTCCTTCTCACACAAACGTGAATTTTCTCTTGCATTCAGTATTGAGAAGACGATAAAAAACACTCCTGCACAACACACACAACCCTGTTGGTTTTATTGACAGAGCCTCGTAGGTCCTGAATTGGTCAGCCTCTTTAACCAGCGGCCTCCTCCAGCTTAGCCAGGGTGCTGAAACAACAACAGGAAAATTTCATTCCAAGGTACTACCTTTTTAATTCTATAGCAGTGAGTGGATCGGACACCACAGTCAATGGATATAACTGAATGCCAATCAAAAGGCATCCACGCGTCGGCATTTTGAATGTATAGCCCCGTATCTCAAAGTAAACAAGCCGTCAACTGAAGATTTATCATAAGGAACTGACAAAATTGTCGATTTTGGTTTTGTTTGGCTTCCCCTTAAAGCAGTACGAGTATAAAGTGGCTTCATTTTTTCCACATTTTTTTTTCTGTGTCAGAAAAGCCTCGTACAACAGCCAGTTGACAAGGAGGGTGGCATTACATCCAGCTTTGGGGAACGAGGAAAATCGCTGATTGATTTAATGCCAGGTCATCTATCCTTCACATTAATGTAAACACACACGCGCGCGCGCGCGCGCGCGCGCGCACTCACACACACACACACACACACTGTACGAATGTAGGTATGATGTTAATGATTGTCCTAATTGGAGTCAATTCCAAACACATTCTGACGCCATGGTTGCCTTTTGAACAGACGAACTTGGTCAATCATACAGCGTGTTGATAGATATAGAACAGAAACGGTACATTTGTCCGTCGAACATGATCTCAAAACTTTTACCAAAAAAAAAAAAAAAAAAAAAAAAAAGTTGTCTATTCATGAGTAAAACTACAGTGAAGTTTTGGAACTAGCAATCAACCGAAGAGACAAACGATGACTAGCATGTTGGGCTTGATCGGGGGAAGGGGAAGAGAAGGGGCCGTAAGATCTAGGAGGGAGGATATGGAGAACAGGAAGTTTCAGTTACAGCTTCGGCGAGGAGGTGTCACTGCGTGCGGACTAGCCCACATACGCTACAGTACATCTGTTCAGTTAGAAGACCACACTGCGCTCGATGTAAAACTGATGGATCAATGAAGTAATGACGAAGGTGAGAGAACTTCAGGGTCTCATGGCCACGACTTAGCAGATGTCTGACCTGCCTAATCTGTTCAATGCGCTGGTCAGACTTTAAATACCTACCTAACACTGTCTGTGCCATTACTCTCACTCCATGTGTGTGCGTGTGGCGAGGATACGTGTGTGTCTCTATATGTGTGTTCATGGGTGGGTGGGCACAGGTCCAGGTATGTGTTTGCCTGTGTGTGCTCTGTGTGTATGTGTGGTGTGCACGCGCGCGCGCGTGCATGTGATCTGTGGGTTTGCGTGAGCATGCTCTTGTATGTGCCATGTATGTGTAAGTATGTGTGTATGCATGTATGTCTGTAAATATGTGCGTACACGCATGTGTGGTGTGTGTGTTGTGTGTGTGTGTGTGCTGCGCGTTTTAGTACGCTAACTTATGCATAGGTACGTGCATGCGTGTGTGTACGCGTGCTCGCGCGCGCGCACGTGTGTGTGTGTGTGCGTGCGTGCGTGCGTGCGTGTGTGTGAGTGCGCGCGCGCGCGTGCTTTTGATTATTTGTGGGAAACGAATGTCCGGAAGATGACATCGTTATTATATATCAGTAACAACAACAATAACAACAACAGCACCGGCAAAGGGCGGGGGCAGAGAGGAAGGATGGAAGGTGGAGATGGACTTACGCCTTGCAGGCAGGTCCACAGACAGTGCCAGCCAGAGGGGCGGCAGGTCCCAAGATGGTGGAGGCGCTTCCCACACAGGTAGTCACACAAGCCGACTCCGTCATGCCCGAGTCAATCAAGGGGATCAGCTGCTTGTACACGTCGTCGAAGTTGACTGGAAGAAGTATAGAACATGATGAATCACACAACGGAGACTTTTATAATTAGTGCGTTGTACAAGACCCGGCCGACATCAAAGCGAGCATCAGGGCAGTTCAGAAAATAAAACAAACAAACAAATAAACAGACAACAAAAATACCAAAACAAAATATAAACACCTGTCAATTTCAAAACCGTCACAGCTCTAGAAATTTGCTAAGAAACGTGTGATTGACAACAACATTGCTTAAGAGTGCCTTGGATACAGTGCAATATTTGCTACCCTTATCCAGCAAACTCTGTTGGTTTTATGCCTATAACAAAGCCGACAAAACTGGAGGAACCTGGTAAACAATTCGTCAGTGAGGTGCCCCTGCAACTGTCCACGGTTAACCTTTACCGTGCTTCCTGGGTCTTCCATGACCCAGTGACTGAATAAAAACATCATATCTTATGAACGGATAGAGCTATGCTCACGAAATGTTAGGATTTTGACAACGATCTCAATAGCCGTAGGTCACAGAAATTTCACGTATGGGCATAATCAATTATCAGCGTAATTAGTCGCGGTTCCCCAGGACCTATACATTTTAATGGGTCACACATGACCCACGCCATCGGATGGAGAATAAGCTGCTGAAACGCCCTCTATCAGGTGTGGGTCTTACAAGACCCATGCGATCTGAATAAGGATAAGCAATAGGAAAAGCCTCTACAAAGTGTGTGGGTCTTGGGCGACCCGCACGATCGGGTCTGTGTAGTCAAAAACATCATCCGGTAAAGGTTAAGAGGGGAGAAGACCCAGAACGTCCAAGTGATGTTCCTGACGTTCAACTGTACAGAGAATCAACTGAAAAGTTGTCAAATTACAAATTTGTTACGCGAAGTCAGGTGCTTGTTTATTTAGTGGGGTCACCGCTAGGGAATCAAGTTTCAGCAGCGTCTAAAACAAGTACAGTCAAGTTATTACCATGTTACACTGTTAGTGTCAGATGCGCTTAGATTTCGCTTTGTACAAAGAACGTAACGTTCTCTAACAGCGGCAGTAGTGACCTTTGCTGAAACAAAGTCTTTGGCGAATAAATCATCGCACTTTTTTTTCTTTTACTCAAGAACACATTTTAAACGACCAAGAGAAACGAACATGGAAAAAGCCCAAATCCTACTATCGTGTTATACCTTTGAACAGCCACAACTTGTGTAAAAGATACGATCAGTCTTGGCATATCCCTCGGATGCCATACTGGAATTTGTTCCGGAAGCCTGAAATTATTGGCGAGCACTTGCTTGGAATATGTCAAATATCCGAGTTTTACAGAAAATACGTGCAGCATTAGGGCCTACACATCAGTACACAAAGCCGAATGCAAGCTGCGCATAACAGATAGAGACAGCGGATGGCTAATGATACTAATACAAAAGAAATGGTAGATGTTTTCTGAAAAATACATACATACATACAATTACTAAATAAATCTATTGCTATTCTGCTGCAGAGTCTAACGTATGTCTGGTTGTTGTTGTTCTTGCTGTTGCTGTTCTTTGATCCCACCAGCTATTACTTCAGTCTTTTCAACCATCCTGTCCGAAGAAATGAAAGTGAAAGTAAAATTGTTTGGTTTCGTACTTTCAGTTACAACGGAGAGCTTTCAAAGGCATTCAGTATTTTCAACTTTTGTCTGCAACATGGAAGCATAATAGTAATACTTTCCCTAAAACGAGTACCCAGGAGTAAACGTTTTGGACTGGTTAATGCTTTAGAAGGAATAGACCGCAGTGAACATGACAGAAAGAAACTGGCGAGCTATAATTGTCAATGTTACTTAAGGCCAGGGACGTATATGTACGCCCTCATTCCCAACAAGAGAACAGAGTTGTAAGGCTGGGACAGCATTCTAGCAAACGATGACTGTATAACAGAAAGGGGACACTGAGCAGACTGTACAGATCTTTATCAAAGAAGAACATCGATGGCAGTCGACGTCGAAACTAAAAAATCATTGCAAGAATGCAGGACCTATGCTAGTAAAGAACATGGGCACCTGACATCCACGCAGAATCATAAGTCAAAGAACACAGCAGGCACGATAGATCCATGCCAAAGAACACAGCAGGCACGATAGATCCATGCCAAAGAACACAACAGACGATAGATCACTGCAATGAACACAACGGACGATAATCCATGCCAAAGAACACAACAGGCACGATAGATCCATGCCAAAGAACACAACAGGCACGATAGATCCATGCCAAAGAACACAACAGGTATGCAGAATCCAGATTAAAACTGAAGCACATGTGCAAGATCCACGCTTAAAACAAAAAGGACACGCAAGTATGTATCAGGCATGAAAGATCCAGAGTGAAGAGCACTGCAGCCATAAAAGATTCAAATAACAATACCACAGCTGGTGAACGAGATGCAAACTAAAACACAAAACAAAACAAAAACCAGATAAAAAAAAAAAGTATGGGATTAAGATCAAAACTAATCAGCACTGTAGGTGACAAAGATCTAAACAAGATTACCGCGGGCATGAGGTATCTAAACTGAAGAACATTGTAGGCTGGCAAAACCAAAAGTAAAAAATACAGCAGATTAGCGAAATCCAAGCCGTCGAAAACAGCAGATGACCAAAATCCAACACAAACAACAAAGCAGGCGTGATAGATCCAAACGGGAGCGTGTCATTGGTCCCAAGGTCCACTGGTCCCAAGGTTCGTTGGTCCCAAGGTTCATTGGTCCCAAGGTTCGTTGGTCCCAAGGTTTGTTGGTCCAAAGGTCCGTTGGTCCCAAGGTTCATTGGTCCCAAGGTTTGTTGGTCCCAAGGTTCGTTGGTCCCAAGGTCCGTTATATATTCACAGATTTATATGGACCTTTGGACTAACGGACCTTGGGACCAACGGACCTTGGGACCAACAGACCTCAGGACCAACGGACCTTGGGACCAACGGATCATGGGACCAACGGGCCTTGGGACCAATGGACCTTGGGACCAACGGACCCTGGGACCAACGGACCTTGGGACCAACGGACCTTGGGACCAATGGACCTTGGGACCAATGTGGACCTCTTGGGACCAATGGCATGACACCATCCAAACTACAAGAACGTAATCAAGCGAGATCTAGAGTCAACCACAAAGCAAGTGAGTGAGATTCAAACTAAAAGGACATAGGTCTAGGGCCTAGCAGCGAACGAAATCTTAACCAGAGAACGGCGCCCTCGAATACAAGCGAGATCAAAGCTGAGTAACACAGCACACGAGTGAGATAAATAGCATGGCAGGCGTGACAGATCTGAACCAAGATCATAGAAGGCGAACGAGATCTGCACAAAAGAACACAGCAGGCGAGCGAGATTGAAGCAAAAGAACACTGCAGGAGATCCCAACAAGGTTAGGCCTAATGCAAGGTTCACACTATGCCATATCATGGCCTCACTTGGGTTTATCTCGCTCGACTCAGAAAAAAATGGTCTTGATCGGTTTCCATCGGTTTCTGCACAGGAAGTGTCTCCAGACTACTAAAACCAGTGTCGACTGACGCCGCTTGCAGCTGGGACTCCCCCCTGTCGATATAGAAGAATGATAATAAACGCGATATGTCCCCGCCTGTGTTTATATCCCTCGCAGGAAATCTCGATAACGCGCGCGCAGTTTGATTCAGTCAGAACCAGTCCTAACTTGTTTTATCGGGTCGGCTTTTTTTCCCGCCACAATTCGATTCAAAGTCATGACTGGTACTGATTGGTCCGCACTAGTCTTCCGGCGCCCTTGGTCACAGTTCGTCTGCACTGGTTTGGGTATTCAAAAATAACATCCGGCCTCCTTTCTACGAAACTAGCCTAGTGCAGACGAGTGCAAACTTTTTCAACCGATTAGTTAATAATAGATAGGAGTAGATAGGTGTAGATAGGAATAACATGACTAAGCGAGACTAATCGAGATTGTGACCTAAAAAGATAGTTGTGGAGTAGTCGTGAAAAAATTTTGAACCGTCCAAAGGCCTCTAAGTCGGGCTCGACTGGTGCCAGACTAGCTACAGAACTAATCGAGACTAAAAGGGGTTTACCGGACCCCAGCAGACATGTTTATCCGATTTGTTAAAACCAACAGGACTCCGACCTACATTTGAGTCCTGCCAAGACTAGGACACTAGTGTGAACCTTGCATAATGAACAAATGTTGCAAGAGCGCAAGGCGCCGACTGGAAAACAAAGCTGGCGATTCAGGTGCACGCGAAAGAATATAAAGAGCAAAGATGCGTGGACGACAACAAAAAATTGGCTTCCATTGCGAAGGAAGACTGTCACACCACCACTACGATGCAGAAACTAAGAGGCACATAGAATCAAGTTTTTGACTGGAGGTTGGCAATATGTAACGGAAGGGAGCGTGTCACTGGTTCCAAGGTTCATTGGTCCCAAGTTCGTTGGTCCCAAAGTTCATTGGTCCCAAGGTTCGTTGGTCCCAAAGTTCATTGGTCCCAAGGTTCGTAGGTCCCAAGGTCCGTTGGTCCCAAAGTCCGTTGGTCCCAAGGTTCATTGGTCCCAAGGTCCGTTGGTCCCAAGGTCCTACCGTATATTACACAGATTTATTGACCTTGGGACCAACAGACCTTGGGACCAATGAACCTTGGAACCAACGGACTTTGGGACCAACGGACCTTGGGACCGATCACCCGTTCGCACACCATTAATTTTGTCAACGGCTGAAATTCCGATCAGTCTCCAAGTTATCATGTAAAACACCATTTTAATACAAAATGAACTCATTTATTACTTACATTCAACAAATTTGAAACCGAGTGATCGCGTTTACGACATGCTGCAAAGTAGGACACAAACATTTCAAGATTCGTGGTGTGTGTGTGTGTGTGTGTGTGTGTGTGTGTGTGTGTGTGTGTGTGTGTGTGTGTGTGTGTGTGTGTGTGGTGGTGTGTGTGTGTGTGTGTGTGTGTGTGTGTGTGTGTGTGTGGTGTGTTTGGTGTGCTGCAGTGCAATTTTGAGGTTTTAAATGTATTTTAAGATGAAGACCAAAAGTTCGCGAGAAAAAAGAGTAAGCAATTCAGTTGCAGTTTGATATCGCCGAAAGACATGTTAGAATGTGTCGTGTGCTCCTGGCGACCACGCTTAGCCGTAGTGTTAGCTTGATAAGTCGTAATTGTGTTCTAGGACACATTCACGATGCTTGTTTGTTTCTTTGCTTGCTTGTTTGTTTTTGTTTCTTTATATTACTCTGGGTGGAAATGAAGACCGTGTACTCAAAATTTTAGGACATCCTCATTTCTGTTTATGACTTCCATACAGTCGTATCCGTGCTGGAAGCCGAAAAAGCACCCCCGCACCCCCACCCTCATCCCACCTTTTTTTTTCTTTTTTTTTTTCTATCCAGACCAAGAAACGAGTGTAGCCCTGTTCATAGAAAACGTCATCTTTCAATCCATCGTTGCATTGTGATCTGCTTGCGTGCCAATCTACAGTCATGCAGATGACTTTCATCTTTCTCTTTCCATTTCACAGAACTGACTTTTATCTGTTCAAGGGTTTGTTATACCGCAGGGGGGGGGGGGGGGGGGGGGGGGGGGGGGGGGGGGGGGGGGGGGGGGGGGGGGGGGGGGGGGAGGCCACACAAGCCATCACACTCCCACGTTTACAGCAGGTGTGATGAAGCCTATCCGCTTTAAAACTAATGGATGTGTTGTTAACCTTCTTTTTTTCACTCACACGCCAGCTCCCTGCTGAACAAAACGTTACTTACTGTGCAGGCCGTGGGTGAGTTTGTTGAAGGAGTCCACGGCCTGGTTGAAGGTGTGGGTCAGGGCGTCGGCAGCCTGGTGGAACAGGTGGGCGATGCTCTCGATGAACCGCTTGTCCTGGATGTGTCGGGGAGCGGCCGAGGCCACAGCGACCAGGAGAGTCAGAGCCAGCACTGCCTTCATTGTGTCTGCTGCACAAGCCCCTCAGCGGTCAGAGGTACTCCCAACACCACTACACCTCGCCTCTCACCTCACCCCCATCCCCTCCATCCTCCCGACACACATCTGAAACCCCGTTCAATCTCCCTCTTCAATCTTTCCATCCCTTTCCTCGCACGCCGAGAGAGAGAGAGAGAGAGAGAGAGAGAGAGAGAGAGAGAGAGAGAGAGAGAGAGAGAGAGAGAGAGAGAGAGATTGAAAGAAATCAAACGTAGCAAAATGCATAACAGAAGAAAGACAGACAATCCTAACAAATATCAACAAACAGTGATTTAATGAGAGAGACAAAGTAAGATAGAGACAGACAGACAGACAAAGAGAGTGACAGGGAGAGACAGAGAAACAGAGGATTAAAAACTAGAGAAAAAAAAAATGATTGGAAAGAAATACAGAAAAAAAAGAATGAACGAAGA
>CM065718.1:48792622-48877622 GCA_033310375.1 Conus canariensis | reverse complement strand
AGAAGGGAAGCGCGGGGAGGAAGGGAGAGAGTAGGCGTAGTGTGTGTGTGTGTTCAACTGTTTTTTGTTGTTTTTTTTTCTCTCTCTCTCTCTCTCTCTCTCTCTCTCTGTGTCTCCCAATCTTCTTTATCCTATATGTTAATCTGACCCCTCTCTGTCTGTCCGTCTCTCTCCCCTTATACTCACACTCATCACTGTCATGGATGCATGTGCAAATGTGTGTGCATGTGCGCGCGGGGAGTGAACAGGTTCTCTATCTCTCTCATGCGCGCTCCAGTGCACGCACGTGCACACACACACACGCGTGTACTTACACAGAGACTCGAGTGCACACTTGCACACACGCCGCCCCTCCTCCTCCCTCCCCCCCCCCCCCCCCCCCTAATACACACACACACACACACCCACACACACACACGCACACACACACCACACACACACACACACACACACACACACAGGCTGACTCACCCTTCACCACCCTTGTTGGCATCCAGCGTTTTTTCGAAATATTTCAGAAACTTGGGCATACGTTCCTTCACGAACATTTCGATGTATGGTTTGGTCTCCTCCACCTGGTCGAAATAGGACGCTGTCCAGTTTTTCCCGTGAAAAGACAGCCGACCTGACGGACAAAGTGAGGAGTTCCATCTCGCAACTTTGTTTTTCGACGTATTTTCTGTTTACCTTTTCTTTTATTCTAATCCAAGCCAGTTTCGCAGCTTTGCTGTCAATACTTTATAGCTTGAAGAAAAAAAGATAAGTTTGAAGCGGTAAAAACACACTCTTTGTCCACACTTTATCTCTGAGCGGACTACTGGAAGGGGTCGTAGCATTTTGACCCATGGGTTGATAGGTGCCAATTCTAAACAATGTTAACAAAACTTATAGGTTCTTTTTCTTCTTCTTCTTTTTTTTTTTTTTAAACACACTTTCTGCATGCATTCTCCAACTCAGTATGAGTTCGAAAGGATTCCTAAATGCTTCACATTTTGTTCATATTGTCAGTAAAGCATGGTCCCCACATCTGCGCCAAAATTGTATGCTTTCGTCGACAAGACAGAGAGAGAGAGAGAGAGAGAGAGAGAGAGAGAGAGAGAGAGAGAGGGAGAAAGACAGACAGAAAGAAACAGACGGACAGACAGAGAAAGACAGAACCACGGAAAGACATTATTTCTTCAGTAAAAGTGTGGCTCCCTGAGACCCATGACGTACGGCAAGCCTTCTACATCCTTCAGAAAAAGCATGGGTCCCTGGAGACCCACGAAGTACGGCAAAACTATACAAAAAGCATGGGTCCCTGGAGACCCACGATGTACGCAAAACTATACAAAAAGCTTGGGTCCCTGGAGACCCACGATGTACGGCAAAACTATACAAAAAGCTTGGGTCCCTGGAGACCCACGACGTACGGCAAAACTATACAAAAAGCTTGGCTCCCTGGAGACCCACACGTACGGCAAAACTATACAAAAGGCTTGGGTCCCTGGAGACCCACGACGTACGGCAAAACTATACAAAAAGCTTGGGTCCCTGGAGACCCACGACGTACGGCAAAACTATACAAAAAGCTTGGGTCCCTGGAGACCCACGATGTACGGCAAAACTATACAAAAAGCATGGGTCCCTGGAGACCCACGACGTACGGCAGAACTATACAAAAAGCTTGGGTCCCTGGAGACCCACGACGTACGGCAAAACTATACAAAAGGCTTGGGTCCCTGGAGACCCACGACGTACGGCAAAACTATACAAAAAGCTTGGGTCCCTGGAGACCCACGACGTACGGCAAAACTACACGAAAAGCATGGGTCGCTGACGACCCACGACGTACGGCAAAACTATATTATGACAAAATTTTTATTCTCAAAAGAAAAGCATGGGTCCCTGGAGAGCCACGATGTACGGCAAAACTATATTATGACAAAATTTTATTCTCATAAGAAAAGCATGGGTCCCTGGAGAGCCATGATGTACGGAAAAACTTCCTATACGAAAAGCATGGGTCCCTGGAGAGCCACGATATACGGCAAAACTTTATTCCTATACGAAAAGCATGGGTCCCCGGAGAGCCACGATATACGGCAAAACTTTATTCCTATACGAAAAGCATGGGTCCCTGAAGAGCCACGATATACGGCAAAACTTTACTGTTGTAAGAAAAGCATGAGTCCCTGGAGACCCACGATGTACGGCAAAACTTTATTCTTATACGGAAAGCATGGGTCGCTGGAGAGCCACAATATACGGCAAAACTTTACTGTTGTAAGAAAAGCATGAGTCCCTGGAGACCCACGATGTACGGCAAAACTTTATTCCTATAGGGAAAGCATGGGTCCCTGGAGAGCCACGATATACGGCAAAACTTTATTCTTATACGAAAAGCATGGGTCCCTGAAGCGCCACGACGTACGGCAAAACTTAACTGTTGTAAGAAAAGCATGAGTCCCTGGAGACCCACGATGTACGGCAAAACTTTATTCCTATACGAAAAGCATTGGGTTAGGGGGGGCACCCACGATGTG
Source organism: Conus canariensis (assembly GCA_033310375.1). NCBI lineage: Eukaryota > Metazoa > Mollusca > Gastropoda > Neogastropoda > Conidae > Conus > Conus canariensis. Next base: position 48,875,097 of record CM065718.1, on the reverse strand, counting down.
CGGCTTACTTTATTCTTATACCAAAAGCGTGGGTTCCTGGAGACCCATGATGTACGGCAAAACGTTATTCCCATACGAAAAGCATGGGTCCCTGGAGACCCACGACGTGTGGCACGCAAAACTTTAAGCGACGTTCGGTGAAGGTTTAATACTGGTGCCGATCCACGGTGCCGATCCGGATCAAAGGGCGGATCCTGGATCCGTTTATAATTAGTTTTACAAATGTTCCAGTAATGTGAACACTGTGAAGTGACTGCTTCGCGTGGACTAGTTCTGAAGTAATCATGTTTCCTCTGTCGGCATAATTTTGCTTCCAGTCTCAACAAGATCCGGTTCACTTGTTTACTCTACATGTCTGGCAGCGGAAACGCGTCACAGAATGACCTCGAGTGACCGACATTAGTCGCGTCTGGGTGTTCAGATAACCTGTTGTCTGGACGAACTGACCAACCTCCGTCCGTACGGCACTGAAAGTTAGAGTGGTGGGTCATATTGCAGGTCTGTTGTATTTGGGTTTTATCTATCTGTTTTAGTTATAACAAATTTCGCTGCGTAAAATTCGATTCTGTGCTCTCTCTCTCTCATGTGCATGCATGCAAGAGCGCGCGCGCGCGCGCGCACACACACACACACACACAAACCACACACACACGATTTCTCAAACTCATCCCGTATTTATTACCCAACCATCTCTCCTTCCCTCCCCACCATGTTCAACTCCTTTTGACCTCCCCTTTTTCAACCTTCCCCTCCACCCCACTTTCCTCATCCTGCACCCCCCCCCCCCCCCACCACACACACACCCTTTCCTCCCTCCCCCAACTCCGCACCTTCACCAATGTAGTCGTGGACGGTAGTGTTGAGCTGGTCGGCATGCCACTCATCCTCCTCATTGGTCGGGTACAGCCCGTGCTTCTTGCCCAGGTACCGACAGATCACACTCGTCTGGGACAGGGAGAAGTTCCCTGCAGGCAAGCAAACACACACACACACACACACACACATACATGCACACACACATACACGCGCGCGCGCATGCACGTACGCACGTCCTCATGCACACACTCACGCGCACACACACACACACACACACAAACAACAACAACACACAACCACACACAACACACAACACACACAACACACACACACACATACACACAAATCCGTGATAATTAATCACGACTGACAACATATGACAACTTAGCACCTATGGAAACAAAAACAAGAGTACAGCTTGATGAAACCTCTCTAAAGACCATAGAGACAAAAAAAAAACGACAGAATTATCCAATAAAACGCAACATCTCTCTGAAGCTCTTCAGCAACGAAAACGACAGAATGACTTGTTAGAAAGGCCCCCAGCTGCCTGGATTCCCATACAGACAAAAACGACAGAATTACTTAATGAAACGCTGCCATCTCTCTGTTCACAAAAATGACAGAACTACTTGATGAAAAATCCCCTGCTCTCTAAAGAATTTGCGAGACAAAAAGATAGGAAAGCATGATGAATATGGCCCACCTCTTTTAAAGATCATGGAGACAAGAACGACAGAACAACTTCATAAAACGCAACATCTCTCTGACGACAGAACAGACAAAAAGCTGGAACTACTTGTCGTATAGTGATGAAACACACCACTTCTCTGAACAAAATACCAAGACAAAAAGGACAAAACTACTAGACAAAAGGCTTCACCTCTCTGTGGACCATAGAGACAAAAAACGACAGAACTACTAGACAAAACGCTTCACCTCTCTGAAGTCCATAGAGACAAACACGACAGAACTACTAGACAAAACGCTTCACCTCTCTGAAGTCCATAGAGACAAACACGACAGAACTACTAGACAAAAGGCTTCACCTCTCTGAAGACCATAGAGACAAACACGACAGAACTACTACTGATAAGGCCTCACCTCTTTGATGACCATAGGAGACAAAAACGGCTGAACTACAAGATAAAAGGCTTCACCTCTCTGAAGACCATAGAAGCAAAAGAAGCCAGAACTATTAGATAAAAGGCTTCACCTCTCTGAAGACCATAGAAGCAAAAGAAGCCAGAACTACTAGATAAAATGCTTCACCTCTCTGAAGACCACAGAAGTAAAAGAAGCCAGAACTACTAGATAAAAGGCTTCACCTCTCTGAAGACCACAGAAGCAAAAGAAGCCAGAACTATTAGATAAAAGGCTTCACCTCTCTGAAGACCGTAGAACAAAAAAGACAGAACTGGCTTCACTTCTCTGAAGACTGTAGAAACAGAAATGACAGAACTACTAGATAAAAGGCTTCACCTCTCTGAAGACCGTAGAAACAAAAAAGACAGAACTAGCTTCACTTCTCTGAAGACCGTAGAAACAGAAATGACAGAACTACTAGATAAAAGGCTTCACTCCTCTGAAGACCATAGAAACAAAAGAGACAGAACTACTAGATAAAAGGTTTCACTCCTCTGAAGACCGTAGAAACAAAAAAGACAGAACTGGCTTCACTTCTCTGAAGACCGTAGAAACAGAAATGACAGAAGTACTAGATAAAAGGTTTCACCTCTGTGGAAACCATAGAAACAAAAAAGACAGATTAGAACTACCAGATAAAAGGTCCCACCTTTCGGCAGACCATACAGACCAAAACAAAGAAATCTTATATAAACGTTACCGAACCGCCAAGAGAAACGTGGACAAACGAGTCACAAGTCAAAACACGACGCGTTTCGACCTCTTAGGTCTTCTTCAGGCACGAAACAAACAAATAGGACAATGAAAATGAACGCCTACCTTGCGCTGAAGAGATCAAGCTAAGTGACGAAATCGTTCATTTTAATTGTCCTATTTGTTTGTGTCTTGCCTGAAGAAGACCTAAGAGGTCGAAACGCGTCGTGTTTTGTCCTGTGACTCGTTTGTCCACGTTTCTCTTGGCGGTTCGCTACCATTTATTTAAGATTTGTTTGGATTTCCGCCTGCAGTCGTCTCACTTTGCAACCAAAACAAACAAAAACAACACACAGAACAATGAACTACCAGATAAAAGGCTTCACACAAAAACGACAGAACTACTAGATTTTTTTCTCTCAAAGCTTCACCTCTCTGAAGATCATGCAGACAAAAACGACAGAACTACTAGATAAAAGACTCATCCCTCTGAAGACTAGAGGGTCGAAAGCAACGTAATTACTTGCCTTTTAGTGATGAAACGCCCCACTTCTCTGCAGATATATTGAGACAAAAAAAAAAAAAAGACAAAACTACTCGATAACACAATAAAACAGATATCTGACCGCAGATCTTCTGTAAAAAAAACACACACAAAAAACTGTTACTAGATAACACGCCCAACCTCTCTGAAGGCCGACCACACAGTCGAAAACGACAGAATTCTTTGCCATTTAGTGGTAAAACATCTCACTTCCCTGAAGACATACAGAGACAAAAACGACAAAACAACTAGATAAAAGGCCTCCCCTCTCTGAAGACCATACAGACAAAAGCGACAGAACTAGGCCCTACTGGATAAAAGGTTCCACCTCTCTAAAGGCCTATGCAGAAAACAAACAAACAATCTAACAAGCAAACATGAGGCACTCAGTTCAGCCTACCTTTCTGAATGATGGGCACGGCAAAAGCGGGGTAACCCGACCATGGCACTGTGTTCGCTTTGAACATCTCGTAGATCTTGCCGTGCTCCATCTTGTAAGATACCCCTGCTTCTTCCAGAACCAGCTTGATGTACTCTGAGCGGCCCGCCCCACCCTGAAGGACTTTGGGCTCCCAGTAGTACACCGTGTAGGTTGCTTCCTCTGTACTCGCCATGGGTTAGGGTTCGAATCTTCTGCCACTACCACTACCACAGTAAGCTGAAATGGAGAAAGACAGAAAAAAATCTCTTTACGTGTGTGAGCGAATGTGTTGAGCTGGAAGCAAAATATAAGTAAGTAAGTAAGTAAATAAGAGTAACTCAATAAATAAACACATAAAATTTAATAACTGAATAAATAAATGAAAAAATACATACAATAAAATAAAGCAAAATAAAACATCAAATGAGAGCCCATCTTTGACGGAGATACGTCTGTGCGAAGCGTTCACTGGAATTGCAGTTCATGTTAATGAGATTTTCCACAGCATGTGTACATATATTTGTCTGCCTTTTGGCCGACTCTCGGGAATGGTCCAGTGACGGTGAGGAAAGACTCACTGACCGCAGGGAAAGTCCTGTTGACAGCGGGAAAGACTGACCTGGGACTCTTCAGAGGGCACGTAAGACCTCATGGCGAAAGCTTGGTCGTGTCTGGAGTTGTACTGTCGTCGCCTGTCAGCAGAACAGCAACGAGTGAGGCTACGGGATGCACACGGCAGTTGCTTGGCGGTGGCGTTTTTTGCCGGTGGCTCTGCAGTCATGAAATAAGGGCTGGTACACCCATGGGGACGCTCCCGTGGAGGTTCTTCGTGTCACATCCAGTGGCCATTACAGAATAGCATCTGCCATGGTGCAATTATGGCCCTTCGCATCTTAATGGAATGCCCTGTGCGTACCTACACCCAATATGAACACAGCGCAGGCTTTCAAGGGTGTTGCTGGAGTGCTCCCAGCTGGTTTGTTTGGCAGTTGATGACAGTACTTCTCTGGGTCCTACCCGCACTTTCGGGTGTATCTTTTTCTTCTCCACAGGTTGTGTTCATATGTTTTAACCCCCATCCCTGCTCCCTCCATCCCAGTGAGTGAATGTGTGATGCGAGTTGGAGCCATCCACAGGGGCAGTCTCTTTCATGCTAGTTCCCACGAGTACACTGCCATTTTCAGCCAGCATGGAGCTTAGCTAGGTGGTTTACTGCACTTGTTGGATCAGAACAGGCACCACCGTAGGCTGATCACCACGGACTCCTCATCAGCACAGGGATTGCTGTGGTTGGTTGCCATGTGATGGCCTGATATTGATTGCTCCCCGTGGACTATCTATCCTGAGGCTACAGCAGAACTGGCCTGGGTGTGGATGTAGGGGTTGTGACGTGAGGTGTGAGTGGTACGTGGGTCCTCTAGGGGAAGGACTTGGAATAATTTCTCGATGAGAATTATCTTAACATTTCACCTACACCTTCTCTCTTACTAGTGGTGGAAGGAGCAACTTTCCGGTACTAGTCAATGAAGTTTTTATTTTGTTCCGGGTCTTGGTAAAATACTGAAGAGTGGCTCTGAGATAATTTTCCTTAGGCCTGTACTCTTAGAAGTACTTGTAGCTCCGAGAGACAGAATTGAAGAGAGAAGTTCAAACATTCAACATTTGATTGAACAACAGAGAACTGACACAAGTTAAGTGCAATTTCACACATCAACTTTAATTGCTTACACATAGGTAAGTATTGGCATGTCACTTCCATAGGCTAGATTTTAGTTCTCATTGAACCACACCAATGAGGGGCCCTTCTTCACTCCTACTTTACTTGCTTGCACTCTGTGCAGCAGCATAAGTTGGCATACAGTGGGCCTGTCTAAGTTACACTGAATGCATCTGGTTGAGATACATCCACTTCGCTCGCATACACCCAGTACAGTAGCCAAAGTGGTACTCATAGACAGTTTCTCACTGTTTCATCATAAAGTGAGGGTAAGGGTCTGATGGATTTGAGTCCAGGTGGTTAGCTAACTTAGCTTATCTCGGAGAGGGTAGCTGATCTCTCCTGTGGCTGGTGACTGCCCCGCTGGTGTAGATTGGTTGTCTGGTTTACAGTGAAGCCATGGTGTCTGGCGTTCCCCGGTTTCTGGCATAGCCCCAGCTTCTGGTTCAGCCGCAATGTGTAGCTTGACCAGGATCCCAGTTCTGCGATAAAGAGAACTTGGTCTGTAGGTGAGAATCTGATGGCTGGTTTGTCGAGTGCACACATTTACCCTTGGTTTCTATCTTTCAGAACAGGAGTGAGACAGCCAGCAAAGTTTTCTCTATGGTAGAGTTTCTACTATAACTATTAATCTCCACTTTTGTTTAAAGGCTGTGTTAAGCTTACAAAAGGGTAGGAGACAGTAATACAATGGTACACAGTTTCAGTCAAACAACTCTTCCATGTTTCTTATGAATTAAATCACACTGACTTGGGCTACACTTAGTCCAAGTACACATGTGGTGAGGACTTAAAGTCATACACTACAAATCATTCCAACAATCACCAGTATTTATAAATCAGAGTAGCAGTTTTTAACCTAGCACAGGCATACTGTCTTCCTGATCAAAATTAATCATTGAATTATTATCTTAACAGACAGAATTGCATACTGGCAAAAGTCAGGGTGAACACAAAGAATAGTGGTCAGATTGTTAACAAAGAATTATAACCACATGGAAAGAGAGCTTTTGCCATATGATGGCAATCAAACTACTACACAGAATAATCATTCATCAGTTTGATAAATGTTGCTAAGCATTTGTACAAAGTTACAATGTTAACTCACCCAGCATACATAAAGTCAATACATAGATCCGAAAATGTAAAACAGAGTTCCAACTCACTTTTCCTGGGAATGAACAGTGAATGCGACTTAAGGTCAAGGAGTACCAGGAGTTTACAGGCCTTCTCTAGTCGTCCCTTTGTCTTCCACTGTTCTCATCTACAGGCAAGTCTTGAGGGGTCAGTGAAGTAGCGACTCGTATGTGTATTCTAAACTGCCAAATCAGGTTTCTGCTCTCTGACAAGTGTCAGTCATACCAGGGGTGAGAGAGGGAGGGATCTAGTCTTATCACCATTCGTCTCGGACATTGTTTGAACCTAATCGGCACCGGTTAATTTATGCATCCGTATAGGCGAATGCTAATTTAGACCGTCCCGGGGAGAACACAGTGACATAATTTACCAAAGATCCGGGAGCACACGGACTGTAGATAAGAGGGGAGGGGGTGGAAAAGGAGAGAGGTTTGACGGTTGCCTTTGTAAACAGTAAACAAGTTGGGTATTTTTTGCTCCCATAAGAAAACCTAACACAGAGTAACTTTTATTCAAGACTGGCACAGCCTTTTAAATTTGAATAAAGTCAGACAAATACATAGACGAACAATCTAATAGTGGGGGAAAAACAAGCGCAGGCCAACAACTGAACTATCTTCATAGTAATGACTTGGCAAAGATTTGGATTTAAGGAGGGGAAGGGGGATTTGAAGATGGAGAAACTGGGAACATGAAATTAAGAAAATATGTTACAGATATGAAAACTTCTCACTAGTTGCGTAAGGGAACCATCGCAATCCCTTTTGAAGGCAGATATATTTGTATCGCCTGCTCCGAGGCCTTTCGTCCACTGGGTCGGACTCATGAGGGAGACACGGCTGGTTGTGTCTGCGCTCCTGGCGTCAAATAGAGACACACCACAGTCCATAATACTGTGGTGTCCTCACCACCAGGGCGGGAAAAAGAATCCAATAGCACCCCCAAAGCAGCCAGCGAAGAGTAGTAAATGAAACCAAACGAAAGTGTGGGGAGGAAAAAAGTTGCTGAAAAACTAAAGACATTATGCAAATAGTATAAAATGTAGGGGACAATCTTTGAGCCTACGCTTGAGGATCCACCCAAAGATGCAAGGGAGATCAAAAGACAAACACACAGAAACAAATACAAATAACCTCAATTTAATCAAAACAAAATCGGAAATGAAATGAGGCAGGGAACAGTAAACGATAAACAGTAAACAAGTTGGGTATTTTTTGCTCCCATAAGAAAACCTAACACAGAGTAACTTTTATTCAAGACTGGCACACCTTTTAAACTTGAATAAAGTCAGACAAATACATAGACGAACAATCTAATAGTGGGGGAAAAAACAAGCGCAGGCCAACAACTGAACTATCTTCATAGTAATGACTTGGCAAAGATTTGGATTTAAGGAGGGGAGTGGGGGGGGGGGGGGGGGGGGATTTGAAGATGGAGAAACTGGGAACATGAAATTAAGAAAATATGTTATAGATATGAAAACTCTTCACTAGCTGCATAAGGGAACCATCGCAATCCCTTTTGAAGGCAGATATATTTGTATCGCCTGCTCCGAGGCTTTTCGTCCACTGGGTCGGACTCATGAGGGAGACACGGCTGGTTGTGTCTGCGCTCCTGGCGTCAAATAGAGACACACCACAGTCCATAATACTGTGGTGTTCTCACCACCAAGGGTGCAAAGGTGCTATTGGATTCTTTTTTTGTTAAAATGCAGTGTAAATTTTGCCGCGTCGTAGGTATAACCCGTGTGGGGGTGAAGGAGGGTTGAGAGGGGAAGGGAGATGGGCCGATACAAATGACGCAAATCGCGGCATGACGTAATTTTCTCTTGTAACAGATTGGGTGAAACAGGCAGCTCGCACCGTTCTAATCCTGGAGAGAAAAAAAAAAAAAAAAAGGGGGGGGGGGGGGGGTTGAGAGGGGAGAGTGGGCATAAATTTGAAATCTAGGCTTTGGTTTGGGGTTTGAGTGGGACCGATCGGATGGTTTTGTCAAGCGTTTCGTCACAGGGGTGGGGGCTGGGGTGGGGAAGGGGGTGGTGGTGGTCGGATGAGTGAGCGGCTTGGGAATAATGCGCCGCTGAGTGGGAACAGAAAGTGAGACAGATAAGAGAGGGGAGAAGAGAGAGAGGGGAGGTAACAAATGGGGGGAAGGGGATGGAAATAGGGGAAGAGGTGGAGGAGGAGAAGGAGAGAGAGAGAGAGAGAGAGAGAGAGAGAGAGAGAGAGAGAGAGAGAGAGAGACAGACAGACACACAGACAGACTGACTGACTGACAGAGAGAGAGAGAGAGAGAGAGAGAGAGAGAGAGAGAGAGAGAGAGAGAGAGAGCACCACAGCTGCAACTTCACGTCAGTAACTAAACGCAGAACGAAAAATGCCAAATATTTTCTGACACCGGTAGCATTCTGTATGGAAAAGAAAAGATAATACCCCTCCTCCCCCCCCCCACCCCCCATTCTAAAAAAAAAAAAGGGGGGGGGGGGGGTGATTGGTAAAATGCAAAGCCTGCATTTTACATAACGCCGACATTGTCATGTTAGCGATCTGATAAAAAAAAAGTGACTGCCAGTACGATGACACATACATTTCAATGTAAACAGATGAAAACCAAATACACACGCACGAAACACACACAACACACACACGCACGCACTCACGCATGTACGCACGCACACACACACTAACACACACACACACACACACAACAGCGGCAAAGAGTTGTCGGTAGACTGAAAAGTCGCTCTGTCGGTGCATCGCATTATCAGTCGACGCTCAACGGAAGTGTCAATTGACCCATTATCCACGAACTACACACCTCTGTGTTGTACCTGTGTAGGTTTTTCAACCTGTGGACTGTAGAACGCTGATTTCAAATGTTTGTTTTGCGCCCTCTCAAACTGCAAGCTGTGCTGTAGAGCTATAGCGGCAGTAAATAAGCAAGTAGCCTGCGGAAATGGCAAGGACACGGTTGAATCATGCATATGCTCTCTCTCTCTCTCTCTCTCTCTCTCTCTCTCTCTCTCTCACACACACACACACCAAAAAATTAAACATACATCCCAGACGGGACAGGGGGAGTCCTAAAAAGGTAACATTCACTCAAACTCAAAGGCTTGACCATTTTCCTTGATGATCAGTGAGGGACCAGGTCAAATGGTTAGAGCATTTGCTTGCGGAGCTCATGGTTCGAGCTACACGTTGGGTCATCCCCCCCCCCCCCCCCCCTCCCGATTTGAAAACCCGTCTATCCACCCAGCCAGTAAATATAGGTACCTGATTCAATTCCGAACCTCTAACAGTTAGTGCCCCTTCGGCTTTTAGGCTATAGGACCTTAACTTTGTTTCTTTTGTGTGCGTTTGTTTATTTGTTTGTTTGTTTTCAGGGGGGAGGGGGGGGTTGATGATCGATTAGGAGGAATGCTGTCGAATTCTATTCTGCTCTGTGTCCACGTGAAAAATGTACTTTACACTTCCCTCCATGATTTATCTCGCAAGTCAACCACGCCCCGCTTTCGAGGTACAGACATTTGCATATTTGATCGGGAAAGCTGAGCAACATTCTGAGAGTGGCATCCATACGACTGAATGGGCCTAGAACTGGTTTCAATCTTGTTCCTGAGTCCATACACGTCTGAACAGATGTGAGCTGGGGCTGAAATATCGCCATAAATAAATGATATCAGGACTTGAACCTACATCCCGCAAGCGAATCACTGCACCACACTAGCTGGTTCAGATGGGGAAAAAAAAAGAAGAAGAAAAACAATCTCCCAGAGTCAGTGGTTTCTGCGCCATCAGTGGATGCTTTCAAGAGAAGACTTGATGAACATTGGAAAAATCTACCATCATTGTATAACCCTACTTGCCAAGAATAACTTCTGAAAAACTGAGCTTGCACGCGATGCTAAAAATCAAAGTTAGAATTAGATAGACGAATAGGCTCTTTAAAAGTAGAGCCTCAATCGCTCTTAATACTATACTAATTAAAACGAAACGCCAGCGAGAACCATGCCATAATTATTTTGTATAATGTCGACACCAACACAACGGTGTTCTTGGTTACCAAATTGTCTTGAATTCCAGTACATGTGTACCAGAACTTCAAAGTGCCACAAAACTAAAAATAAAAGCTCTCTCTCTCTCTCTCTCTCTCTCTCTCTCTCTCTCTCTCTCTCTCTCTCACACACACACACACACACACACAAACAAATATATTCCCTTATGATTCGATTAAAGCTAAACGCTTTAAAAACAAAGTTTAGTAAAAATGCTAATTGTATTTGTGGTAAAGAAATAACATTGAGCCATATTTTATTTAATTGTCGCAAGTTGACTTCTTTCTTACCAACATCATTAAGGTCTAATAATTTTTCTGGAAAAAACTTGCAAGATATACTTTTGGACCACTTTTTGCTGATCGAAATTGCTGAACACTTATTTCATAGTCCGATTGGGGTTTTTCTTTAAATTGTTTTGTGTTAGTTCATAGTCCCGTTATATAATGATGGCCTGCATTTTACTCCTTCACTCTTAAGTTTAGACAGTGAAGGATTCTTGTTTTATTGTTATATTATGTTAGATCTATATCTTCTGTTAATCTTATCCATTACTTGTTGTATTATGATATCTGGGTTTTTTTTTTATGTTTTGTTTTTTCTTTTGTTTTTGTTTTTGTTTAGATACATATACAGATGTAAACACGTATACACTCACATACAAAGGCCTACATACACGCTTGTATAACATATAGGCTTATTCACTCAATCATTCATTCCTTCAGTCATTCTCTTCATTCATTCACGTCTAATATCACTCAAAGTGAACAGACGTTAAACAGAAGAACGAACACACACACACAACACACACACACCACATTTTACCGGTAAACGCTGGTTTGCTACTCACCGCTACCATTCAGTCAGTATTGACGTATACTGCTTACACCACACGTGCGATCCAAACTTTGCAAAGGTAAGAGAAAAGTTGACTGCAGCTATGAGCAACAACAACCAACCGTTAATTTGAAAAAAAAAAAAAAAAAAACCAGAACGAAACAAAACTCACCAAAAAACAGACACACCTCGATCAACTCTATACCTGACCACTCAAGAGCACGTTGGCCTGTTCAACCTGAGAATGAAAATGCTATCGCCGTTGTCGACAAGCTTTTCGTAGGCGACGCTTGCACAACCGTAAAAAGTGGGTACAATTTTGGTGACCTCCCTGTCGTGTATTAAATTTAGCCTCCAATGATTGACGAGAAACGTGAACGAGAAGCACTGACGACGCGTGATATTCCCGCCAGGTTTGTTCATAAAGTACAAACATCGAACAAGTGTATTACATCCGCCGAGAGTTTTGTTGTTGTTGGTAGTGGTATGATTCGTTTTGATTTTCATTCAAGACCATCAGAGTCGTAGGCCTACTAGTCAGTTGAAATGTGGCTGTGTGTGTGTGTCTGTGTGTGATGACGTGTGTTGTCTGCGAAAGTGTGTTGTGTGTGTGTGTGTGTTGTTGTGATGTATGTGTGTGTGTGTGGTCTGTCTGACGAAATGTGTGTGTGTGTGTGTGTCTTTGTTAGTTCTGTAGTTAAACGTCTGTTCACTAAGAGTGACATTAGACTGCGTGCATGTGTGTTGTGTGCGCGGCGCGCGCGCGCGTGAGTGTGTGTGCGCGAGCGCGCGCGCGTGTTATTTCCGTTAACGAGCATTTTCGGGTCATGACACACAAAATGCCCTTTAACATATGTTTCGGGCATCAGTCGCCATTTAAAATTGAAAAAAAAGACATTAATATGAAAAAAAAATTAATAAACACCAGGTCACTCGGTCCCCTTAAATCCTACAGTGCGCGTAACCACAGCAGATAAAATGTTGTTGCCCTCGACTCGTTTAAAGGGTCTTCCCAAACAATGTAAAATCGGAAAAGATTGCGTGTATGTGTTGATTTTGCCAAACGCAGATAACCCCACATATGATTCGAGTCCACTTGTTTTGAAAAACAAATGAAGTTATGTTGAATGATTTCTTGTAAATGGATGCGTGTTTCGTGGTTTCCACCACAGATTTTACACCCACTGTTACCATAATTCAAAACACTTCTTAATTGTTAACACTCTCTCTCATCTCTCTCTCTCTTACGCACACACGCATGCAAGAACGCTCTCTCTCTCTCTCTCTCTCTCTCTCTCTCTCCTTGTTCCGCCCACGCTCCCTCGATCTATCTTGAGTGACGACCTTTTAATCTCAACGTAGGTCGCAGTCGGTTCTCGTGGCACTCACTATAATTATGGACCCTGGTATCCCTGACTGGATAGGAAGACATAAAATCAACAGCAATGCCTTGACGACTTTGACTAGATAAACTCCCTTGCTTTTGTTTATTAGCCCCGTGAACGTAACAGATAAAATGCTCTCTCTTTTTTTTTTCGCTTTTCACCTCAAGGACGGCGCGGGGAAATGTTCGGTTCTCTGGGGTTAGAGAAGAATTCTAAAACCATAAATGCGTTCAATTTTGATATATTTAGCATACAGTAACTGGCTAATTATCGTGTATTAAAAGCATTCAAACTTCGATATATTTAGCATACAGTAATTGACTAATTACCGTATTTTCACGTAGTTACTACAGCAAATTTTCTTCAGAGCTAATTTTTTTTTTCATCCAACTTTCTTTCTCCCTACTTTCCTTTCCTTCTTTCTTTATCTTGCTGTCTTTGTTTCTTTCATTCTCTCTGTCTTTCTCTCTCCCCACCCTGCTGTCTTTTCCTTCTTCCTCACGTTCTCTTTTTCGCCATATTCAGAGTGAATGTGTCACTACACCAAAGAATAGAACTTTAATAAACCCTGACACTTTGTATCAAACGCCAAAACAATATAAAAAAAAAAAATCTATCAGGGAATGCCCACTAGTAATATAACATCTAGTCTCGCATGCTGCGCGAGAGTTATGACTGCTTATTGGAGGAGGGGGGGGAGGGGGGGGGAGGGGGGGGGATAGCAGGTTGGAGGACCACACGCACACACAAAGAAAAAAATCTCAGGAACATGAACGCAGATTGAAGCTTCGCTGTTGATTTCCGTGCTCAGCAGAAGGAAACTGTTCAGCCGGATGACGTAATAAGGATCGGTAATCTTCATAACTTGCGCATGCGTGCGCTGGACTTATGATAATATTTTAAATGTGAAAATACTGCTCATTTTCTTCGCTTCATTCAAACAAAAATGACATATACCCAGAACCATCGATTTGGCACCCAGTTAGTTCTGGCGGGGTCGCTTAGAGCCACGATAACCAATTAGGTGATTTGAAATTAACCGTGACTTGGTTTACCAATGTTCTAGATCACATGAGTCGTACATGCGTTCAAGAAAAAAAAGTTTCCTTAAGAGAATGCATTCATACATGAGGGAGTTTTACAACAATCATGATAAAACCTTGGGGAGCGGTGAGTGACTCGACTCGACAGTCAAGACTCTTTAAAACGAGAAAATGGGATCTAGTTGCAAAGTGAGACGACTGCAGGCGGAAATCCAAACTAATCTTGAATAAATGTTAGCGAACCGCAAAAAAAAAAAAAAAAAAAAAAAAAAAAAAAAAAAAAACCGATTCACAAGACAAAACACGACGCGTTTCGACCTCTTAGGTCTTCTTCAGGCAAGATACAAAACAATTATTACAACGAAAATGAACAAGCAATCACTTATCTTCAGCGCAAGATAGGCATTGAATCTGAGAAAATGGGAGTCTGATGACCCTTTAGACTTCTATAACTGGCGGGATCTCTCTCTCTCTCTCTCTCTCTCTCTCTCTCTCTCTCTCTCTCTCTCTCTCTCCTCTCTCTCTCTCTCTCTCTCTCTCCCCTCGTGGGTGTGTTCTCTTTTCTTCTCCTCCTCCTCCTTCTTATTCTGCCTGTCCACACATTCCTCTATGTCCAGTCTCCGGAGACTAACCGTCTCTGTCTCTCGTTCGTCACATCGCTTTCTTCCCCCCCCCCCCCCTCCCTCCCTCCCCACCCATCAGGGTCACCATAACCGCAATTGTACCTGACCTGTTATCTCCATCTGAATCACTATGACCTATAATGGTGCCTGACCTGTTAGCTCGATCTGGGTCTCCACGACCCATTTAGATTACGTCACCTATTATCCGTTCTTCTTCATTTGACCAATTCATTTGACCCATTTGACCTAGGTCGCCCTGATCCATTTGGGTTATATTCTGGCTCGCCCTGACCCAATCTGTATCACTTGACCCAATCTATATCACTTGATCATGAACTTCGATCTAGGGCGGCATGCATGACCTATTGAATCACTTCACAGAAACCTTGCCAGGGTCACTCGACCCATCACTGGATCACTTGACAGTTAACTTTGACCTAGTTCAACATGACCTACTGGGTCAGTTGATATTCACCTTGTCCTGGTCCACCTACCTCTGTGTGTGTGTGTGTGTGTGTGTGTGTGTGTGTGTGTGTGTGTGTGTGTGTTGTGTGTGTGTGTGTGTGTGTGTGTGTGTGTGTGTGTGTGTACCTACCTGTGTGTGTGTGTGTGTGTGTGTGTGTGTGTGTGTGTGTGTGTGTGTGTGCGCGCGCGCGCGCGCGCGCGCTCCCTCCTTGCATTGAAGGTTCTCTTTTCCAACAACCTGCATCAAAACAATCACAACACATTCAACTGATCTGCATGCAAAGTACAACATCACATCAAAATTATTTCAACACTTCCGCTGGATATGCAGCATGGATACAAAAATAAGCTTATTTACTGTAGTGCAGATTCACAAGAAGATTCAAGGGCATTTGATGTAATCTGGGAAATAAAAAAAACACAAAGATGTGTGTACCCAGCTATTCTGGATGACCCTGATTTTTGTTTACCTTGATTGAGATCACCATAACCCATTGCTCTGCCTCACTCCGTGCCATTCTTTGTTGCTTAATTAACTTTTAATCCCAATCTGGAACATCTGTCCCTGACATGTGACCTCGATCAGGGTCACTGTGGCAAATTAGCCACGTGACATTTAACATTTTCCGGAGTAATCATGGTTTATTCTGGGTCACTTCACGTTTCACCTGCTTTGAGTCACCATAACCCATTCAGATGATCCCCTGACCTTTTGACCTTGCTCTTGTTCATACACACATTCTTGGTCCCTGACCTTTAACCTCCATGTGAGTCACAATGACCCATTTAGGGTCTTAGCTTTGATGACGATGAGAAATGAGTAACACGGGCCTGGAACACACAGGGGCAGCTAGGTGGGCACAGGGGGTAGACAGAGATGCAGATAGAAGAATGGGATGGGCTGAAAACATAGAGATACAAGAATGGGAGGGAGGGGGTGGAGGGAGGCAAACGTACGAGCGAAAAGAGCGAGGGAGAGAGAGAGAGAGAGAGAGAGAGAGAGAGAGAGAGAGAGAGAGAGAGAGAGACGGGGAAAGGGAGGGGGAGGGAGGTGGGGGGGGGGGGGGAGAACGTGAGGGAGACCGATCACCACGGTATTTGGATTTCATTAATCTATTACGAGCTTTCTAAAACAAGTAATTTGACAGTTTGAATAGATGGGTTATGTATCGGTGATCCGATAAGTCCAAACAGAGAGCTTGAACAAGCTGGGCTGGCTGGACAAAATCGGCAGGACAAAAGTGGCTATGTGACAAACTGAGCCGAAACGCGTGGTGTGTCTGTCTCATTCAAATAGCACGCAGCATGTCAAGGGCCCCAATAGCATGTCAAGGGCCCCACTGGCGCCTTTTTCAAATTCCCGGCGACATCCGACCTTTCACAAGTCTCTTCTGCGACAGCCGAGGTCGCAAAATATCTAAAATTATCCTGCGACTTTCAAATAAGTCGCTCTAATGTTAGCTTAGGTGCAGTCCGAGTGTTGTTGACTCTATAGTAAAATTACGTTGTTGTTGTTGTTGTTGTTGTTATTGTTTTAATGGGCAACTACTTTTTCTTTTTGTAGTTTGAATCAATTTACTCTCCTTAAGGCAAGACATTACAGTGAAAACTGGGCCAAAATCATGATGGTTGTCTCTTTATTTTGTTTTAGGGATATTTTTCACTAATGAGTCTTTTTTTTTTTTTTTTTGTCATACAGTGGTCTTCGGACTGAAGCCATGACTCAGTTCCATGCTTTCTTTCACTTGCCTTTTCCCCATTTGACAACTGTTATCTTCAATGCTTGTCCACATGCTGTCATATTCAAACTGTTGGCAACAATACAACTGCAGTCAAAGCCTTGAAATTTGGCATCCTATTTGCTGATGTACTCCTCTTTGTCCTTAAATTTCTGTAAGCGTTAAACATTTTTATCTAATATATATATATATATATATATATATATATATATATAGTGTGTGTGTGTGTGTGTGTGTGTGTGTGTGTGTGTGTGTGTGTGTGTGCGCGTGCGCGCGCGCGCGCGCGCGTGTAACTAGCAGTTCCAGTTTTTCAAATTGGACCTCTACTCGATCTGTCGTAATACAAGGGGAAGATAACTGTCACGAAGAGGACGAGTCCCTTTTTCGTAGGAAATTTATCCTCGTTTAGGGGCTTGTGCTTGTATGACTGATACAAACGTCGTTGCTCTCTTGCTTATTTTGATGGCAAATACTACCGTCTCGGCATCTGAATTCGCCCCATCTCTTGATTTTTATCACCACAAGCACACATCTCCCGATGAGTCAGCAATATACCGTCTCCGGTGGGCTAGTCCGTACCATGGTTGTCTGTACTTTATGAAATCTTGCACTGTCGAAATTTCTCTGGATCATTTCTATAAATCAACAAATTAGGCCTGACTACAGTCGACGGAAAGTTGTTTCCATGCTTAAGAAGTATTTCTAGCTCACCACACCAACATACCTTGCACTTGATGCTGTGTCTGCGGACACGTCGACCTCTCGCGGCTCTTCCTCGAGCGGGCACAACGAGGCAAATAATTTATAGAATTTTTGATTCTCAGTTTCCAACTGGCTCGTTGGTCTAGGGGTATGATTCTCGCTTAGGGTGCGAGAGGTCCCGGGTTCAAATCCCGGACGAGCCCTATTTTTTTTTTTTTCTCTTCACTTCACCTCCCCATAGAGTGTATTTAAAAATACATGCTATAAAACTGTGTGTTACTTGTGCTTATCATAGGAACAAGAAGACTCAACTTTGGTATAGGCTACTAAGCCCATGACAGTTTGAAAACGGAGTGACTGAGGGCGGAAAATGAAGCAAAATTTAGAAACAGAGGGGGTTAGTCACCGCCAAGGACATAGACATGTCCTGTACTTGTTTGTCTATGTCCTTGGCAGTAACTTACCTGATGACAGAAAGTTCTTTTGCGTAAATAAAAAACATTTTTCCAAGTATTTTTCATAAATTCAGTTTAATGTGGTTTCTATGTTGTATCTTGGAGGCAAAATCAAAACAGTTTTTATATAACTTACTGATGATAAGAAATATGAAGATTTTAAAGATTAAAAAAAGCTCAGAATAGGGCCCCTCCTTGTTTTCTCCCTGCAGGTCTGTAGTTGAACTCCTTATTCAGAAAAGATGTGCTTGTTGGCTAATGAGAAATGATGTAAAAAAAAAAAAAAAACCCTGGGGAGATTCAAATTCTGGAAAGATTCATGTCATTATGGCAAGTGTGTGTGTGTGTGCGCGCGCACGTGTGTGCACGCATGCGTGCGTGTGTGTGTGTGTGTGTGTGTGTGTAAAAACAGAGGAGAAAAACATTTCTTTAGGGTAAAACGCCAGTGGCACAACTTTCAGCACCGACACTAGCAAGACCATCATCAACACTCCCAGTGAAAGCACTGTGGCAACTGTACCAAAACAACATTTGTTTATCACAGACAGCAGTGTCTATAGCCACAGTTGCTGTGTAGTGATTTAATCATGTGTGTCCCCAGATGTCTGGTTGAGGGTGATGCAGGGTCAGCAGGCTCTTCTGCATGTTGGACACACAAAGGCTGAAAACATGCATGTACTGACAGCTCCAGTCATATGGGTATTCACTGGCCAGCAGCCAGTCTAATAATTCCGAACACTTCTGTAGATTTTCTCTTCACAGAAACATTTTGCAAACACTGCTGAAAGCTAGGCACGCCAAAATATATCAGACTATCCATTTCTAAGATCTTGGGTATTGGCTCCTTTTGACACTTATCATGGAAACTTCACACTAGACTAGACAATTCAGTTGGTAATGCAATACTTGCTTGGCTAGCTCAGAATCTTGTATACAGATTGCAGAGTCACTCACCTTTGAAAAAAAGGATTGAAGAGATGTTCCACCTTTACTTTCCAATCCGTGTTAACACCCCGCTTCTTGTCGCATTGATTGCACCCTTTACTTGTCTGAACCTGTACACCTGTGCAACCCTTCACATTCTCTCTGTTATTCAGGTGATATACATGCAGTTTGTTCCCAAGACCTGTTTACTCCTCTGCTTTCCTGTTCCCTGTGGCTTCCTGTTTTCAGCTGAATCCGACAGGATCTGCACAGTTTGCTACAAAGCCATGACAGACACAGCATGTTTGTTTTATCTTGTTCATCTGTATTTCTCTTCACATTGTCAATTCTTTTCATGATGAACATGTTTCATGAATTTAACCCAAAACTTCCTTTAAAAAAAGGTCTTTGGGCAGAGTACAAGTTCTTATCTTGGACATCCTTTTTGGAATGATATTATTTTCCTTTTGTGTTGTGCTCTGTCACTGTCTACTTTCAAATTTAAGCCAAAAGTACTGTTATATTCAACATACTTTTCTTCTTCCCTTCATTGATTTCATTGCAATTTCTGGTACTTTTCATGTTTTACTGTTCGTACTTGTGTTTCATTTGTGGAGCGTCTGTTGCACTCTGATGTGGCGATATTATTGAACCAAATCCAAGGATTCTCTTTAAATCTTCATTATCATTTATGAACCAAATCCAAGAATTTCTTCAGGCGTGCTTTCAGTTATCTTAATTCTGCATAATGGAATGAACTTCCATTACCAATTGGTTGTGCTCTGTCACATTTTATTTTCTTATGTTCCATCACATTTTATTTTCAAATCCAGGCTAAAAAGCTGTTTGTATCTGAAGATCTTTTATTCCTCTCTTCACTGACTTCACAAAGTTTGCAGCTTTTTTCCACTACTTCTGCCATCACACAGTGAGAGTCTGTGTTTGAGCTGTGATGCATGTGTTATTTCTATGTGCAACAAGAGAGTGGGTATGGGACGGTAAATGGTGAGGGAGCAATTTAGTGATGTGTACAGGAGATGTACTCAAAGGACCCTGGGGTCAACAGAAATGACATGAACACAAATGTTCATTATTACCATAATTATTTTACATCAAAGAAGTAGTAAGAGAAAGTGAAGGGGTGCATATGTTTGAGCCATGAACAATGAAAGAACACCAAGACAAAAGTCACATACAGGGTAGATGCTTGGAAGTACTGTACAGGGTATAGAGCCAGCCATCTGGATTCCTTTCTAAGAACGAGAACTTTCTCATCATACCATCTCTCTTGTGCCCTCCACTAGGTTCTGTAGAAGCACCACGGATAACTTCTTAACAGCATCTCCCCCATCCTTAGCTGTTCTATGAGGCCCTCTGAGCCTTGCTGAAGTACACACCGGTCCACTCCTTGATACTGTTGTCTCACCTCTTGTGGCAAAATGCTGCCAGGCAGGGACGTAAAGGAAATGAAAACAGCGTTTGAAAAAGGGGCAAAAATTCAGCATACTGAGACACATAATTCTGTCAAGTGTTTCGATCATAAAGCAGCCTGTCCCCACAGGGCTATATGATACTTTTTTTTGCACCACAACTAATGTTAACAAAGGTCGCTGAACTGGGCAACAGACAGTAGTATGTACCACAGCTGATTCATTTGTTTGAAAATGATTTTTCCTTTGCTGTTTCATCAGTATGGCAATCAAAGTCCTGAAAAAATCGACCACTTGTAGGTACTGACCATGTAAATAACTCTGTAAAGCTTCAACTAAATCAGCTCAACTGTCCTTATGTCCTGCTGACATACACACATGCACATACATGCACACACACACACACACACACACACACACCAGAAAATAATAGACTGTGCATCCGAACGATAGAACAGATAATGTTATGGGGTACATGTCAACATGTCAGTATTTATTGAGGTTTATATAAACAAGTAAAACCCAAAAGAAAAAAAAATTGGAAGTACATGTGAAGAAAAACAACTGCGTACTTGAACAAATGACTTCACAAGTCAAAGAAAGAGTTGTAAATAGATTGCAAACCTAGAAATATCCATGACAATGCGTAGCTTTGCCGCTTGTGATTTCTACACATACATCTATGTACAGCAGACCAAAATGCTGGAGTTACAAAATAAGGACAATTATTTGTTCATATGAGCAAGTGACTATCAACCAATTTTATGTACAGTCTGCAAAAAATGCAGATAATAAAACACACACAGATGATAAGTGACTCACTCATTCAGGGCAAAATATGTACAAATCTCTGTACTATATACAAGCTATTATTTGTACAGTTCTCAAAACAACTAGTGCTGAAACCTGCCCCCCTCCCCTCCCCTCATAATATATTTTTTTTTCTTTGCATCCAAACGGTGGAAATAAAACAAAATGACATTACACTTGGTTGTACAACCTCGAAAGCAAAACAAAGAAAGGCAGAAATGATCTATTACACAGGTGTATTTGAAGTAAAGTTTCCCTCAAGAAATAAGGTATAGAACATATTGGCGTACACACAAGCACAAACAACCATGCCCATACCACAGGTGACATGATCTGTCTTCAATTCTGATCTAACTGCATATAAAATAAATTCAACATTTGCACATGGGAAAAAGGTAGTCACACTTGCAAATGGACTACCTCGGGTCTATATTCCACATTTAGCCTTTGCTTGCTTTCTTGCTGCAACATGAACATAATCATTATTACTATAAAATTAACAACACCTGCTAAACAAAACCAATAATGATGCGTGACCAAAGAAGTAAAACGATGGCAGTTTCAACACTGACAATTCCCTCCAAATCCCATTTCACACAGGCAGTGGTGCACACACATATATACATAAGGAAACCAGATGTATGTAAATCAATGACAAAGTAATCATCAAGTTTTCTGCTCTGCATCAAAGGAGAAAAAAAAAAACAACTGATTATTTTGTATCTGTTCCCCCTAACTCTTGCTCACTTGCAGCAATGTTGCATTGATAAAACTGTAAGCTTACACTGATACACACATATATGCTCATTGTAACGTACAGTCATTTCTTTTTCTTTTAACTGACACAAGTTACAAGCTTACCCTTAGCTTTGTATGACTCCTTTGTACCAAAACATTGTATGGGGACAGCATGTCAGAACTGTGGCGTACATTTTATTTTCCCTCTTCTTTCTTGACCTCTATATGTGTGTGTGTGTGTGTGTGTGTGTGTGTGTGTGTGTATGTGAGCGTGCATGCATGTGTGTCCTTTACCTATTAATTTTTAGTAGCCATGTCCACCAAAAGAGGTCGATGGATTTCACTTTTCCTGCAGGCCTCGTCACCATACTCGAGCAGACGAACACGTGTTTGCAGATGTGAACATGAAAAATTCCTACTCTTATCTTTCATATGATTTAGGGGAAGTAACCTCTATATATTTAGCTTTGGGGATATCCTAGTATGTTATAGACCCTCATTTTAATTCCTTGTGTGAACTTGTTGACTCAGCAGCTTTGAAACATACAAGTCTATACTGGGTTTTCCCACTACGTACCACCTGAATTTCCTGCACCAGGAAACATGTCGGTCAGGTGAAGACGTGGCACTCTGTTTCACTCAATGAAACACAGAATTATATTACAGAAAGAACCTGGATGATTTTCAGGGGAAGAGGGGAGTCTTTTAGCTCATTATCCCCTGACTTACCGTGGTAATAGAACTGACCGGAACCTTTACAAAAACTATTTTGTTTACAAAAATCATTTTGTGTAACAGTCAGCTAAGTTCTTTAGTAGGCAATCCTATGCACACATTGAAAATTACCAATTCAAACATACCATAAGTTGTTTGTTGAGTGTTCGGTCTTTCCTACAATACCGGAAACAAGTCTTTTAGGTATCGTCCAGAAACCGTAAACACCCCCCCCCCCCCCCCCCCCCCTACCAAATTGGCAAAATATGCGCGTCTGTATGGAACTTAGTGCTTTGCTAAAGTGCGTGGGACTAGGGAACTGTGCTGTGTGTGTGCTGCTAGTGTTTGGATTGTATTAAAGTGTCTTTTCTCACAGAATTTGGCCATGGATAACTAACATGTCGCCCTGAGTTCTTTTACATGAACTCAGCGCATCCTGCACATACAGAGAGGTGGGTGGGGGCAGGGGTCTCAGTTCATAATCTCCTCTGAAAGATAAACACTCAGTCCACCACTTAAGAGTATCTTAAAAAAAAAAAAACCCCAAAAAACAACAACTGTTCTTGCCATGTGAAATGACAACTCCAGGGTCAAGCTTCCATCCAGCCTGTGCAGGATTGCAGGTCTAACTCTGTGATTATAAAACTGGCATTTTTTACATTGTCTTTCTGCAAAAAGTATGCTACAGGTGACTTGTGTGCTGGCTTTTAAGACAACATGATGAAACCATGCTGCATTTGTACAAAATACTTGGAGTGCGTATGCAAAAATTGTACTCTTGTCCACTAATGTGTAAACATAAGTACAACCACTGAGCACGGGTTTTTTTAATGGAAGGAGGAGGGGTAGGCGAGCAGTATCTCCTTATGATGCTGCGTTATAGCAAAGCACTCTCCCTAGGGAAAAGCTGACATTTCACATTAAACTTAACAGTAAGGTAGTGTTAGGAGAAAATGAGACGCAATGAAACATTAATCCAAATTACAAGGCAATACAACATTGAGAAAATGGTTAGATAAAAGAGGAGAAATTCCTAATCAATACACCGAAGAATGGTCGAACCACTTCCCGTGATAAACATTCTACATTATTTTTCTTGACTGTGTCCATCTTTCTCTCACTTACAAGTTGACATTTAAGGAACACAGAAACAGTACACATACACAGCACCCCCCCCCCCCCCCCCCTCTCTCTCTCTCTTCCTCTAGTTTAACCACCACAAAAAAAGTGTTTAGACACGCATTCGCCTTTCTCTGACACTGACACTTAATATTTCATGCCCCACCTATCAATAACATTAAAATGGGATTGAAGCCAGCAAGTCCAAAGATTAGACTGAAATTTCTAAATCTAAAAAATTAAAAACACCCAAAACCCACACACTGGTCAAAACACAGAATAATAATAATAATAAAATATATGTCTCTTAAGAATCAGTTACATCATTAAAGTTTTTGCTGAGTAAACTTTCATCTAAATTGCATAAAAAAATATCTATAATCATTTCCAGCATTAAAACAAAAAAAATGAGAGGCAACACTTTGCACATGATCTGACAGTTACACCGACATATTGTGAACATGTTTCTTTTTTTTTTCATTCTCGCTTACTTACATAGAGCCTCTTTTCATGACATTTCATTCGGCTTAAACAAATACACAAACACACATACAAACACGCTTTATATACAGCTGGTTTTGCACACTGCAATGCTGGCAGACTTCATTCAAACCAGCTCATAAAACAAAGCGTAATGATCTACCAGGATTTATTCACAAGCAAATATCAAGCTAAAAGTAGCTGCTCGATTCCACTCTTGGCATTTTCATAGCCAGTAAAACAAAACGAAAAAAAAAAGAACTGAAATAAGGGGATATAAAACTGAAGCTGTATCATCCACCAATATGTTGCAGTGAACAAGCAGAATGCTAGAAAGAAAAAATATCTGATTACACCAACAGAAAGTCAAGCATATCCATCGCAGAAAGAGAAGGGTCTGTTTCTAAAATAGACTTTAACATAATCTTCAAGTTCAGCTGAAACATGAAAGGCCATCTTCAGGGACAAGCTGATTTGTTTCTAAAATGATTGTTTTTACAGAAATTACACACACACACACACACACACACACACACACACACACCACGTAAATAAAACACACACACCTGCAACACACACACACACACACAATCTTCTGATTACAAAAATTAAGAGGAGTACTTGAAATGTTTTGGCAAGACAAAGACCACAGGCAAGTC
The DNA here is from genome assembly GCA_033310375.1 of Conus canariensis. Taxonomy (NCBI): domain Eukaryota; kingdom Metazoa; phylum Mollusca; class Gastropoda; order Neogastropoda; family Conidae; genus Conus; species Conus canariensis. Next base: position 48,850,443 of record CM065718.1, on the reverse strand, counting down.
AACTCTGCTGCTCTAGAGAAAACTATACCCCCAAAACGTTTGCAAATGCTGTTTTAGTATCTCTGCCTATCCATCTTAGCTGCAACCTGTTATGTGTGCCTAGAAAGCGAACACATTTAATTTCATGTCAAATATAAATCATGTGACGCTTTTTCTCATGCTGAACATTAATGAAAGGGAAGGTGTGTAACAAGAGATATTTCACTGCTTTCCCCTTTCCAGCCCAGGTCATAAAATGGCAGAGCATGTGTGACATACGTATACATATCGTTTAAAAGTAAATAAGTACGCAAACTGATAAGTAAAAATTACATAAACAGGAGGTAAATCTCAAGCCTGTTTTCATATTGAAGCGTAACATTTTGTTAAGGAAAAATATGCACTCACTTGCACAGAAGATCGAAAATCAGATTCTCTGCTCAAATCACAGTAATGCTGATGTGTCTAACAGGATCATCTTTGGCTACTCCACAAACTAAAAGGCACCTATTGTCTGTAAATACTCATTTTACAGATAACATTTAGATTTTCAACATTAAAATAAAGTGATAAAAAAAATCTGGAAATAAGATACATTTACAAATGCGTACAGTAAATGAACTAGATCATATGCACCCAACCTCTCCCAACCCCCTCTTCTTCCCCCATCGTTTGTGCATGCATGTGTGTGTGTGTGTGTGTGTGTGTGTGTGTGTGTGTGTGTGTGTGTGTGTGTGTGTGTGTGTGTTCTTCTAAACCTTCAGTTACATTTAATGACAAATTATATTCAAAAGTCTGTATAAAAATGACACACCAGATTTAAAAATGCCAAATAATAACAACTAACCAGATTTCAAACTCTAAATCAAGACTTTACATAGAATTTTTCTGTTTTCAAATAACCTCTCTGAAATGACAATGTTGAACTCAGCCATGCAAAGTTGTCTTTAGTCTTTCAGTCAACAAATCTTCCATAGTAAAATGCAGGAATTCAGAGGACATTCTAAAATTTTTTTTTGACAACCAAATTCCAACTGTAAAAGACACTGAAAATTTTGTGTTAACACACCTGACAAACGACTGCCCATGCTGTTCTTTGATTGTGCTAGATCTGCTTTCATACTGACTTAGTGGAGAAATTAAATCTTAAAAGAAAGTACAAAAAAATAAAAAGAAGAAAACAACAAGCACATTAAAAACAAAACAAAACAAAAAAAAACCTTAACGATTATCCCACATGTCAAAGAAAACTAGCTCTATATAACCTGTCCTTTTACTTTTCTACAATATGAGCAAACTCTAAAACAAAAATCTACACTCATGCTAAATCAGTTCAAATGTTTACTCCAAAGCCGCGATGGTAATCAGCTTGTAATGCTGTCTTCCATTACGGCAGACCGATGCAGAGTACTGTTGAAAAGACATTGTGATGGTCTTCTTTGTAGAGGTGCCAACTTATTCAGCCTGTGTCGGTGACTGAGCAGTTACTGTCCTCGGTGGTGTTGAGTATGTGGCACCCTGTGCATTGGAACAGGTATGGACAAACACCATAAAGAAAATCAGCTGCAAAACAGTCTCTTGTTATAATCCTCTGTAGGGTGACCAGTCAGTGACCTTAAGATGACGGTGTCTAGTGGACTACTGGTACTAGACCTCCAAAGAATGAATCTGGATTAGGCTGCACCCATGGAATTCAGAATGGGCAATGCGGAAGGTGTTACATTTTTCTTGCCTTGAGAATGCTTTTGGAAAATCTAACTTCAGTATAAATGTCATGCTTTACTACAGATTCACAGTCTTGTGAATATGTATAATCTATATCTCCCTTTTTCCCCTGTCAAAGAGTGTAATCTCTTTTGTTTCTTATGTGAGCCGAGTTCTGCAACACTAACAAACCAAAAAAAGAAAAAAAAAAAGAAAAAAAAAGAAAGACCACAAGAAAGAAAGAATACACATAGGAAAAGCACAATCAATACTATAACATTCTCATCAACTCCATAGTGACATTCTTCCTTTGCTGTGTGAAAATATATCTCCAACTGTTTGAAAAAGAAAAAAAGCTGCTTTGTCTATTGGTATGCTCACACACAAGTTGTATCAACAAAATAACATTTCTGTCTGGGCTTGCACTGCAGGCTGGTGGCTTAATGTTGGGCGACATAAAGTTTTTACTATTGCTGATTTTGAAGGAAATTCACGTGCTGGACAGTGTTAACTCCATTGAGCAAATTTCCAAACTGACATTTGACGCTGATGAATGCTGCAATCACCGATCTGCAAAACAGAAAAAAAAACCCACTGGAACTGCAATAAACACAGGAGACAATCATTTACAGTGAAAATTAGAATGCTAAAGGTTACCATACATATACACAACTCATTAACCCACAGAGTCACATACATGCATGCACACATATGCCATGCATACAATTAAACCAATCTAATTATACATTCAGTTCTATTTTCATGATTAATACTTATTTGCCCTTAAAATGTTACTGATGTAATTTTCCAAAAAAATGACAATACTGTTTTCAACATGTCTGTTCTCTCACAGTAGGTAAGCTCTCTCACAATGTCAAATTTTCAGGAATGTGGCAGCAGCTCTAAACAAAAGATTCTTTTTTTTTTTTTTTGAGGCCTGTAGCTCACTGTCCAGCAAGTTTTGACATGTTCTCAAAATGGCAGACTGTACAAGATATGATTTTATGAGCAAGAGTTAGTGAAAGTCACTGCTCCTCAGTCAAAGCTCACCACTTGTCATATGACAAAAACACCACAGTTACACAGCTCAGTTATGGTAACTGTAAAGAATCTTATTGCCTACTTTTTTGTCATCATAGTTTCAATATTCATCAAATCTATTTCATTTTTGCAAAAAAACAAATGTGCAAAAATTGTGCAGGCACATACAAAAATTGTACCTGCAGTCTGTTGACTCAACAAAACATTACAAAAACATGTTCATCATCAGAACTTCCAACAACAACCCTCATCAACATCCTCACCATATCGAACAGCCTTACTTTTGCTGCGGCCAGCAGCGCCAGAAGAGCTGGCTGGGTTGGGATTGGAAGACTTGTGTTTAAGCATGGTCCAGTCAAAAGTGTAGTCGTACTGGTGGTTCAGCGTGCGGAACAGGATGCGAAACAGCTGACGCAGGTACATGTAATCAGGAGCCTCGTCAAAGCGCAACCCTCGACAGTAGTTCAGATACATGGCAAATTCTGCTGGAAAACCCTGAAGACAGAGGAATTCAGAAACATGGCAAATTCTGCTGGAAAACCCTGAAAAGACAGAGGAATTCAGATACATGGCAAATTCTGCTGGAAAACCCTGAAGACAGAGGAATTCAGAAACATGGCAAATTCTGCTGGAAAACCCTGAGAAGACAGAGGAATGCAGAAACATGGTAAATTCTGCTGGAAAACCCTGAAAAGACAGAGGAGAAGCTTCTTGGGGAACATTAACCGCCGACTGTTGTTTATGATAAATCTACATATCTGGCATACAATAAAGGAATTTTCTGATCATCCCTCTGAACTCTGTAGGATATCTTATGCAGGGTGGCACTGGAACAAAAGACTTGGAATAAAACAACAGAGCAGAATAAACATGATTTTTGGCCTTAAGGCACTCTGATGAAAACGGTGCACCTCTAGATTTCCTAGGCTAAACCTTTTTTTTTTTCCACTCCAGGTTATATGCATGGGATCACAAAGGCCCATCAAAAGAAAAAAAAATTCTGTATACATCTGTCAAAATAAATCAGCGTTATGAAATAATATGTAAATAAAACGCAAAGGAAAGAAAAGAATATCTACAACCAATGTGAAAATGAGAGATCTGATAAAATAAAGTAATTACTTTAAAATCTAATGGAAGGAAAAAAAAAACATGTGCAGTCAATTCCATTTCTTGCTCAACCACAAGCTGCCAATTATTTCCGTTTTGAGGGATTAGATACAAATAAGGCGCACACAAGTGTGGGTAAAGAGGTCAGCACCTCAGCATGCTGCTTTACAGCAATTTTCTGTATCACATGTATCTAAAATGGTCTGCATCACATAAAGATAAAAAAAAGTAAACTGCTAATCTGAATGTATTAGGATCCATGAAATTTAATTAGAAAAAATTTCCTTTTCCATGAGAGGAAAGTATCTACTTATCACACAAACTTCTGCCAGAAACTGAATGATAATTTGTGCTACACTTTGTGCAGAGAAATCATAACTTTTTTTAAAAAGAATACGTATAACTTTTTTCTCAGGGAATAGGGAGAGGGTATAAACCCACACCATTTTCAATAACTGATTAAAATCTTAAGATTCCTCTTGGGGGATATGACAACACCTTCTTATACTGTGTAAAACCATGTGTGGGTAAACTAATCTGATTGTAAGTCAGGTGGAGTAACCTCAAAAGTTGCCAGCACTTTGCAGAATTTCTGTCAGACCATTGCTCTGAATATTGTATTTATGCCCAAATAACATCATTAAAGTCACGGACTGCAGCCAACATTTTCCTCTCACCCAACTGACTTACACAATGCATGGACAGCAGTGAACATTTTCCTCTCACCCAACTCACCTTACACAATGCACGGACAGCAGTGAACATTTTCCTCTCACCCAACTCACCTTACACAATGCACGGACAGCAGTGAACATTTTCCTCTCACCCAACTCACCTTACACAATGCATGGACAGCAGTGAACATTTTCCTCTATGGACAGCAGTGAACATTTTCCTCTCACCTAACTCACCTTACAAAATGCACAGACAGCAGTGGACATTTTCCTCTCACCCACCTCACCTTATACAATGCACGGACAGCAGTGAACATTTTCCTCTCACCCAACTCACCTTACAAAATGCACAGACAGCAGTGAACATTTTCCTCTCACCCAACTCACCTTACACAATGCATGGACAGCAGTGAACATTTTCCTCTCGCCGAAATCACCTTACACAATGCATGGACAGCAGTGAACATTTTCCTCTCACCCACCTCACCTTACACAATGCATGGACAGCAGTGAACATTTTCCTCTCACCCAACTCACCTTACACAATGCATGGACAGCAGTGAACATTTTCCACTCACCCAACTCACCTTACACAATGCATGGACAGCAGTGAACATTTTCCTCTCACCCACCTCACCTTACACAATGCATGGACAGCAGTGAACATTTTCCACTCACCCAACTCACCTTACACAATGCACAGACAGCAGTGAACATTTTCCACTCACCCAACTCACCTTACACAATGCATGGACAGCAGTGAACATTTTCCACTCACCCAACTCACCTTACACAATGCACGGACAGCAGTGAACATTTTCCACTCACCCAACTCACCTTACACAATGCACGGACAGCAGTGAACATTTTCCTCTCACCCAACTCACCTTACACAATGCATGGACAGCAGTGAACATTTTCCACTCACCCAACTCACCTTACACAATGCACAGACAGCAGTGAACATTTTCCTCTCACCGAAATCACCTTACACAATGCACGGACAGCAGTGAACATTTTCCTCTCACCCAACTCACCTTACACAATGCATGGACAGCAGTGAACATTTTCCACTCACTCAACTGACCTATACAATGCATGGACAGCAGTGAATATTTCCTACTCACCCAAGTGACCTTATACAAAGCAAGTAAAGCACTGAACACTTTCTTTCAACCCAATGGCCTTACTGAAAGCATCGGGAGTTGTGGACATTTTCTTCTCACCCAACTGACCTTACACAAAGGCATCAACAGTTGTGGACATTTTCTTATTACCCCTAACTCTCATTACACAAAGCATAGTCAGCTGTGGACACTTTCTCCTCACCCAGTTTAGCTTACCCACGATGTCCATCAGGTCAGAAAACAACTGACTGAAAAATCTCTGAAACAAGCTGGAGCCCAGGGGCTGCCTAGGCCCTGGTGGGGTCCTGGGGCAATGCCCTAGTGGGAGGGCCCAGGAGGGCAAAGCCCATTGGCCAAAATGGAATCTAAGCAGTTCTGAAGAAACTTTAGTGGTCTCTTGTGATGGGCAAATTACAATGCAGGGAGCAAAGAAACCAAAAGAAAATAACTACCTGTACACACACATGATCACACATACACTTACTTATAATTTATTTTATAAGAGCCACAACAAAGCATCTCTGAACTAATTCATGTATAGAGGGATATGGTTGTGGCTATGATGTATTGTGACGAATAGACTAATTGCACACATATGCACATCCACAAACACACACCTACCCACAACCACACACACACTCACACACAGAGACAAGCACACTTAATTTTCATAAATTTCTATTTAAAAAATGGTTTGCCTCAACATTCATGCACATAACCTGGAAATGAAAAAACAATATCCTTTATTGTGGACACCACAGACTTAGAGGTACATATGACATATCACTTACATGGGCTATTACACTGACATTTAAAGAAAAAAAGATAAAACATTAATCTGATCAACAAGTCCAGTCTGCTCTGATTGCATCCAATGCTCTTGAAGCATCAACATGCTTCTTGCAGCGGACACGTTCAAAGACAGCTGTTAAAACCACAACAAGCGTAGTTAAGCTTTTTCAACAACAACAAAAAAAACAACACCTAATGCCGTGCCATTCCTTGCTTGTTCACTTCTGTAGACATAAAAAAAACGCTTATCAAAGTTATTCACTTTTGTTGTATTTTCAGTCCACTCAAATCTTCAACAGTGGAAATTATGCCTTCCTCACACGTCTCGCCTTGATTTACAGTTCGTGACACCTAAGACATCGTGTTTCTCCCAAAAGACAAATTCTTTGCATGATCCACAACCTATGTTACACAAGGTATACACAGCTATGAAGACTTCGTTCTCACCCAGCTTACCTTACACAAGGCATCAACAGCTGTGGACATTTTCTTCTCACTGATCCTTTCGTACTTCTGTTTCTTGGTTGCTGCCTGCAACAGCCATGGAACATGGGAATGTTAACACTAGAATATAATATCAAAAATTTACTACATATGCATATGAGAGAGGAATTTAAAATGAGAGAGAGAGAGAGAGAGAGAGAGAGAGAGAGAGAGAGAGAGAGAGAGGGAGTGACAGGCAGACAGACAGAGTATAAATACAACTCTGAATCTTCTACTGAGACTAACATGGAGAAGCTGATAGTTTGATCACTTCATGCCCCCAAAAACAAAGTAACAGGAAGAAACATAATCCTCCTATGCTACTCAGAACGCTTCTAGATTAAACATCCTCATGAAACAAATAACACAAAAGCCACACATTACAAACATTGCCATTAGAGAAATGGTCAGTTTTGTTTTTTTTAAAATTTTTTTTTATAGAAAATCAAGCAATCTTTTTTCAAGCTAAGGTATAAACACTTACAATTCGTGTAATATTCCCAGAGGGGGAAAAACAATAAGACGCAAACAACAAAACTACACTTCTTACCTAGAAACACACACACACACACACACACACACACACACACACACACACACACACACACACACACATGCAACACAATTGCTTCCTTGAACCTGTCAGTGATGTTTTGTCTCGGTAAATACAATGAAGAATCATGCAAGCATGTAAACAAGCATGTATTTCCGTTACACACACATGCACATACTCACACGTGTGCCCGTGCACACACACACACACACACACACACACACACACACACACACACACACACACACACACACACACAGGCAAGTTATGAAATATACACATCCACACACACAAAGCTTGATCAAATACTTTCTTCATAGCACAAGGGACAGTTAAGTGACGACTCTTCTAAGTAAAAAATCTAAGCTACAATTTCAATGCAGACCTGCAGCCTTACCCATCCACCATTATCATAAAAAATAACAACTGCACACCCCAGTAAAACGCAGTGTTTAGTAATCTAGCAATCCCAAGTAGTAGCAACTTCAAAATTTAGATGCTGAGGAGATTACCAGAAGCACATCTGATATGGTTAAGAGCTGGATATACATTGGTAAGTCATACAACATCGTCTCTCCTGATGTGCTTCCTCACAGTTTGGAGTTTCAAATTAATTTACCCTATGACTGCCAATCTGCCAATTTCCACTAGTCCAACACTGCTCACCAACTACTGATTGCATGCCATTTTTTTCTCCCATCTGTCTGTCTTCAAACTCCATACTGATTATTTAGGAAGAGCTGAGTATAAAGATGGACTGGTGCATTTAGACCTGATTGCTTTCCTTCCTGCAGCATCATTTATGTTGCGTCTAGCATGTGCTCAACTTTTTTTTCACTTTTTGTTGAACAAGATTGATAACAGCAATAAGTTAAAAACTGGGACCAAATGTAAGTCACAGCTGAAGACAGTTTAATGGCCCAGGCAGTGCTAAATCAACCATACTAATCAGACATCACTAAAGACTATGGTTTCTGACTGCTACTGATTCAAACTTCTGTATCCACCACTTCAGTAATCAAGACATGGAGAGTTGATGTGCACGTGCTCAGTCTTCACTGTGCTGGTAAGTGATTACCATGGCTAATGACAAACATCAGTCACATGCAGACATCTTCCACACCTGGATTTTGAAATAAAATTTGGTGTGAATTGGACGTACACTTTTCCCAGTTTGTTTAGCTCACTAGAAAATAGATGTGGTAGTCCAGAGACATTTTTCTTCAAAATGATTTAGTTGTCAAAAGGCTAAAAATATCATCCACATGTTTAAGTTACTAACTTTTCAGAATTAAGCCATATTCAAACCCTGCTCTAAACTGATGCTCACACCAACAAGAACATGCATGAGCAGTGCTGGCCAAAAATGCCCAAAGGGTAGCATTTTGACTTTTCGGGAGAAGCACTTCAAATTCAAGTGTTGCTCTCATATGCAGTGCGATAAGTAAGACACCACAGCATTTTCAGTTGCACTTCGCTTCATGGAGTCTGCTGTAAAGTGTTTATGTCTCACATCGTGCAAATCCCAACAATCTAAAAGAGTATGTTTCACTGTGAGTGGAACATGACATGGAACGCACCACGAAACCTCTTCACCTTTTAAAAGATAAGAATGGGTATAAAACGAGTGGCCTGTATGCAAGCGGCACAAGACTGTTTCGTCTTTACGGCCACCTCTGGAACATGGTAAAAACTCTTTCATGTCTGGACAAATTTTAAACAGTTTGTTATCCGTCTGTGAGTTCCATTCCTCTTGCCAGAGGTCTTTGATGCAAGCCTGGGTTTTGGGTTTCAAATCAGTGCGAGGAATTGACAACCTGCTCAACTTTTTCTTTGTGGTACTCTTGGCAAGCTGATCAACCACCTCGTTGCCTCGAATGCCCACATGGCTGGGAACCCAAGCAAAAACTATGTTGTATCCATCTGTTTTCAGAGAGGTGTACAGTTCGAAAAATTTCAGCAGCTGAGGGTGCTTGAGATTACGGCCAGCAATGGCCTCCAAAGCAGAAAGGGAGTCTGATAAAATAAGGAAATCTTTATGTTTCGATTTACAGATCATTTAAGAGCCAGGACCAAGGCTATCAGCTCAGCAGTGTAGATGGAGCTGTCAGTGGGAATGTGTTCAGTACATCTCTGAGGGGGATCTACTGCACAAAACACAGCAGAGGCAACTTCCTCCTCACATTTGGAACAGTCAGTGAAAATTCTTTTGTAGGATGGAAACTTAGAACACAGTTCAGCAAAAAGGGACTTGTATGCCAAGGAACTAATGGAATCCTTCCGGTATGAGGCCAAATCAAAGCAGATCTCTGGAGTGAAGAAAGTCCATGGTGGGTCATCAGGAAACTTTGAAAAATCACAAACTACTCACAGGTCTATATCTGCTTTGTTCAAGTGGGGAAGAAGACAAATTCCCAAGGGTGGAATGGAACTGGGGTGATCATCGAGTTTCTTTTGGAACTTGGGGTTGAAAACACAGTCATATGCAGGGTTTTGAGGTTCAGAAGAGAGACTTAGATAGTAGTTCAAGGCAAGTTTCAATCGACAATTTGAGAGGGATGGTTCTCCTGCCTCGGCATACAGGCTTTAAACACGGGTAGTGCGGAATGCACCCAGACACAATCTAAGCCCTTGATGGTGGATAGGATCAAGACTTTTCAGGTAGGATGGTCTGGTCGAGCTGTTCACTACACATCCATAGTCCAGTCTGGAGCGGATCAGAGCCCTGTAAAGATGGAGGAGAATTTTCTTGTCAGTGCCCTGATCTGTGAAAGCCACAACTCGCAGAATGTTCAGGGCTTTCTGACCTGCAGTTTTTAAGTGTTGGATATGACTTTTAAAGTTCAGTTTTTGATAAAAAAAAATAACACCCAAAAATTTGGCTTCTTTTACAGCTGGAATGGTGGACTTATCCAGACAAATCTCAGGATCAGCAAAAAACTGATGAAAATTGTGAAAATGGATCGACTGTGTTTTGGTACTTGAAACAGTACACACGTTTTCCTTGGCCCACTGTTGAATCTTCTTCACACAGAGCTGAAGTCGACGCTGTATGCTGGCGTATGAGGCTCCAACTGTGTACAGTGTGAAGTCGTCAACAAACAGAAAGGACTCGGAACCCTGGTTTACTGATTTGACAATGTCGTAGATTTTGATGCTGAAGACAGCAGGAGAAAGAATGCTCCCTTGAGGTACACCCAACTCCTGCCCATGTATGTCAGACAGTGTGATGTCAATATGCACTTGTACTGCCGATCAGTCACAAAGTTTTGAATAAACAGAGAGGCAGATGACCATGAAAACCAAGACTATGAAGATCCGTAAGGATTCCAGACTTCCAGGTAATGTCGTACGCTTTTTCTAGATAAAAAAAAAATAGCGACCACATGCTGTTTATTGATGAAGGCGTTGTGGATGGTGGTTTCCAGATGGACTAAATGGTCAACTGTCAAGTGGTATTTCCGGAACCCACACTGTTCACTGGCTAAAAGAATGTTGGTTTCTAGCTTCCACATCAGACTGGAGTTGACCATCTTTTCCATTAACTTGCAGAGCAGCTGGTCAGAGCTACTGGATAATAGTTTGAAGGCCTGGTAAGATCTTTTCCAGGTTTTGGAATGGGAATGATCAGGGCTCTCCGCCAGGAGGGCGAAAAGCACCCTGTGGTCCAGATATGGATGTAAACTTTCAGAAGGGTCTGGAGACAGCTTTCTGGGAGATGTTTCAAAAGCTGATAATGGATCTCATCCAGGCCAGGAGCAGAATCATTGCAGGTTTGCAGAGCTGATTTCAGTTCGTCGATTGAAAATGGCAAATTGTAGGCTTCAGTGTTGTCTGATGTGAAATTGTACGAAGATTTTTCTCTGAGTTGTTTGTATCTAAAAAAAGGCTCCAGATTTACTTGAAGATGATGAGTTCTGTTGAATGGTGGAGGCCAGCAGATTGGCAAAACTTGTTTGTCAGTTATCAGGGCATCGGCAAGTTTCAGGTGATGAATTGATGGGTTGGTGTTCTTCCCTTTGATTTTCTTGATGATTGTCCAGACTTTTTTCTTGGATGTTTTTGTTGTCAGCCCGGAGCAGAAGTTTCTCCACGACTGACGTTTACTGATTTTAAAAGTGTGTCTTGTTTTGGCACGGAGTTTCTGATGGGCTCAAACGTTTAGAGCTGAAGGTCTTTGGCATACCTGATGCGGAGCTCGTTTGTGTACTTCTGAGATTTGCTGGCAGTCAGAATTGAACCAGGGTGACTTTCAGGCAGTTGGAGTTTATCGGAAGACATCGGAATACAGGTTTTTGCAGACTTTATCAAAGTATTGGTTAGAGACTCTGCTGGGTCTGGACTTTGAAGAATGTCAGTTTCCTGGAGCTCCTTTAAAATATTTACTTCAAAATGATTCCAGCTGGCCTTCTTATAATTAAGATGTTCTGGAACAGAGGCATCTTCAGTTGTAATTGCTTTTAACAGAATGGGAAAATGATCGCTTCCATGCAGATCGTCATGGACAGACCACTCATAGTCCAGGACCAGCGAGGGGTCACATATTGATAAATCTAAACACGAAAGTGAACCTGTGGAAGAGTGGAGGTAAGTTGGAGATCCATCATTCAGACAACACAAATCAGACTCTGAAAAGACATCTTCGAGAAGCAGACCTCTGGATGAAGATTTCACACTACCGCAAAGAGGATTGTGTCCACTGAAATCACCCAACAGCAAAAAAGGTCGTGGAAGTTCTCTAAACAGGCTGACCAGATCTTGTCAGCTGACTGAGGTAGATGGTGATAAATATAAAGAACACACTGTAACTGTTTTACGCAGAGTAATTCTTGCAACTAAAGCTTGAAGAGCAGTATCTAAATCAATTGTGCTGAACAAAAGAGACTTGTGGATGAGTAGCAAGACTCCTCCTGTTACTCCATCTGCAGTGGGTTGTGCTGGTTTTGAAAGAATATTAGCACTGGAAAGAGTAAAATTCTTCTGGCTCTGAATTTTTGTTTCTTGTAGGGCTAACTAAAACAGGTTTCAAACTGTGGCAAAGCAGCTGTAGCTCCTCAAAATTGGAAAACAGACCTCAGATGTTCCAATGGAGAATCCTAAACTCTATTATGGCAAAGAAATGTCAAAGGTGAAAAACTCATTCCATTTCAACTTCCTCACTGTCGGACTGCAGAGGAGAAAACTTATTTACTATTGATATTGCTGTTTGTTTGAGGTCAGGAAGTTGTTTTTCCTGACCCTTTTTCCTTGTGGAGGATAAAGAGACAGACAGAGGCCCATCCACCTCGATCACCTCCCCATTTTTCCCTTCAGGGGCTTTCGGACAGGCTCCAGGACCTTTGAGGGAAACAGCCGGTTTTCTGTTACCATCCTTCCCAGCGGAGCGAAGCTGGGAGGATCTGGGTGGGGTCTATTTCCCAGCAGATTTTTTCCTTGGCTGGAGAGACTGGGGGGGTAGCAGGTTTAACGCCTCCGCTGAGGGCGCTGATCTTAAGTGCCATTACAGCTGGTTTTCTTGCAGGTTTTCCTGATACACTTGTTAATGTCTCCTGTGAACGTTTACAGAAATGAAATGCCTCTGTCTGACAGGAGACAGACACCGTATAGATCTTCTTAACAGCAACAGAGTACAATAAACCTGGTTGCGACTGACTGCCTTGCACCAGTTTTTTTGCCTCATGAAATGGAATCTTTCTTTCTGTCTTGACCCGCTGGATGTCCTTCTCTACCTTCCATTTGGGGCAGTCCTGCGAGAAAGAGGGGTGGCTGCCACCACAGTTGGCACAAAGGGCTGGTCCCTGCCAAGGCCCTTCATGGACTGCTTTGCAGCAACAACCACAGATCTCTCCCGAATTGTTGACACCGGAAACACCTCATTGGAGAAGGGATGTACAGGTCAACTTTTACGATCTGGTAGCCTACTTTGATGGTCTTTGGTAGGCTGGGTGAACAAAACTTCAGGAAAAGCGTGTTCATTGGTATTCTCTCCGCTCCTTTTCGAATTGTCACCCTGTGGGCATCAATCACCCCTTGAGGCTCCAACTATCTCTTTATTTCTGCCTTCGATACTCCTTTCAGATCAGGACATCTCATAACACCTTTCGAGGAAAATCAAAACGGTCAACAACAAAACCAACTGAGACAAGGCGGCAAAATCACAATCGTGTTTTGTGATTTTTCTTCTGCTTTTTCTTCCTGTCCTTAACAAACTTTACCACTTAAAAAAAAAAGGCTACAGTCTAAAGATCTATGTCATCTCGGTTCTGTTTAAACTGCTGTTAATTCCCTGGATAATTTCTTTTGCTTTTCTTTTTCTCTGAATTTAAAAATTTTGTTGTTTTCTTGGTGTAGCTTTTCATCACAAAATGTAGCAGTGTAGCGTTATTGATGAAACCATATCACGCTACACCAAAAAGCGAAACACTTGACAGCTCTGCATTCACCCTCACAGACACCATTCACCCTCACAGAGGTACACTCACCTTGAGGCCCTGCCAAGGTAAGCTGTTGCGGTTGAAGTACATGAGGACGTAGCCCAGAGACTCCATGTCATCTCGCCGACTCTGTTCAATGCCCAGGTGTGCGTTTATACTGGCATAACGCGCTGTCCCTGTCAGGTTCTTGTCTTCCCTGTAGGCGATGTGCTTACGCGTGCGATTGTCACGGTACTTCTTGGCCAGACCAAAGTCAATGATGAACACCTGCATTTAAACAAACATTATTTTTTTCAAGGTCTTTTAGTTTATTTTGAATACACGAATCGCTGTTTTAGCGATAAATGTTAAGAAAAGTAGAAACTTATTACTGTAACCAGTAGAAATCTTTGCTCACATCAGGTTTGTATTTCAGTCTGAGGATTCTGTGAAAAGTTCGACACTTTTAAAAAACAACCTGTGTATTGCTGGGAATTGACTCAAAGTTCATGATATGAAAACTAAACGTATTTGAAATCACCATAATGTTGAATTACCGGTGAACATGAGCATTTGTGAAGAAAAAATATTTAAGCTGACCAGTGAATCAAGAATGGGTGACCGAGGGAAAAAGTGCGCAGCTTGGTGCATTTGGAGCAAATGTTATTTGTATGTAAATGGAAAATAATGATGATTTTAAAAAAAGAAATGAACAGACAAATTCCACAGCTATTGACCCCGACCTTTTCAGAAAGAGGTGAAAGAAAAAACAAAATATGCTCAAATAAAATTTCATTTCAAACAAAAAGAAGAAAATCATGTTGCAAACGAGTGGCAACAAGTGAAAAAAAAAAAAGCTGCACTTCATTTCAAGTTCTCCAAAAAAGACACACTGCGTGTCAGCACCAATAACAATTTTTGTCCTAGGAGGATTCTTTTAAGTCTCGAAAACCATGGTTACCAACCACAAAAAGAAACTCTGCATGCATTAGAATCTGTCTGCAGTTAGTAGCCATGGCTACAGTCTCTTCAGATTTCACTCTGCAGCAGAACTTTTCCCTTGAACATCAAATTTCTTGCCCTTGCCTTACCTTAAAATGAAATGATATTCTTGGTTGTTGCCCAAACAATACACTAGCTCAGCATGTTGGTACAAGCAGCAGACAGAGTTGCAGGGCTACCTTATTGCAGTGACGCCCAATGCCCATGAGAAAGTTGTCTGGCTTGATGTCTCTGTGAATGAAGTTCTTGTTGTGAACATACTCTATTCTGTTGATCATCTGAAATCACAAAAACAACAAAGTTTTTTTTTTCCCATTTGATATTTTAAAAAATCATGAAATACTGTATGTTTGATTTCTTTATTTTTGTTTTCTTCACGGGAAAGAAACATAAGAAATTACAAAGCATTATTCATGACAGAGATCTGTAAGCTGTAAAGGTAAAAAATATCAAACTTGGGACAATCTGGCACCAAAACTGTTCTCTTTCTCAATGTTAAATTAACAACAAAAATAAAAAGTGATATTCACAGTGAAAACATCAAAATAAAAAGAAGTGCTTTTCAGATCGTCATCAATGATTTGTTAGTAAATCACAGCCCACGAAAAAACAATGCTCAGTTTCTTCCAAATTCTTCAAATTGTCTGCACATCTCAAGCCCAAGTCACACAAGCCAAGCCTATCAGTATCACTCGAGAGCAAGAACATGTCACTCTTCAGGAATGTGAGGTAAGTTCACTGAAAGTTTGTAAAAAAGCAGTGTGCAAATTTGTAAAAAAACAGTATGCAAATCAATAATTTTTTTGGTCATGTGACTTACCATTTTTTGTGCAGAGTCCATTCTCTATTTTGGCAATTTACTCTATGTATAAGTAGATTTGTAACTTCACTAGCACACAAGCACTGAATCTCAAGATCATTATTATCATTGCTATTATTATTATCATTATCATCAGTCTTTAATTTTCTTTTTTTTCTTCTTTTTTCTTTTGGTCATCTGCTTTAAAATAAGCATGATATGCAAAAAGTAAGTATACAAAGAGCATAAAAACAATATGCTTAATGTATCATACAGTTTTGCATGAAAATGGGAGGGAATTCTAATGGCATAACAAAAATCTTGGAGGTCATTGTAATACCATTCATGTTTTTTTTTTTTTTTATCATTATGATAAGTATCATCATCATCACTATTATAATTATCACATGTTAAAGGAAAATGAAGGATAGATATACATACACAATCATCATCATCATCACTATAATTATCATTATTATTATCATTATCATGCATTAAAGAAAGACGAAGGACAGAGACACAATGCACAAGTCCACCTGGTCAGCTAGCATCAAGACTGTCTTCATGGTGAACCTGCGCCCACAGAAGTTGAAGAGATCCTCTGTGCTGGGGCCTAGTAAGTCCATCACCAGAACATTGTAGTCCCTCTCCTGACCGTACCATCTGCACTCACAACATGGGACATCCAAGTAGCGAAAAATTCATTATCTCTTGGTAATACGATGATGATCTGACTGTTTAAAGAGAACTTCTAAAAATGATAATACTGATTCAAACATAATCATCAACATGTTTGCATTCCAAAGTACACAGTCTTTAGGAATGGAGGGTAAATTATATGAGAAAACTACTGCAGTGCTATTCATGCAGATTTACCACATGAAATAAAGAAAAACAGAAAGACAATGAATGGACTGAAAGCAATTGATCAAAAAGCAAAATCACATTACACAGTATCATTTCTTATTTGTTTTCTTTTGTTTACTACATCAAATCTGCAACAAACAACAACAACAACAAAAAGAAGAAAGAAACAATGCTGGCAGACTAAAAAAAAAAAAAAAAAAAAAAAACATGTGTCACTGTCAGTATGTGTGCAGGCTTGTGCAACCTTCACAAACACCCTTTTTACTTACTGAGATGCCTTTGGCAAACAACAACAAACAACCCCAAAACATAAACAGTTTTGTTTCCCAGTCATACTATACTGATACAAGCTGGTAACTGGAAAAACTAAAATAAACTAGCATGATAGGAAGCACATGATCAACTCTACATTCTATCAGTTTGTTGCAGTGATTACATTATGTATGCAATGACCTTTCACTATGTTTAGCTCCGCTCTCCCTCCACTCCCCCCCCCCCCCTTCCCAAATACAGTTGTGGTTACGGTAACATGGTTAAAATAAAAAAAACTTGGTGTCAGTAGGCCAGCTCAAACATTTGTTTTTTTAACCCTTTTTTCTTTTTGACGGCTGAAACACATACTAGCTGACATGCTATCAATATCAGTATTACTATTATTATGGACCTCTACCCTTACAGTCAAATTAAGGCTCCAACTGACAAAAAGAAAATCCCTGAAATTCAGGGATGGCAGGGGGGTGGTGAAGGAGGTGAGGTGGGGAAGCGAAAGGAGGAGCGCCCCGTCCAATCAATCTGACACAAATCTGAGCTGAAGTGGTGCTTCGTCCAGTCTTCAGCCAACACGGACCGCTTGTTTGCACAGCAAATTTGCCAGTCTCTTTCACTTTCCCAGCATCTCGCTGATGCACAATGCATGACATCTACCAGGCATACCAAATGGCAACTGGCCTTTCTCGCAAAAAGTTTACACGAAGTCTTGTGACATCAGTATTGTCTGCTAGAATACCGACAACTCCACCAGTGCTCAATTAACACTTCTAGTTTGTATAAATTTACACATTGTGTGTGTGCAGCTGACTAGTCTAGTCTTGTGGCAAAAGATGCCACATTAAAGATATCAAGCTGCTGGACACTGAATGAAAATTACCCCCCCTTTCAAGTAATGATGGTTCAAAGTCACTCAGAGGATCAGATGATGAACGGTTTGTTTTTCTGTACTACATTCAGGGGTTTTTTTGTTTCTTTTTTTTTTTTTTTTCACGTTTCTGTGTTTTTTAAACATCTAGGAAAAAAGTTTAGGATCAGCTGAAAACAATCTGGTCAGTCAAGCTACCATAACCATACATATATATTTTTTTTGCCTTGATTTGGAATCATCTACACAACAGCACCCAGAAAAACCCATGTACGCATAAAACGATATATGCAGGCAGATTTGGTCAAGTTCTGTTTTCTTTTTTAATCAATTAGTAGTGAATCATAAGCAGACTTAATTCATGTACTGATGAAGAGAAAAGTGCAGTGAACATTCAAATGGCTAAATTACTAGTATCAGTATTGTTAGGTTTTGTAAAACAAAATGAATTTACAAAAGAATCTTTTCACTGCGGCCGAATTTGATCAAATAAGACAAGCAGAAGCAATATACTCATATTTTGTTGTTACACAAGCATAGAGTATGTAACACATGTATGCACACATTAAGCATGTACAGCAGAATACAGGAAGGATCTGTTTTTCCACCCTCTTAGCATAATCCACAAGGGTTACATGTATACCAAGGGTCATTCAACTACAAGGGGAGAGGGTAATGGTGAAAGGAATTCTCTGCTGAGTGTACCTTCAACTAGTTCAAGTTTCTAAGATGAAAAAAGCGAGAAAAACATACAGCAAACACTTGTACATACATTTACTGATAACACACTCACCCACCCCCTCTATGCAGTGTATTAACATGTGACACAGCCTACAACCCCAACTCCCACCCCCTTTCCCTTCCCCTGTTAGAGTAAACACACACACACACACAACACACACACACACACACACACACACGCACACACAAACACACAACACACACACACACACACACACACACACATGTCACATCCACCCACCCGTGTATATCTATCTTAGTATCTATCTATATAATATAATACATACATGTATATTTATCTATCTATCTATCTATACCTATTACTATCTATCATAATATATATATATATATATATATATATATATATATATATGTAGACACACACATACATACGCACACACCCACCCACACATACATACATCATTACATGTGCACACACCCACACACACATAGGCATCACATCCAGCACATTGCAAGTAATCAACAATAGGATAATGAAAGGGATAAATTCAATGCAATGGCAAGGGAGCTTTCTTTTCATATTTTAACAAAGATAGTTAACTCATTAGCCTGCAAGATCTGGAGTCCTTTGAAAGTGCACCAAACTGTAATGAGAAATGTCTGCAGCATCTGCACCAAATTACTGTTTTGCCAGAATCTGTTGTGGGAGTTGTATTGCCTGCCTCCACCACATACATGTACAAGGGTTGCAGTACTCATCAAAAGCTTCAATCATCAAATTTTAATCAAAGTGATCTACTTTAGGTTTGTGGCCAAATTAACAATTCAGTCCACAACAGTAATAACACAAATGAAACTTTTTTGATTTGTACAGTACAATAAATTACCTTTATCTTAGAAAAAGTTTATCATATTATGTACAGATCCATAACATTCTTTAGAAGTGACCAGCGACATGTCTGTATAAGGTAAATTTATTTGTCTATTGTTATCAGAAGTTAGATACTGAAAAAAGAACTCTATAACTTTATTTAAGTCTATCATTAACTTATATAATACAAAATAAAATATTTTTTTTAAATGCATCTTTACTTTTCACTGCTATTTACTTTTCACTGCTTTCAAGTTCTACACTACTAAGATAGGAAAAACAGAAAAGCAAGATGTCTGTGTGCAGTGCTATTAAGTATTATAAGAGTTGTTTGTTTGAGCTACAATGATTTAAGATAAATACCTCTTCGGTATCCGTAATGAATGTGTCATAAACTTGCTTTAAACTTTTACTAAAATAGTTTTAGGTTTAGAAGCAACATCAATTAATGATAGCAGTACTACTAGTAGTAGTAAAATGTCTGCTCAATTTAGTTTGTAACTACCTGCATTACAAGCCTTAGCCTTTCTGCCTCAACGTCATTCTCATCTTTTTTTTTCTCCATGCGATTTCCATTTAGTGGATTCCATAACAACATCATTGTATAGAAATCTATTCTACTGAATATTCTAAAGATTTTTATCATTAACAACCAATGACCATTCATGTCCCATATTTGTCTCCCAATGTGATTCACTTCAGTTTCTGGATGGTTTTTGTAGGAAGAGTCAAAATAGCTGGCCCAGCTGATCTTACATCACCAACTGACCTAAGGCCTACAATGTCTGAAGTAGCAGACCACTTACCCACCACACCTTAGTTACAGGCACTGAATTACCCGCCAGATCACTATTTTGGGGTAGACCACTGGCTCTTTCAGTATCTGCCTTCGCGATCTGACTGTGAACCCCTGACACTAGCGGTACTTTATTGGCCTGAACAAGTCTTGTTGCTACGCCTTCAACTCCCATTTCACTCCCCGGTTTCCCCCCTCCTTCTCCTCCCTACCCCTTTCCCCTTGTTCCACATGAGAGCACACAATGTCTACCACCACCATTTGTCAACACTGTAAGGTGTGGGAGTCTCAGTACAGTCTGCAGGTATTAACTGGTTATACATAGTAGGTACCACAGACCAGTGGGGTAGAGAAAACAACTCCCAAGAGGAAACTCAAATGGAACACCTGCTGTACTTACCTACGAATTCAAACATGACTGTTCTGCTCTCTCTTTAGAGAAAACAAAACATACTTTATACTGACCTAGCCTGTACTACTCAGTGCGTAGCTGTTCATTATTGCCTCCACAATGATTTTCTTGTTTGTTTGTTTGTGTGTTTTTTCCAAACTGTGATAGTGTAGTTTATAAACATTTTCAACATCAAAGTTGTTTTCATTGTTGGCATGAATATCACTATTTTTAGTAGTGATAAACTGCAATAAGCATTATTCATTTGTTACTGACATGAGGACAGTCAAGATACTTGGTTTCGGCTGCTCAATTCTTCTGTTTTCGCCTCGTCTTGCTACTAGCAAAACAGATGACCTTGTGATCCCTTTTCTCTGCTGCTGACTTACAGGATATGTGTGGCTGTCAAAAATGTCGTATCCACACATATGCTCATATTCTACAAAATAAAATGAAGAAAACAAACTTTTTAGATATTGATACTGAAAACACACACATGAGATTACTATACTAAGTGTGGAGCAATTTTTTTTTAAAAGAAAACTTTAATTCCAACGTTATGACAAGCCTTTAAAACTTTCAAAAGCGTTTTCTGTGAAAGAGTGAAAAAACGAGATACTAGGTTTCGGCAGTCAACCCTAGATATACTAATATTGCTGATTTATGTTCCTTTCACTCCCTCCTGCATCGCACCCCATCACCTTACCCTTCCAAACTTGTTTATGAATAAATCATAATGATTATAAACAAACAGCTCAAATATATCATGCTAACTGTTCACCAAAGTCTTTCAAACATCTTTAGTTTCAACTGTTCACTAAAGTCTCTCAAACATCTTTAGTTTCAACTATACATAAACAATGACAGGAATGAGTTTTATCGCTATAAAAGCTTTGCCAGCCATTACAAACTGATCCACAAGTCGCAGCATATATGAAGGCATGTTATACATATTTTGCTGGTATGCGCCCTCCATACAAGAGCTTTCAGCCCATTACAATCACACAAAAGAAGTGCAGCTAGAATTTACAAGCAGTAAAGGTGCTTTTACTCGTAAAGATAAAGACAGTCGGACACATACATACAAGCAAACACCAAGCAAGGCTCACAACTGCATGAATTTGCACACATGTTGCCTTTGTTAGACTCAACTAAAAGCCTGGCTTGTGTGCGTCTCTCTCCCTCCCCCACTCCCAACTTCTGTGCCCCTACTTGGATGCTCACACAGAAAAACAGACACAAACAAGACACAAAAATGGGACATTTATGAGTGCTTTTTGACATTTCAAAACCCTTTACAATTTCATTTGAACAGACATTCACATATCTGCACCAACAAACACTGGCCCTCGCTTTCCTGACTTTTTTGACACTTCCTACCCACTTCCTTCCCTTCCTCCCGCCTCCCCTGCTACCCCCCCCCATCTCCTGTCCTCCTTCCAGTTTTCCACCACTCACTCAGGCACACCTACATACACCGCTTGCTCATAAATCCGACCCCTTCTCTCTCTCTCTCTCGTCTCACACACACACACACACACACACACACACACACACACACACACACACCAACACATCTCTCTCTCTCTCTCTCAAGGATTCACACCATATCAACAGCAACTAAAATAAAAAGGTAAAAGTGAAGAACGAAGTGTTTAGAATAAGATGAAAGACTGCTTGAAAAGGTATGTTTCAAGGTTTCTAAATGGACTGAGACAGACATAAAAAGTTGAGCAGTTTCATGTCAAAACAACAGAACTTGCTTTACACTCTTCCAACTGCATCTGTCATCAGCAGAATGGAGAGGTTTTGGTGGAGCATAAATAATCAGAATCAGAACTTCAGACGGTGACTGATGTGCAGTTCCTGAAATAATAATGACGCAGAAATTGGTTGTTTCATACCTTATTCTTTGTTCAACAGGAAACCAATGGAGTTTCTTAAGAAGATGAGAGCTGAGTAAGACTGATACTTTTATGATAAACTTGGCAGCTGAATTTCAAACTCACTGGGAAGGTCTGAATAGGTTTCAGAAACAAACAACAAGAAGTGGATAACAACAATCAAGTCAAGACAGAATTTACGCAATAAGTATTGCCTTGGTTGATTTCTACTGATCCAATATGATCTGTTGACAAATCAGAATAGAGCTGATCAATGTGTCCGAGTTATCACAATGCAATCTGATATGTTTCTCTTTCTCTCTGTTTCAATGGAAAGCCCAATCCAAGTGCCACTATCATGCATATGATGCTCAGAGAAGGAATGAGAAAGGAATTTTCAAATGGAATAGTCTACACCGCAGAGCACAGTCTGCAGAAAGAGGGAAGAATCATTGGTCTTCTGTCTACACTTACTTCAGATATGTGTGAACACACAGACACAGACACACAGACACAGACACACACACACACACGATATTCAACAATTACAAGCAAGTTAACTTTACACGTATTTGAAGAAATAGTGTGTGGGGAAGTTACACATGTACACAGGTAAAATAAAGAATTTTCTTATATTTATATGAACATATTTTGTTTTAAACTTACAGCTGAATGGGGAAGCTTGTACGACAGCTGATTTGTTCCAGAAGAGAGGACCATTACATGCAAAGGCTTTATGGCCAATAGCTTTTGTTGTGAACTTGCAGGATTGATAAGGCAGCTACCACAATACTAACTAATCATTCGAAACTACTGTGTTTTAGATCACAGAGAAATGGGGAAACAACACCCTTTGAAGCCAGGAATCATGAAGAGAAAAAAAAAAAAAAAAGGAAATCGTAAGAATATGTATTACATCATTTTCGAGAGGTCTCATCAAGAACTGATAATTAACCATAGGGGAATACAGTTTGAACAATATCTGTTCAACATCTGATCCTCAAGACAATTTTCTTTGTTTTTTTTTGTTTTTTTTGAAAACAGCCATCCATGAAGTTATTAATGAATGCAAACACCTGATCCTGCTCAATTTAAACGTATTAGACTTGTGTTTGTGGGGGTGTTTGTGGAGGGAAAGTGTGTGTGGGGTATGTGTGTGTGTGTGTGTGTGTGTGTGTGTGTGTGTGTGTGTGTTTTATGTATGTGTGTGTGTGTGTGTGTGTATGTGCGTGCGTGTATACATGTGTGTATGTGTAAACTCTGTTGTGTGTGTGTGTGTGTGTGTGTGTGTGTGTGTGTGTGTGTGTGTGTGTATGTGTGCATACGCGTGCATGCCTGTGTGTGTGAAGAGGGAGTGTAGGAAGGGAGAAAGGAAAGGTCAGGAGAGTGGGTGGGGAAGAACATTAAAATGGGGCATGGAACTTTGGAAGGATGGATAAAGTTAAAACAAGAATCACTTGTGAAAGATAATTTCACTACCATCAGAAACTTTATTTGAATGAGCCAGATTCTGGAAGACAAGTTATGTACAGTAAATAAAAGCAAATGACAGTGCTTGATATAAATTCTTTTATCATGAATTGCTGAACAGGTCCAAATGCAATGTGGGAGAAAATTTTTTTTGAAAAGGCAAAAAGTGAACACATATATATATATATATATATCAGGAACAACAAATGCCACGTTGCATATATGTGTTTATGTGTGTGTGCATGTGTGTGTGTGTGTTGTGTGCGTGTGTGTGTGTGTGTGTGTGTGTGTGTGGTGTGTGGTGTGAGAGAGAGAGGATGAGAGAGAGAGAGAGAGAGAGAGAGAGACAGACAGACGAAGAGAAGAGAGAGAGAGAGAGAGAGAGGCAGAGAGAGAGAGAGCTAGTATGCGAGTCAAGTGCTTGCCACAGTTGCTCACTTTTTCAGCTTTTGTTCAGAATTTCTTATCATATGGGTATGACTATGAGTCATTGTGCCAACGGTTAACAATATGATTGTTTTTAATTAGACAAGAGTACATGGAGCTGACTGGCAAGTAAATTAAACAGAGGTTTACTAGCAAATTAGTAATAAACAACAAAAAAGAAATAATGATGTGTAGTTATACTACATATGTCTGCATATTTTTTTCTTTTTTTTTTCTTTTTAAACGTCATAACATATTAGCATTAATGGTGGTAATTCAGCCTTTTGGTTTGTTTGTTTTCAAACTGAAAGTAAATTTTTTTGAACAACTACAACATTCACCAGTAGTCATGGCATGAATACAGAATAGTGCTACATCCTTGATGAGACAGATGAACAATGAGGTTGAGCAGGATCTATGTGAAATTAATCTTGAGTCAATTATCATCTAATCTGCGATTTATAAGGAAAGCAACTTACTATGTTAAAAAAACAAACAAACAAACAACAAAAGCACTAATCCAAACACTAATACTTTCTTTTTTCTTTCCTTTCTTTTCCTGTTTAAAATATCTAGATCAGTTTTCTTTTTTTCTTTTCGTTTTTTTTAAATACAAAGTTATTTTTTAGTTATATATCACACTTTATTAATTCATCTAGTTTACAAAAATTTTAGCACTTCTTAAAATTCACATAGTATACTAGTTTTAAGCACACACACACACACACGAAAGAAGATAATGAGGAATGAATACCTGCAATGTGGAATTCCAACTCCTCCTTGCAGTATTTTGTAAAGTTTACTTTCATAAAGTAGCTGTGGATGTCTTGCATTCTGTGATTCCAGTTTCACTGCTACCTCCTGAAAACAAAACAAACAAACAAAAATGAACATTTCTTTTCAGTTTCAACATACTTGCCTTTTCTTTTTTGGCTACATAATGAACTTGTGCACAAGTTTGTCTTGCCTGTCTTAATGAAACCCTGGCAAAAAAAAATACTGAGTAGAGCTTTTCCTTCTTTTAACAATTTCAGCACTGGTTACTGCTCTTGCAGACCAGCACGCTGAACATGTTCTGAGAAGACAAATAAACATAAGTTCTGTTCAGTTTAAGGGTGTACTAAAATCATTAATGAAAGCCAGTTTGCACTGACCAATAAAAAATAAATAAATAAACAATCATATTATCACAATAAACATGCCTGAATGTATGTTAGCATATCAAACTAAATTCAATTAGGAGAGTTCACTGCTGTTTCTGTTAACTTTCACATGGTACTTTTTAGCTCATTGTGCTCCTTTTCCTTGTGCAGAGAGGGCATAGTTTTTGTATTCACAAATGAAAATACAAATACAAAATTTTCAAAATAGTGACAAAGTCAGTGGGTGTATGAATAATTCACTCTGCTTGAAAAAGGTGTGCAATACACTACACAGAAAAAAAATTCCTGGTAAAACTGTGGGATTCAAAGCAAATTTGACAAGAAAGTTATCCAATCAATGTCTTCAGATCTGAAGACAATTTACTCAGGCCAGTGGTTTCTACATAACTGTTTTTCAGTAAAAACAAACATACTCTAGACTAGATTTGACTTCACAACAGCTGAGGATGCTGTATGGGATGGTGAGTGGTGAAATATGAGATGGTATTTCTGTCTAATACGGTGCCCTGGAGGTTTCTTGTTTTGTCGATATTTTTAAATTGTGCATTGTAAATATATGATGTTTCTTCATCATTTTGAACTAGTAAGCACTGACTGTGAGTGTGACCGTACACAAGTCTACCGTTCGTACACTTCAGTATCATACAAATCGGTAGTCAAAAAACAAGTTGATCATAAAATTGCTGTACTGCTAAAACAAACAAGAAGGGAAGCCTGTTTATTAATGATATTGTGAAATGGTCTAGAAATCAATATAACAGGTTTGTGTGTGTGTGTGTGTGTGTGTGTGTGTGTGTGTGTGTGTGTGTGTGTGTGTGTTTGTGTGTGTGTGTGTGTGTGAGTGTGTGACTATTTGTGGGACTGTTTGTATATATACCTCTGCCACAATATTTCCGAAATCAACAAAGATTGAAAAACAAAAATAACAACAACTATGAATTATGACATCTTCTAGTCTTTTGGAGACAGTGGGTTCCTCAACAATCATTAATAACCTGGTCTGTCAGATGCACTGGCACAACTGATTCTATACACTGACTGAAGTTAAACATTCCAACTTTTTTTTTTTCCTTTAATTCAAGCAAGTCCAATACTTCTTCATTAATAATTCCACTGTTCCTTTCCAAACCATCTTTCAAGAACAAGAACCATGTGATCTTTATTCATTGGTGAAAATGATGAGATCATGTATCACAAAGAACAATATTGTGGGTTTTTCTCCTTACATCCCTCTGATTCAAAGTATTCTGATTAAGAAAGATGTATGCAAAGTATTCAGATTACATTATACAGACATGGTGTTGATGATTACTGGCAGTTTATGAACCCTGTGTTCAGAACATCCTTTCGAAAGATTGTTTCTTCCCTCAAATTTTGTATTGTAAGGTATATCAAATAAGCCGATACAGGCAATGTAATGGTGGAGCAAATCCCACTACTGTCTATGTTTTGCAAGTTAGGTTTGCCTTAAACTAGTTGAACTTGAAGTCTTCTTATTGGTCTTCCGGGCTGCGACTGATCAATCCTGATCTATTCTGTAGTGACTGGAGATTATGCCTAGACTTGTTACTCTGTCAAATATCTTGAATGAGTTGATTAAAATATGGAAACTGGAAACTGGCAGTATCTAGAACTATAATAAGAGTTAACAGGGACCACTATTTATAGTTATACGATAAATGAAATACTTGATATTAGCTCAGCATTTTGGACATTTTCTACTTTCACCTTAATCTCTGTTTGGTAAAAAAAAAAAAAAAAAAAAAAACTTTCTTGTTTTAAAGATCTATGTTTGAAGATCAAACGACTAACTGGGTCCGTGTTGAAAGTGGGTTTGCATCTTCAGATCTGAACCAACTTCCCAACCCAGGGTCCACTTAAAAAGTCTTAAACCATTACATTTATTTAGCTTGTTAAGCGAAAAATTGGTACTGATGTATTAGGTGAAGAAACAAACATCCCAATCCTGGCAAAAATTAGAATCAATAAAAGCATTCATAATACCTCTCCATTGGCAATGTTTATCCCAGGTAAATGTCACCAAAGGAACCACTTCCTATTTTCCTCACCAAACGATACTTTCCAGACACAGTAAATTCTGTGGACGATCCTGCCATTTTGGACACACAACAAAACTTCAAAGGGCTACGAATATTTAAGCAAAGAACTACCGAACTCTTTCATTCCCTTTCTTTGATTCATCAGCTGAATCGACCTCTCAACTGGTGGTAAACAAAGTACGTAAACTGCACAGACAAACACAACATAGAGCCTCAGCGATGCATGGATGTATGCTGGGATAGGGTCAAGGTTGTTTACATACGTACGAAAAGGAGAAAAACGAAAGGTGGTTCTGACAGAGGACGGAAATTAGAGTAACCGTTTTCACTTGTGGAGAATATTACTAAAAAAAAAATCAAGAAATTTTTCATACTAAATATAATACATTATTCCTTGTAATAAGATGAAACTGAAGACAGGGACTTCAAAATAACAAAAACTCACAAGGTCCAGACACAATATTCTGACGCACTATTCTATCTGTCGAAAGGAAGATTACCCATGGAAACAAGTGGGTGTGGTCCAACCCGAGGTGTGATCGAGTCTTTGACAGAGGGAACCGCCCACTTCTCACATGAAGTTTTATCAAGTTGTAAGATATATTCTTTTGCGGATGCTGTTGCGTGAATAATAGAGTGCATAAGAGAGAGAGAGAGAGAGAGAGAGAGAGAGAGAGAGAAGGTGCATGAGGTGGAGGAAAAAAAGGGGGGAGGGGGAGGAAGTGCTGTACAATTTTTTTTAGGAACAGGAGTGAGGGAGAGCGAAGGGTTACAGGGGGTGTCGCGACAGGGGGCGGGCAGCAGGCAGAGGAATGAAGAGGCGAGAGGATGGTCGGCCGGAGTGTACGAGTGGTGGGTTCGGAGGGGGGCCAAGACCGAAGAGGAGGGGGAGACCAGCTGGGAAGAGACCACAACATAGAGAATGGGCGGGTAAGAAAAAGGAGGGGTAAAAATCGGTGGTGTGGGATGGAAAGAAAGGTAAGGATGTGTAATTTATCCATTATGGGAGCAAGAGTCACCCTGCTTATTCGTTATTTCCTGTTGAGATTCCCTGTCTCATTTAAGATTTCTTTCCTTACCCATCAAACCGAGGTTACCTCTACTTGTTTCTGTTCGTCTGAGTGTTTTTGACTTTCTTCAAAATCAAAAAAGGTTGTGTCAGCCTTGAATAAACGCTAATTTGTTGTCGTTTTCGTTTCTCCAGTTCTTGTTGCTGTGTACATGTGCCAGTCACAGGATATATGAGCAAACTTAAAACATCCTTTTCTTTGTTCTGTATGCTCTGCGTTGACATTTCTGTTAGGCGATTTACTGTCGTAAGGGGAAATAGTTTTGAGTTAGGGCGTGTTCTTTATCTCAGCATGGGAGTAAGAGTTGACATGGAACACTATTTATACCCATAAATGGAAGATTTGTTGTTCACTGTTTACTTTTGCCTACCACATAGGAGATTTCTTTTCAGACCAGTCAAACCGAGATTGCCTGTATTTGTTTCTGTCCGTCCGTGTGTTTGTATTCAAGATCAAAAAGGGTGTGCCGTTCTTGAATAAATGTTAATTTGTGTTCGTTCATGCCTTTAGCTGGACGTTGCTGCGTACATGTGTCAGGTATAGGGTATATGAGCAAGCTTCGAACATCTATTTTAGGGATGTCTCCTTGTTCTGTGTTGGCATTTTAGCTGAGCGATTTGTTGTTGCAAGCAGGAATACTTCGGAGTTATGGGCATGTAATTTATCACACAATGGGAGCAAGAATTACCCTACTTAGTCATTGTCTACTGTTTACTATTTCCCGTCTCATTCAGAATTTCCTTTCATACCAATCAAATCGATCTAGTTGCAAAGCGAGAGGACTGCAGGCGGAAATCTAAACAAATCTTAAATAAATGTTAGCGAACCGCCCAGAGAACGTGGACGAGTCACAAGACGACTTGTGTGTGTGTGTGTGTGTGTGTGTGTGTGTGTGTGTTTATCTTGTGACTCGTTTGTCCACGTTCTCTGGGCGGTTCGCTAACATTTATTTAAGATTCAATCAAATCGAGTTTAGCTGTATTTGTTTCTGTTCATCCGTATGTTTGTTTAACTATACTCAGGATATAAAAAAAGATGTTGAACCAGTCTTGAATAAAAGTTAATTCGTGCTCGCTTATTTCATTTACTTGTACATGCGTCTTTTTGGGGGATGTCTTATTGTTGCTTTGTTTGCTCTGTGTCGGTATTTCTAAGAGGCGGTTTGGTTAATAAGCAGAAACTGTTTGGCATTATGAGCGCATGATTTATCACATCATGGGCGCAAGTGTTGCCCTACTTATGCGTTGTTTACTGTTTACAAGTCTCTGCCTCATTGAAGATTTCCTGTCATACCGATCAAACCGAGGTCACCTATATTTTCTCTCTCTCTCTCTCTCTCTCTCTCTCTCTCTCTCTCTCGTGTGTGTGTGTGTGTGTGTGTGTGTGTGTGTGTGTGTGTTAATCAAGATCAAAAACGTTGTACCAGTCTTGAATGAATGTATTTGAGTTCGTTCTTTCTCCAGATGTTGTGGCTGTGTACATGCGCACGGTACAGGGTGCACGAGCACCCTTAGAACATACTTTTTAATTACGGGTTTTTTTTTTGTTTTTTTTTTGTTCTGTGTGTTTTTTGTTAGCATTTCCGTTGGGCAGTTTGATGTTGTAAATAGCAGTTGTTTGGAGATATCAGCGTGTAACTGATCTCATCAAAGTAGCAGGAGTTACCCTACTTACTTGTCTTTGTTTTAGTTTGTCCGCGCGCGCGCGCGCATGTGTGTGTGTGTGTGTGTGTGTGTGTGTGTGTGTGTGTGTGTGTGTGTGACAATATTCAAGATCGAAAAGGTTGAGTCAGTCTTGCAAAATGTTGGTTTGTCCAGCTACTCCAGCTGTTGTTGCTGAACACATGTGTCAGGCACAGGGTGTTTGAACAAGCCTGGGATATCCTTCCTTTCGGGTTGGGAGCGTTTATTCTGTGTGCTCAGTGTCGGCATTTCCGCTTGGCGATTTAATGTTGTCGAGCAGCAGGTGCTTGGAGTTATGGGCATTCAACTGCGTCATGAGAGCAAGAGTTAACCCTACTTCATAGTTAATGACTTAGGTTTAGGTTTACAGGGACTTACTGTTTTACTATTCCCTGCCTTATTTAAGGTTTACTTTCATACCAAACAAACCGAGATTACCAGTGTTTGTTTCTGTTCGTCCGTGCATTTGACAATATTGAAGATCAAAAAGGATGTGCCTGTCTTAAATAAATGTTAATTTGTATTTGTTCATTTCTCCAGTTGATATTGCTGTGCACTTGTGTCAGGTACAACGTATATGAGCAAGCCTTGGACAACCTTTTCTGGGGCAATGTGTCTTTCCTAGTTCTGTGTGCTTTCTGTAGTGTTAGCATTCTGAGCTATATGTTTTGTAAAGAGCAATCGTCTGGAGTTAAGGGGGTGTGATTTATGTCATCATAGTAGCAAGAGTTACCAAATACTTAATCGTTATTTACTGTTTACCATTCCCTACCTCATTTAAGCTTTCATTTCATACCAGTCAAGCTGTGGTCACCACTATTTGTTTCTGTTCGTCTGTGTATTTGACGATATTCATGATTAAATAGTTTCTGCTAGTCTTGAATAAATGTTATTTTGTATTTGTCCATTTCTACAGTCGTTGTTGATGTGTAGCCTACATGTGTCAGGTATACGGTATATGAGCAAGCCTGGTACGTCCTTGTTTGTGTGCGTGCGTGCGTGTGTGTGTGTGTGTGTGTGTGTGTGTGTGTGGTGTGTGTGTGGAGGGATGTTTCTTTGTTTGTTCTGTGTGCTCTGTGTTGGCTTTTCTGCAAGACGTTTTAAGCAGTAATCGGTTGGAGTTATGGGCGTGGAATTTACCTCATCATGGGAGCAAGAGTTACCCTATATCATTTGTCGTTTACTGTTTACTATTCCGTACTGCATTTAAGATTTCCTTTCCTAACAGTCAAACTGAGGTTACCTGTTTGTTTGTTTGTTTTCGTCTGTGTTTGCTTGAATAAACATAAGATTTAAAAAAAGAGTAGGTAAGGTAAGGTAAGGTAAGGTAAGGTAATGTTGCTTATAGCCCAGCCGACCGCAAAGGGCCATATCAGGGACAAGGATGTGCCAGTCTTGAATAAATGTCAATTTGTGCTCGTTCATTTCTTCAATTGTTGTCGCTGTGTACGTGTGTTTGGTACAATGTGTAAGAGCAGGCTTAGAACATCCTTTTCTGTATCCTCTTCACCACCGTCGGACAGGTCTCCACAATCAGTAAGCTGAGTATTCTGAGACCATATTGTCCGCGACACTTCAGAGGGGTCTGCGCTTTAAAAAAAAAAAAAAAAAAAAAAAAAAAAAAAAGAACACCTAATCCTCCTACCGGAGAGGGTGACCAGCAGGAAAGAACACTGAAGATGTCCCGTCCTACCATCACTCGCAGCGTCTCTCCGGAGAGTACCCAGGTCATCTAAGAAGCTGGATGAGACAAATCCACAGACATTACAAAACAGCTTTCATACCCCCCCCCCCCCCCCCTCACATTCACACACACAGTGGGCGACAGGAGATTAACGAAGCTGAGACACCCTAGATACAAATGTGTCCAGGGTCGCGGCATCGACGGCAGTCTGGGGGAGGGCATTCCAGTCCTTGATTGTTTTTGGGAGGAAGGATTCACCCCAGTAGTTTGTTCTAGGGGACAGGCGCTTGAACTGCTTGTTATTTCCTGTCCGTCGGGATCTTGTGATTGGGACAAGTTGGGACGTGAGGTCTTCGCAGCAGATGTTGTTGACGCGAAGTTTTTCTACGTTGTTCCAGTGTGTCCCATTTCAATGACTCCACCATGATAGTTACACTTCACGTGTTGTGGTAACGGTTGAAGATGAAACGGGCTGCACGCCGTTGGACCTTTTCGATTTGTTGAATTAATTTTGAATCGTATGGGTCCCAAACCGAGGAAGCGTATTCCAGAAGTGGCCTCACAAAGGACTTATAAGCCTTCTCTTTTACACTGGTGGAACTAATCCTCAGGTTGCGCCTCAAGAAGCCTAAGGCACTGTTTGCCTTACTACAGATTGCGTTGACGTATTCCTCCCAGTCCAATTTGCTGTGGAGCATGACGCCGAGATACTTGGTTGATGAAACCGTTGATAGGGTATGGCCGTGGAGTACATAGTCATGATCTCTAGGGGTTGGGCTGTGTGTGCAGCGAAGGGTAGTGCATTTATGGGGGTGAAACTCCATATCCCAGTTCGTCTCCCTGCTTTCTAGCCTCCTGAGGTCATCTTGGAGTTTGAGTTGATCTTCGTTTTCTCTCACTCCAGAGTAGACTGCAGGGTCATCAGCAAAGAGTCGCGCGGATTTCTCTAGGCTGTCAGGTAGGTCGTTAATATAAACAAGGAACAAAGATGGTCCAAGCACGGATCCCTGAGGGACTCCTGATCTGACACTGACAAGGGGAGAGGAGTAGCCATCCACCACGACTGATTGCCTTCTGTTGTTGAGGAATTCGGTGATCCACCTATTGGTCTGGCCCTGGACACCGTAGCAGTGAAGCTTGTGGATCAGGAGACTGTGGTTGCACTTATCGATTGCCTTGGCGAAGTCCATGACCAGCACATCGACTTGTCCGCCTCCCTCCATAAGTCTGGCAATCTCATCAACAAGTTCCAGTAGCTGCGTTTCGCAGGACCTGTTTCTCCGAAAGCCATGTTGACGTTTATTCAGAATTCCCTTGGTGTCCAGGTGGTCCATTAGCGAGCTAGCGACGATGTGTCTTTCTTTGGGATGTCGCCTTGTTTGTTCTCTGTGCTCAGTCTTGGAATTTCTGCAAGGCGATTTTGTGTTGAAAGCACCAATCGTATGGAGTTATGGGTGTGCAGGAATTCATTTCAGCATGGGAGCAAGAGTTATTTTACTTATTCGTTATTAACTGTTTACGATTCCCTGCCTTGCTGAAGATTTCCTTTTATACCAATCAAAACGAGGTTATCTGTACTTGTTTCTTTTCCTCCAGGTGTTTGTTTGACTGATTTCAAGACCAAAAAGGTTGTGACAGTCTTTAATAAATGTTAATTTGTGTTCGCCCCTTTCTCTAGTTGTTGTTACTGTGTATCTGTACCAAATGCAGGCTAAGCTTGCAACAATTTTTTTTTTCGGGGATGTCTCGTTGTTTGTTCTGCGTGCCCTGTGTTGGCATTTCTACTACTCGATTTGGTATCATAAACCACAGTCGTTTAAGGTTGTGGGCGTGTCTTTTATCTCATCATGGGGACATGAGTTACCCTACATATTTTTTGTTTACTTTTGCACGTTCCCTGCCTCATTTAAGATTTCCTTTCACACCGATCTAACAAGGTTACTTGGATATGTTTCTGTTTGTTCACGAATTTGACTTTATTCAAGATTAAAACGGTTATGTCAGTTTTGAATAAATGTTGATTTGTGTTCGTTCATTTCTGCAGTTATTGTTGCTGTGCACATGAGTCTGGTACAGTGTGTATGAGGAAGCTCTGAGCATCCTTTCTTGGGGATGTGTCCTTGTTTGTTGTGAGTGATCTGTAATGTCATTTCTGCCAAATGATTTGGTGTCGTAAGCAGCAATCGTTTGGATTTATGGACGTGTAATTTATTTCACCATGGCAGCAAAAGTTACCTTATTTATTTGTTGTTTACAATTCTTTGCCTCATTAAAAAAAAATTCTTTCATACCAATCAAACCAATCGGGGGCTGGAATAGCTCAGTTGTTAGAGAATCGGGCTCGTAATCTTGGGGTTGCGGTTTCGCATCTCTGCCAGGCCTTTTCGGTACAGGGGGATTTTTCCCTCGGAGTTAACATTGGTTCTGACTCCATTCCCCACACAGTCCTTCGAATGAGACTATAAACTGAGGTTCCGTGTGTGAACGCATGCACAACGTCTTGCACACACGTAAAATCCCATCACCAACTTTCGGAAGAGAAGGCCAGTTTGGCCGTTGGTATGGATGACGCGTTACACATAGCATGCACTTTCCCCGAAGTTGGAGTATGGCTGCCTTAATGGCGGGATTAAAAAAATGGTCATACACACAAAAGTGTCAGAATAATCAACATGATGATTGTGGACACTAAAAGAAAGAAGAAAGAAGAAACCGGGGTTGCCTGTATTTGTTTCTGTTTGTCCGTGTGTTTGTTTGACTATATTCAAGATCAAAAAGGTTGTGCCAGACTTGAATTGAATAAATGTCAATTTGTGTCAGTTCATTTTTTGAGTTGGTATTGTTGCTGTGTACATATGTCAGGTAGGCCTACAGGGTATATGAGCAAGCTTGAAATATCCTTTGTTGGGATGTCTTCTGTTTGTTCTGAGCGTTCTGTGCTGGTGTTTCTGCCAGGCGATTTTTGACTGGATTAATGATCAAGTTATTTTGTGTTCGGTCATTCCTCCAGTTGTTGGTGCTAATTGTATGTGTCAGGTACAAGGTATATGAGCAAACTCGGAACGTCCTTTTCTGGTGATGGCTCCTTGTTCGTTCTGTGTCCTCTGTGTTGGCATTTCTGCTAGGTGATTTGGTATTGTTAGCAGGAATCGTTCGGAGTTATGGGCGTGTTATCCATCATGGAAGCAAGAGATAGTCTACTTATTCATTATTTACTATTCCGTGCCTCATCTAAGATTTCCTTTCACACCAGTCAAACAGAGGAAACCAATGTTTGTTTCTGTTCGTCCATATGCTTGTATGACTATATTCGAGATCCAGTCGTGAGTAAATGTTAATCTGTGTTCGTTCATTTCTCCAATTATTGTTACTTTGTGTTCATTCCTTTCTCCAGTTGTGTACATGTGTTAGTTACAGTGTATATGAGCAAGCTTGGAACATCCTTTTTTGGGGTATGTCTCCTTGTTTGTTCTGTGTTTTCTATGTTGGCATTTCTACCAGACGATTCGGTGTCATAAGCAGCAACCGTTTGGAGTCATGGGCGTGTAATTCATCTTATCATAGGAACAAGAGTTACCCTATTTATTCGTTATTTATTGTTTACAATTCCCTGCCTCATTTAAGATTTCCTTCAAAACTGATATAGTTCTTGTTTAATAAACCTGTGGACTGTGGACACTGTATTTGATGCATATCCCTCGTACAATTGAAACGGGTAACTGCCAGCACCTAGCAGTCTTCGGCACATTTGACAATGGAATAAAAAAAAAAATCTATCTTACATTTCCACCTTGTGAAATTTTAACATTCCTGTTCTCTGTTTTACCAAGTGCCAGTGTGTGTGCGTGTGTGTATGTGCATGTGTGTGTGTGCGTGCGTGCGTGCAGGTGCGTAAACATTTTGTTGTATAGATAGGAGGATCTATGTCTGATTGTCAGCAGTTTCCTTTTTCCTTACATGGAAGCGCTTCTCATCGGCATGTTCAACATGTCGTTTAGGACCTCAAGCTGACCAGAACCAGTGTCATAAACCACCATTCAGAAACCTGACGAGCTCTTCAAGGGGCGAAAGAGCTGCTGCTTGCTGGCACTGCTCAGCTTCATTTTGGAGGAACAATAAAACCCACAGTGCACTCACTGACGCACGATTCCTTCTCATGCACCTTCCTGCGGTACTCTATCTGGGGCAGATTTTGATATATGCTCCGTTTCCTGAATGGAAACTGAAAGCATTGGACCAAGTTTGTGTGTGTGTGTGTGTGTGTGTGTGTGTGTGTGTGTGTGTGTGTGTGTGTGCAGAAAATTCATGAGTACCAACTGCCACCATGACAGTTCCAAGCTTTCAAGCTTTTGCCGAATGGGCTGATCATGGAGATGTGGTGTTTCTCATCTGGAGGGAAGAGCATTGTTGATCACACACACACACACACACACACACACACACACACACAAAAATAGATAGATATGGATAGATAGATATAGATATAGGTAGACAGATTGAAAGATAGATACATACACAGATATAGATAGATGTAGGTATAGATATATACACATATATACATATATAAGATAGCATTCAGCCTGACCCACACCAATTATATATTAGCGCTGTATGTGTGTGAGACAAAATGGTCGCAGTCGATCTCTTGATACATGGCGCTCAACCCCTTATACACCCGGTACATGAGTACAATGTTAAACCCTTCACATGACTGACACCAAGTTCTCATTCCCGCTCCTCCTTATACGGCCACATCCAGGTCTCCTGAAGCAGCACCACGACTGGCAGTCCGCAGGGAGCAATTAGCATCAGGTCATGACAAGCAGACACTGCACTGCTGTTGAGTCTCTTTGGTGGCGCCTGTTCCGATCCAAAATGAGCAAGGGTACCCACCGATAGGCCTCCTAATGACCGCAATAATTGCTTTGTTGAATTAAGAGCCAGCATAAGAGAGCACCCCATCTTGAGGGCGCCAACGCTACTGACAGTTTCCGTGAATTTGTGGACACAGAAGAGGCTGATATGATCACACCATGGGCAAGGATGTTTTGAGGTCACCATGAGAGTGGGGCATCAAGGACCACAGAGTTAGAGTTAGAAAAAAAAAAAAAAAAAAAAATCAGTGATAATGGGGCACAAGCTCAGATTTGGGGGATTTTGAGTTTCTCTGGCAATATATTCTTTTACAGTTGGACCTAGTTTCCAGCCAATGCAGTAGAATTTAAAAAAAAAAAAAGGCTCTACACTTCAATTTAAAGAAAAATATATTACTGTTTTAATTTTTCTGTTGCGCTTTTTTACTATGATAGTCTACAGTGTTTATCTCTATGGCTCAGCTGACCAGACAGAGCCTTTCTGGGCTAGTTAAACTCATGCTGGAAAAAAAGGGTGATATCCTGAAAAAAACAACAATGAAAAAAACAAAACAAAAATGAAAAAGATCAACAACAACAACAAAAACCATGGTAGTCAAATTATTGACAACCTTTAGGAGGATATGACCAGAGTATGCTGAAAGCGCCATTCATTCTGCTTGATTTTCCTGCTCAGATGGGAAATTTTTTAAAATTTTTTTTATATACATCAAAAATACATAAAAAACTGCCATATGGACAAACACACAATCCAGAATGGACAACTAGAGTTCAACCTGGACAGTGTGTACACTTTTCACCACTGGTTGCATGAATGCCCACCACTTTCGAGTCTGAGGGCTTCTTATCTCATATATCCTCACAGTCAGCCACCAAGTCTTATAAAAAAAATCTTGAAATGACATTTTGTCCTGGGCCGAAATGTGTGTGGGTCAATTTTGTGACAGGTGCTGTCTGCTGGTGAGATCAAAACATTGTCACAAATTTCAAACTAAAGGTATGAGTCAAACCCTAGTATTTTTTTTTTTCATTTTTACCTGTACAAGCCGATTTTTCCCAGTATACAAATGACAATGCATCTACACAGGCCCAAAATACTGATTTTCCTGTATGACTACATAGGTAAACATACTGGTTGACACCTACATAGTTGCCAACTTATGAAAAAAACAAAAAACAAAAAAACGCTGGCGTGTCATAAATTGTCACCAGAAAAAAAAAAAGTGTAGAAGGGTTTCCAAAACTAAGGAGAACAATCTACAAAGGCAACTCTTTATCATGAAAAATTTCAACAGTCATAAAAATTATGAAAAAAACCCCATAGAAACTATGAAGATATTTCTCTTTAGCAAAACCTAGTGATATGTGTGATCTCTACAAAACAATTCTACCGAATTTTATATTTGTTTTTTTTTTTTTTTCAATTTCAGGGCTTTTAGCCATATGCTTTCTTTCATCTCTTTAGTTCTTGTTTTCCTTAATTCCACAAATTAATGTCTTTTTCAAAGTTTGCATTCATATTCAGGTAAATACAGAAGACAGTAAGCTGTTTAAAACAAAAAATTATATATATATATATATATATGGAATGAAGCTGATTTGTGAGTCGGGACAGTGACTGCTTTTTATCATGCAGATTTCTTTTGGAATATTTTTAGGTTACTTTCTATACACACTGCAAGTCTTCGACATCTTTGATCAATCCTCAATGAAATCCCACTCCACCTGGTAAAAAATAGTGCCTCAACATTTGCCTTTTTAATACCAAAACCCATAACAACACTAACAGATTGGAAATTAACCATTAAAGGGTATTAGTTGCCAAGCAGACCCTGGTCACCATGCACCCCCCCAAGGACTTAACCTAAGTGGATCCACAATGTACCTCAGGGACCACTGAACACGTTTCTGGTTGTTCCCAAGAAAAGTCCATAAATGAGTTATGGCTCTTGATTTAAGGGTACCCCCCTTGTATGCTGACCACAATCATCAATTTCAGTCAAATGTAGCTCATGTGAATGACCAGAAATTCACGTTTCTGTTTCTTTTGTTATTAAATCAATGACTTGCCGTCTTAAAAAAGCCTTTTGTGTAGTCCAATATAGTATATCTTGGCTTCAGGGATGCGCTATCTACTGAAACCGTCATTTTCACAATATGGACTGTATGTCATCTGCGATACATTGAAAATGATAGAAAGCAGGGCTTTTGGGGGGTTGTTTTCATACACAACAATGCCTTTGGGTCATCCAGGACCAATTAGGGCTTCCTAGTCCTGTTTTTTATAGGTGCAAAATTAAATATATCTCCTATACCCCCTAAATGTGCGATTTTGACAAAAACGACACAACAGGATTTAAACAGAACAAAATTGTTGTTATTTGCAACAAGCATCGCTGTAAAATAAAATGAATTTATTGTAGTGAAATACAACAGTAATATGAAAGAATTTGCAGTTCTAGATGTTGTGATTATCTTTGATAAATGACAAATTTTCTACATTTCATATGTACATGTATAATAATAACACTACTACTTGGAAATCGCATGCATTTGCATCTTAACCAAACAATGGTTTGATTTGTATTACTAATGTTCTTTGTTGTGTTTGCTTTTTTGTGTGCAGGTGAATGAATCCTCTGGTGTAATGATCAACTGAACATGGCGGCAAGAAAGCGAAAACATGAAGACAGCCCTGTTGGTGAAGTGTGTGTCATTCATTTCAGCGATTCTAACAAGAGATCATTTGTTCACCTCTCTAACTGCCAAGGACCTCAGAATAGACTGATAAAACTTCAAGACATTTGCAAGAAAAGACTATTGCAGCCAACTGGATTCTCCATATTGGATGGAAGAGGCTTGCAACTGCGTTCCAGATGATTTACAGCCAGAATACGGCTACCATCGTGACTGTTACCAAAGGTTCACTAAAACCCTTGATAGACTGGAATCATCTTCAGAATCACAAACAATACCTCTAGAGCAAAGACAGTCTGGGCGTTCTTCTGGCTCAGTGGAAACAATTATCTTCAAACCAGACTGCATATTTTGTAACAAAGAGGGATTGAAAGCAAAAAAATCACAGAATGCTTGGACAA
Organism: Conus canariensis; assembly: GCA_033310375.1. NCBI lineage: Eukaryota > Metazoa > Mollusca > Gastropoda > Neogastropoda > Conidae > Conus > Conus canariensis. Next base: position 48,810,594 of record CM065718.1, on the reverse strand, counting down.
CTGAACCTACATCCAAGTTTGAACGTGAAGGATGGAGCACAGTTCTTGAAGATGCTGAGCACAAAAAAGACGAGAAACTATTGTGCAAAATCAGAGGATTTGACCTGTTTGCCTGTGAAGCACAGTATCACCCTTCCTGTCGTAAGAAGTTTGTTAGAGATCCTGAAGCATGGCAGAGTAAAGACGGTGCGTCAAAGAGAGATCAGGAAAACCTGGAAAAGTCACATAAGACAGCATTTGACAGAGTCTGTTTAAGAATTGAAAGAGAGGTGCTTCAGCAGCAGAAGATATTGAGACTGTCAGACTTGTGTGATACATATACCTCTGCCTTGAACGAGACAGACCACCCAAATACACATTATAGGGCTGAAAAGCTAAGGCGGAAGTTGGAGAAGAGTGAGACATGTGGGCACAGATTGTCGTTTGCTCACTTCACAGAAAAGGTGGAGAATTTCAGTCTTTGATTGTGTTAGTTCAGAAATGAAAACTGACAGAGCTGTCATTTTAGCGTACGAGCTTGGCACAACCGACATGCTGAAAGGTGTTGCCCTGTGTCTACGGACAGTATTAACAAAGGCCTTCGAGAAATCAGAAAGTTTGCCATGGCCACCAACAGATGAATTTCTACAGCAGTGTGATATCCTACCACACGATCTTCAGAGATTTCTTAACTATCTCTTGGCTGGCTAAACACAAGACCACACTTCAAAAGTACAAAGACTTGTTATTGCACTTGGCCAGGACATCCTCAGAGCCATCACTAAGGGTCACTGGAAGCTGCCAAAACACATTCTTTTGTGCATGACATTGCGTCACCTATTCAGAAGTGAGCAGCTCGTGACCATGATGAACAGGTGGACAGATGACAGAGGAGACACATGACCTGCTCGTTTCTGCCAGAGGTTCTTTAACCCAACCATCTTAAGATAGGCACACACAATGTGAAAGGTGCCCATCAGAATTATGTGCTGCTGTAAGATGGTTGGGTTAAAGAACCTCTGGCATGGATAGTTTGGGCTCTTCTTTGAAGTCACGTAGCACTCTCGGAGTTCTTCCTGTGAGATCTGAAGAGTCTGCTCTCTTGTCCTTGGCACTGAAGCCAGTTGCAGTTGAGCTCCTCCATGCTCCTCATCTGTGACTTCTTGAAGCATGATGCCATGAGCCGTGTGCGCTGACGCCTGCCCTTCTGGTGTGCTCAGGAAGATGTCGAAGTTATCAAACTCAGAATGAAACACAGATGGTGCTGATGGGTTCAGAAGAATTTGAGAAGTCAAGACACTTGAACATTCAATCATGGCTTTTGCAATTGCAGTTTCTAGTTCAAGTGTGAACCGGTGAGTATCACAATGTCCAAACCTGTTCATCATGGTCACGAGCTGCTCACTTCTGAATAGGTGATGCAATGTCATGCACAAAAGAATGTGCTTTGGCAACTTCCAGTGACCCTTAGTGATGGCTCTGAGGATGTCCTGGCCAAGTGCAATAACGAGTCTTTGTACTTTTAAGTGTGGTCTTGTGTTTGGCCAGCCAAGAGCTAGTTAAGAAATCTCTGAAGATCGTGTGGTAGGATATCACGTTGCTGTAGAAATTCATCTGTTGGTGGCCATGGCAAACTTTCTGATTTCTCGAAGGCCTCTGTTAATACTGTCCCTAGATACAAGGCAACACATTTCAGCATGTCGGTTGAGCCAAGCTCGTACGCTAGAATGACAGCTCTGTCAGTTTTCATTTCTGAACTGTACACAAGCAAAGACTGAAATTCTCCACCTTTTCTGTGAGGTGAAGCAAATGACAATCTGTGCCCGTATGTCTCACTCTTCTCCAACTTCCGCCTTAGCTTTTCAGCCCTATAATGTGTATTTGGGTGGTCTGTCTCGTTCAAGGCAGAGGTATATTATCACACAAGTCTGACAGTCTCAATATCTTCTACTGCTGAATCACCTCTCTTTCAATTCTTAAACAGACTCTGTCAAATGCTGTCTTATGTGACTTTTCCAGGTTTTCCTGATCTCTCTTTGACGCACTATCTTTACTCTGCCATGCTTCAGGATCTCTAACAAACTTCTTACGACAGGAAGGGTGATACTGTGCTTCACAGGCAAACAGGTCAAATCCTCTGATTCTGCACAATAGTTTCTCGTCTTTTTTGTGCTCAGCAACTTCAAGAACTGTGCTCCATCCTTCACGTTCAAACTTGGATGTAGGTTCAGTTGTCCAAGCATTCTGTGATTTTTTTGCTTTCAACCCCTCTTTGTTACAAAATATGCAGTCTGGTTAGAAGATAATTGTTTCCACTGAGCCAGAAGAACGCCCGGACTGTCTTTGCTCTAGAGGTATTGTTTGTGATTCTGAAGATGATTCCAGTCTACCAAGGTTTTTAGTGAACCTTTGATAACAGTTACGATAGCATCCGTATTCTGGCCGTAAATCATCTGGAACGCAGTTGCAAGCCTCTTCCATCCAATATGGAGAATCCAGTTGGCTGCAATAGTCTTTTCTTGCAAATGTCTTGAAGTTTTATCAGTCTATTCTGAGGTCCTTTGCAGTTAGAGAGGTGAACAAATGATCTCTTGTTAGAATCGCTGAAATGAATGACACACACTTCACCAACAGGGCTGTCTTCATGTTTTCGCTTTCTTGCCGCCATGTTCAGTTGATCATTACACCAGAGGATTCATTCACCTGCGCACAAAAAAGCAAACACAACAAAGAACATTAGTAATACAAATCAAACCATTGTTTGGTTAAGATGCAAATGCATGCGATTTCCAAGTAGTAGTGTTATTATTATACATGTACATATGAAATGTAGAAAATTTGTCATTTATCAAAGATAATCACAACATCTAGAACTGCAAATTCTTTCGTATTACTGTTGTATTTCACTACAATAAATTCATTTTATTTTACAGCGATGCTTGTTGCAAATAACAACAATTTTGTTCTGTTTAAATCCTGTTGTGTCGTTTTTGTCAAAATCGCACATTTAGGGGGTATAGGAGATATATTTGTATTTTGCACCTATAAAAAACGGGACTAGGAAGCCCTAATTGGTCCTGAATGACCCAAAGGCATTGTTGTGTATGAAAACAACCCCCCAAAAGCCCTGCTCTCTATCATTTTCAATGTATCACAGATGACATACAGTCTGTATTGTGAAAATGACAGTTTCAGTAGATAGCGCATCCCTGAAGCCAAGATATACTATATTGGACTACACAAAAGGCTTTTTTAAGATGGCAAGTCATTGATTTAATAACAAAAGAAACAGAAACGTGAATTTCTGGTCATCACATGAAGTACATTTGACTGAAATTGATGATTGTGGTCAGCATACAAGGGGGGTACCCTTAAATCAAGAGCCATAACTCATTGTCCAAATGAGTTATTTTCTTGGGAACAACCAGAAACGTGTTCAGTGGTCCCTGAGGTACATTGTGGATCCAGTTAGGTTAAGTCCTGGGGGGGGGGGGGGGGGGGGGAGTGCATGGTGACCATGGTCTGCTTGGCAACTACATGTGATATAGCAGAGCACATGGACAGCGAGAGAGAGAGAGAGAGAGAGAGAGAGACAGACAGACAGACAGACAGAGAGAGAAGAGAGACAGAGACAAAGAGAGAGAGAGAGACAGAAAGAGAGAGAGAAGACAGGGACAGAGATAGAGAGGCAGAGGATGCATTAATTTATGGACAAGCAGTTAAAGAGAGGCACATGCAGCTCTCTATTACTATACGAAACAGAAAACGACCGAATAAGTTACATAACAAAACACAGCACCAAAAACCACACACTAGAAATAAAATGTTCAAGCAATTATTTATTGATGTGTTTTGAAGCTTAAAGCTAAGTTACTAGATTACATATAGACAGTGAAAAACTGATTCTGAACATAAGTAAAAGAGTCAGATCTAGCAGGAACAAATCTACACAAAGATCTACTGTAATTCCGCTATGCATCTGCTGCTAATGTATTAGCATTACTATTGTTATTATCATTATGATTATCATAATTACTGTTATCATCTATAATAATATAATAAAAATATTACCACTATTGTAATCATTGCACACTTCTCTGTGTCTTTGTGTGTGTGTGTGTGTGTGTGTGTGTGTGTGTGTGTGTGTGTGTGCGCGCGCATGCATGTGTACCCCCAAGATAACTTGGAAACAGCTGGGTGGATCTCCAACAAATTCTACAAGTTTGTTTGAATAGTCAACAAATACAAGCGTCTTGATTTTGTGTATGTGTGTGTGTGTGTGTGTGTGTGTGTGTGTGGTGTGCATGTATGTGTGTGTTCCCATGATAACTCTCAAACAGTTAGGGTGATCTCCAACAAATTCTACAGGTTTGTATTGCAAGGTAAACAAATACAAGCGATTGTATTCTTGGGCCTCTCTTTGCGAAATAGACATGTTTCCATTTCCTTGTAGCCCTTGTGTGTGATCACACAAACAGTCCTCTCAGGGCCGTCTCCATGTTGAAAAAAAAAAAAAGAAAACAAAGAGAACCCATTCCTGTTGTGGGAAAAAGCACTCAAACGTACACACAGTATATAAAACAATTCATCACATACCAAGTATTGCTATGCTTAAGGTAAATTGTAATTAATCAACAGAATGATTGGAATGGCCAGATGAACATCCTGTCAACCTGTAAAAAATTCAGCCTTCTGAATTTGTTCATGATGTGCTGTCATAAACTTTACTGGTGCTACTGCAAAAGCATATGGGCATTAGAATGAGTGGAATGAGTTAAAAAGAGAATAATGATGTGATTATTATTATCATGTAAGTTCAACAGGGGCATCATTATCTTATTAACCTGGAAGTGAAAATATTAAACAAAACAGAAGTAATTCTTTTAATGTTCCTGTATAACAAGTGGACATAATTTGAAATCTTAAATGTGACATGAAATATTTGGGCTTGTTTCTACAAAAAGATACAGACTTGTAAATACTGTCTTCATTGTTGACATGTATTGTTGGATTTGATCTTCCTGTTGAACAATATTGCTGGGGAACAAAATCTTCAAGGCTGAAGTAACTTCTTTTTAATTATTTTGTGAAAACAAAATGTTATTTCGAAACAGAATTTATGAAGTAACTTGTTTTTAGTAATTTTGTGAAAACAAAATGTTATTTCGACACAAAATACATATCAGTTAACTAGTCTACAATTTTTCTTGAACTTGTGCATCTCACCAAGATCAAAAGGAAAACTTAAAATATCTGTACTGATTTGAACTAGTATCTGTAACACTGAACCATGGAACTATCTTCATTCAACAGTGAATTGTAGTGACTATTATGACTCAGCAGGTGAAACAGGCAGATATTGGCAAATCTGTATTTGCTTCCTCCAGAAGAAGAAGAACTAGTGTTGTTTTCCCATTCCAGTGTCGTCTGTTATCTTCACACTTATAGATGAGTTTTTTCGTATTCATATTTACCATCTATTTTTAATAACATTAAATCCTACTTTAATTCACAATTTTTTTTTTTTTTTCAGCTAAACACTTTTTCATTCTTCCTTTTATACACACATACAAAGGGACAGACCCACACATTTTTACAAAACAAATACGATTACCTTATTAGCTCAGGTTTCATCACCTTCAACAGTGTCTACAGACTGATCTATTCAAAACGGCGATAATTAGGAAGTGAATTATCATTGCCAATGAATTTCAACTTGTAAATCAGGCCAACATGAACGCACCAGCTGTTTTGTTTTGTTTATCACAATCAAAACAGGAAAAAATCTGTTTGAAATATTTTTCAATGCAACAAAAAATACATTAAGAAATTGCCCTATTGGCACACAGCACTGCAGAGTGAACAGCTAGTGACAATTCCAGTGGCTAAACTCTCATTACCCAGTTGTCAGATTACAAGTTAAAAACTAACATGTAACATATTGTCACAAGCGAGAAAGGTGTAAAGATTTTCAATGACAAATCCAAGGCAGGTAAAATTGGTACATATTTGCAGCAAAGTGGATGAAGAGCCAAATGAAACATTGTTTGCAAACAAGCAATAACATCACATTATTTGGTGGTTTTTGTCCAAATGCTGTTGTCATTACCATCACTATCATCGCTATCATTGTTGCTTTTATTATCTACTAAAGTAGCATATAACAGTGCGCTTCTAAAACCCAGTAGGAAGCTCACAAAATACATGTGTTAATGTGCATCTTTATCATGAATAGAAAATAGTGCTCCCAGTGTTTAAAAGGCCGAACAAAATTTCTCCAGATTTTACCATAAGATTACGGAATTCAGTTACCATAGAAACTATAAAAAGATAACCCAATTTGATTATCGAAAACAATTGAAATCACATTACATTAAATTTCTATCAAAGTACAAAAATTCTGATCATAAGCAACAAAGTTAACAAAAACATGGACTCAAATTACATAAGGAAACTTCTGCCACTTTTGATTTGGATCAGCTCAGAGTTACTGTGGATGTATGCTAGGACTGCGATATTTAATAATTAGTATTGCAAATCGTATTTTTATCTGTACTTCATGCCAACACTGAGGCAAAAAACAATCTCAACAAATAATCAGCTCAAAAAAAAACCATCCTGTAAATGATGATTAAATATTTGGGTCTAGTTGCAAAGCGAGAGGACTGCAGGCGGAAATCTAAACAAATCTTAAATAAATGTTAGCGAACCGCCCAGAGAACGTGGACAAACGAGTCACAAGACGAAACACAACGCGTTTCGACCTCTTAGGTCTTCATCAGGTGAGACATAAACGAATAAAACAACGAAAATTCACTTAGCTTTGATCGCTTCAGATCACTTCACAGTGTTCAGCGCAAGGAAGAAGCTTCTTTAAATATTTGGGGAAAAAATAAAAGGCTTAAACCACATAACCAATTTTTCATGAAAATGCATTATATCTCCTGATGCATTAGATCTCGTGAGTATGCCACAGAAAAAAAAAAAAAGAAGTAAAATTCGTGTCAGAGTTCTTGACATATCAACTACCAAGCTCACCATGATTGCATTGATAGCACCAGGTGATACAATCCTGGACACATCAAATATGCACTCACACAGAAACACACTCCAGAAATCTGGATCCCATTCAAACTGTGAGAACTGTAAGAACAGGGCTGTGAGGATAGTAACAAGAGCTACCATAAAAAATAGAGCGCTTTCAGCAACTTAACGGCCTGTGGCCTATATGATTACGTTTTGTGTTAAACCGTTCTGAAATTCATTTGTTTTCAACATCTAACAACTTGAACAGACCTCTGACCTGTATAATGGATAGTCATTTCCAAGGTAGAGAAAAACAACAAATATGACATTTGATAAAACATGACCACAACTACAAGCACCATGCAAAGGCAGATCCTTTCAATTAACACTCCAGATTTATGATGCCATATTATCAATGCCTTCTTCAGCGCCATCTTGTTGATATCACTTACCCCTGATAACAGAAGAATATCAAACACTGGCAAATATAATGAGAAAAATATGCAAGCAATGATGTTCTGCTTCTCCTGTAGGGGTAGGAAGTGTCATACATATCATGCAGAGGCCAGTATCATATGAAAAAAAAATTCATGCAAGCAGTTAAGAACCAGAAAAAAATGTTGTGTAGTTGCCAACTGAATGGTAAGCCTGGGAATATTCTCTGTTGGGAGCACACGATACACTGGCCATTACGTTGATGAAATATATATCGATGTGCATTACATTCTTCTGTGAGGGTCAAGAAAACCACCAGGTGAAAAAAAAAGGTGACTATATCAAAGACGTACAATTTATATCAGCACACTTGCACATATACATGCACACTCACAACCAACACACGAACATGCATACGAATGCAGATACACATCCGGTCAATGACTGTGACACCAACTAACTTCAATTTGAGGCATGAATGTGCGAAGAAATCGGTCATCACAAACGGTGCAGCATAAAAGGCTACAGACTTTGAGACCTTTTTGCCCCCTTATTGATCAAAGAGAGTGAGGATGACAATACTAATGATGTTTGGAGTTCCAGTACGGTGAGGCTACATGTCAATGTAGTGCTCCATGCTTCTTTTGATTAGAATATCCTAGTGTTAACAAGACTAGAGAAATACAGAGTTGATTAGGAAATCTGAGCAACTCTGTCAGAGATGCATGCCTTAGGAGGATGAAGTTTGACTGCATGGTTCAAGTCTTCCTCAAGTTCCTGTGTGGGCCTCTCTTCTAATTGCAGTCTTCCTACCCAAGCCTCTCCTCTGTCTTTAATGCATGTGTTGTTATTGGTTCTTTTTTGCGTACACATAAAAGTGTGCAAATGAAAAAAAATTAGCAACCCCCCCCCCCCGCTTCCCCAAACAACAACCAAACGCATCCCCCCAAAAAGAAAAAAAACAAACAAACAAATAAAAAAAAAAAACCCCCACACACACACAAAAAAAACAAACAAACAAAAAACAGTGACCAATGCTTGAGAGATTAGAATGTCTCGGTGATTTTTCCACATACACAGAAGTCAAGAGAATGAATGTAAGATGACTACGGGAGAAATCCTATGCATCTTTGTACTTTTCAAACGTTCAGATGAGCCCTTCAACATTCCAAAATACATTTAGCATCATCCTTTAACAAAAGGAGGATGATGATTCCTTGAAGAATGGGTACAAATCAGAGAAAGCTTTTATGTTTGGGGTACTGGGAAAGAAAAGAGAAAAAACAACAACAGCCATATATATAATAAAAATAAAAAGGTCCTCTCAGACCCTTTTGGTTCAAAGATTAAGTGGATTAAGTACAAACTGAAAGAATCCATCTGTTTCTCTATCCATCCATCCATCTGTATCTGTATCTGTCAGGTGATGCTATCTGAAGAGAATGGTAAAGTATATTGTGATTGGTGCTCACCTGACAGGGCTTTTCCTTGTTGTTGGAGCCCAACCTGGCAAGGAATACAACTCAATCAATGGGTGAGATTTACATTCCATTAGCCAAAGACTTTTAGACAACTAGTTCCCAGACCAAAGTTTATGTGGGTTGTCAGATGCTGATCATGTTGATTGACATTCATGAAGCTGAGATCTCAGGAAAGGTACAAAAGAGACATGATGCAGCAGTGGCAATGCAGAAAGCGAACAAAGGAAAAAAAAGTACTCTGATTTAAGGAAAAGTTATGACAGAATATGACACTGTAAACCAAGAAGACCTCAATATTTTTAGATTGCAGACATTTTGAATCATCATAATGCAGCAATCTTATTTGCTGTATCAGACTGCTCTCAGAGAAATTTCACACTGTCGAAGGCATGCCATCCCACATGTTATTCACATTTAAGTGCTCGCTTGAAATGTTTTGATAAGTACCTTTGTCATCATTACTCCACTGTCTGGAAAAGCTGAAGGAAAAAACCCCACCCTGGACCTCAGGCAGATCACAACCAACTTCTCTGACTACTGAGTTTACTCAAAATGGCAGTTTTCGGAGAGATTTCTTTTGCAAGTGGATACATCCTGACATATCCACTACAATGTCAGTCTCTAAGCTGATCCTCTCAGGCCTATTAACATCATCTCGCCCTCCAGCACCAATGTCCTGCCAAATGATCCATACAACGACTGGCATGTTTGACAGAGGAGAAAACAGCACGTCAGTGGTTCGTCTCTCCACAGATTATTCCACAAAAACTCAAACAATGTAAAAAAGGGTAAAACAGTAAAGCTAAAAACACCCAAAAATCCCAAACAAAAACTAACACACAACAAACACACAAGCAACCAGAAAATGAGATCAAAATATGATTAGTACTTATTGAAATAATGCCCTTCAGCTACAGTATATGGTGCACTAGACATATCTAGTTGTTACATTCTCTAATCTGTTTGACTGGAAGTAAAAAAAGGAAAATCAGCAATCGCTCCCTCACCCCCCCCCCCCCCCCCCCTTCCCCTCACTAAAAAACATACACAGGGTATAAAGGGACACATCTGTAAATGAAACAGTATGAATTCTCATACATACCATAAAAAAGGGCAACTAGTCGTTAACTCCTTCAAGATAAATCAACCATACAGCTCAAACAAATAATCTATAATGCTGGATTCATGCTGCTCAAAGGGCTTAACTGATTAAAATGATTTCTAAAGCATTCTCATAGCCCAAAGCTTTCTGAAACCAGAATTCAACAGCCAGGGGAGGGGGAAGGGCGGGAGGGTAAGGTGGGAGGGGAAAGGAAAAGGGGGAAAGGGAGGTAGGGTGGGGGAAGTAAAGGAGGTGGATGGGTGAAGGAAGTCAGATGTGTGGGAGAGAACAGAAGGCGTGTGGTATGTTTTTTGGACTCCCTTTGATTTCAGCACACGTATGTTTAGCTTAATAACATGCATCTTCTACAACCAGTTGTGGGTGATACTTGCAGTACACCATTTTGGTTTCAATTAGCAGACTTTGTCATCCCTTACAATAACACACACACACACACACGCACGCACACACACACACACAAACCCCACATATATTTAAAACAGAATTTGTAACTCTGGATACTATTTTCACAAAATTCAGGATTTGGGGGGAGCTTCCTGAAAAATCTGGGAGGGCTGGCAGCTACGCATTCTTCGTTGTTGCATGTTCCATCAATGCTGATAACGAACAACTCTTTCCTTCCTTAGTTTGGGACACATTGAAGAAATCATAAACACAGGAGGGGGGGGGGGGGGGGGGGGGGGGGGGGGGATGTGGTGACAGGGGAAATGAAACACTGGCAATGAAGCTTGCTATTCTTTCCCAGCTGCAGCCAAGGAACTATAACAGTTCCCGGCATACATAATGTAGACCTGCTGATTCACCGAATCTTACCCGAGTGTGTGGGACTCACAAGAAAGAAAAAAAAATCTCTTTCTCTCTCTCTTTGGTATGTCTATTGGTTCCTGGCATGTATGATGTAAATTTACTGATACCTGAACCTTACTTCTGTGTGGCAGACTCAAAAAGAAAAAAGGAGAAACTCTCTCTCTCTCCCTTTCTCTTTATACATATATGTCTTATCAGTTTCTGGCATGAGTGATGTAAATTTGCTGACATCTGAACCTCACTTGAGCGAGTCAGACTCAGAAAAAAAAAAAAAATCTCTCTTCCTCTTTGCATGCACGCATGCATGCGCATGCACACACACGTATATGTACATAAATAATTGCTGATACCCAAACCATACTTGTGTGTGTGAGACTCAGAAGAAAGAAGAAAACGCTGTGTATGTGTGTGTGTGTGTGTGTGTGTGTATGTATGTCTATCAGTTCCTTGCATGCATGACACAGATTTGCTGATATATGAACCTCACTTGTGTATGTAAGACTCAGAAGAAAAAATAAATTTTCTCTCTTTTCTCTTTTCTTGTAGCAAGCTAGCTCTCTGCTGATGTGTGTGTGTGTGTGTGTGTGTGTGTGTGTGTGTGTGTGTGTGTGCACATTTCATACTTGAGTGCATGCCTAAGCATGCATACATGTGTGTGTGTGTGTGTGTGTGTGTGGTGTGTGCATACACACATATGCATGCGAGAATGTGTGCATGCATTCAGATTTGTGTGATCAAAGCATGGCAGAAAGCAAGTCTGCTGTAACACAACAGATCCTAAGACGGTAGACTGTCAACAATTCAGCTAGTTTTGTACCCTAGACCGGTCAGCAAGGCAAAGTAGAATTAATCCAGCACCAAACGAAACGCACCTAAAGTAGACTAATGTACTCACCCAATAACAACTTTACATCACGTATACAAAGGTTTGCATAAAGAAATCAGTAACTGGCTATCACCCAAATCAATATGAAAACAAATCACAACAGTATTTCAAACAAATCTGCACGAAAGAAGTTTGATCACTGCAAAGCAAATCCACATGTTACAGCACTTTAGACCAATTTCATATCAACAATTCTCAGCAGTTAAAGGCCTCATCCAAAAAAAAAGTAAATGAACTAAAACCCATAAAGAAATGTAATCATAGGATACTATGTACATGTTTGAGAGCAATGTTAATGTGGCACAATCTGTTCAAAAACACTTAAACACAAATAGAACGGTTCCAACACAGAGCCCACAGAACACAGTATATCAGTGAACATATTGTGCTTGACTAAAGAAGGGCAAGTGCACCAGAAAAAAAACAACAACTGACAAAACCCTTTTTCACAACTTCATTCCATGTAATCATATACATGCAATATATCATTATGTGCTATGATACATCAAGTCAATCAATCAGAAAAAGAAAAGTTAATTTCAACTGGCCGGTTCCACTTTGCATCCATTAGTCACTCGCAAACAATGTATCATGGTGTTCATCTCAGTATAGCAGTAACGATTCACTTCTTTCATTTCTTTCTCAAAGTCCATCCTTTCAAACATAGAACACAGCATGACTCTTGTCATTCATGCATTGCACTGGCTTCCCTTTCAGGCCCCTCTCCTTCCACTTGCTTCCCCAATCCACCCCACCACACCCTTCTCCACTCGAATAGTGACAGAATGCAGCAGCCATCCATGGTTTCTTTTCGATCAAGACAAGGGCTGAGAACGAACAAATCCAGACAAAGGGGGAGGACCAGGCGGGTTTCCTGTCCGTGCGGCCTGCGATGCTGCCGCTGGGCCCCCTCCTGGAGGAGTGCTGCTCCTGGAGCTGCCCTGAGATTCTGATCCGCCCGCCGCAAAGGGGGAGTTGAAGCGAGTCAAGGGTCCCTGCCCATGTGACAGAGAACCCACAGCTGGGGGAGGCATCGAAGGCGGTGCTGATGGAACATGGGAGGACGTTGCCTGTAAAGGCACAGAGGTAGGGTGGCTGGTGCCGATATAGGACATGGGCGCCTTGGGCGGAGGACCCAGTGCAGGAGGCATGAGGAGTTTGGGTGTCCTTCCATCGGGACCTGGCATTATGGGGCCGATGCCCAGAGGAGAGTAGATCTCTTTCAGTATCAGCAACACCGTGTCCTCCGATCTCCTGCAATCGTAAGTGGCACACCAGGCCTTCTCAGACACAAACATCCAGAGAATCTTAAACAACAAACTGAGCTCGAGTCCTGCAACTACTTTTAAAGTGTAACTGGGACATTGATGATCCTGTTAGGCAGGAACAAAACTGTCCTATATTTGTGACAGGTTTTGGAGACATAGCTTGAGATGTAGGATAGGGTTTGACGGAATATTCTGCCTTGGCGAAGATCTGCACCCTCGTGAGTACCTTTTTTTTCTTATTTTTTTCTAAGACATTATGAGGAAAAAAGATTCAGTGCCACTGATCATTACTCCATTCCACAGTTCACATTTCTCTGGCGTCACTGATCAGACCCTCACAAAGAATTCACACACACACACACACACACACACACACACAGAGTCACACACATGTACATACACATACACTAATTGACAGCAGCTGTGATGAGCCAGAGCTGACGAATGCAAGGAAACTTCTTCATGTGCACCACCAAAATTCTTCACATTTGGATCTTCCATGTGTTGAAATCTCGACTGGTAGGAATTAACCTTGGGCTGAGAAACATATAAATGTTCCAGAAAAAAAAAAAAAGCCAGACAATACTGCCCGCACTTGCATGTGCAGGTGTTCATGTGCAAGTACATGTGCAAACTTGCAAGCGAGCACACATAAACATACATGAATACTGACACAGATGAATGCACACACACTTGAATATAGTACAGTGGTGCAAATCATATCAGCTAGGCACTTAAGGTCTGACGAGTGCATTAGGTTCATTTACAGGTTAGGCATCTGCTAAGTCTCATTTATAATCCCCTCTTCCAAATTTTCAGTTATTTACCTAATCACTTACCTATTGATTCAACCATAACCCATGAGTATTGTGGCCTTACAGCTTCAGTATAAAACCAAAACCAGGGCAAAAACACACACAAAATAAGATGCGTTTCTTAAGGGAAGAGGTCTTTACTATAGATCTCTCGCAGCAGCTTTAAATCTCATCTGATGCTTCCTTCATGACATGAATGAAACACACTTAGGCCTTGCCGTCATCTGATCACCATTCTCTCTCTCTCTCCCTCACACACTTACACACACACACACACACAACACACTACCATACTGATAGCAGTTGGCTGCCAGGGTAAACTGGGGTACTCGGTTAAATTCAAGCAGGATGCTGCTTGCAACATGCATAGCGCAAAAACAAAAGAAGAAAAAAACCCAACAACACTAACAAAAACCCACCCACACACAAATACAACTGACTCACTTACCAATAGCAGGTATGACTAGCCAGGGCAAAGAGGTAATCATTAAAACTCTCGTAGGGCGCCTCTTGCAGTACGTAATCTACACGTCGTCCTTCGTTCAGCTGCCCCATGGGGATATCCTCATCATGAGACGAACACACAGCTACACATACAAACCAAACACCCAGCCACATTATCAACAAGAAGAGGTGAAGGTGGAGTGGAGATGGGGAGGTGGGGAACCATCGAAAGTTATCTCCCATTAGAGTTTTATTAATCTTCAACCTGCTGACAGAATTTCCTCGCTGTCAGATGACAGAAATTTTAACTTGATCCACAAAAATCCACGTGAATTATTTTCTTTTGCTCATACATTTCAATTCGTTCCAGGCAGACCCACATAACTAGATATCAACATTGGTGTCATCTCCTAGAATACCAAAAAGACAACCACACTCTGCAGAATCCACTGCCACTTTTTTCTTCCCTCCTAAATTTTTGTTGTTGAAATACCCCCATCCCCTTTTCTTTTCTTTTTTTTTTTTTTTTTAATAGTTTCTCCTGTTTAAATTCCACAAATTTATGGGGGGAAAGTGGCAGGCCGGCAGAATTACCTCAGAGGCACATTACACCCCCACAATCACTCACAGGCAGTGTCTGACTTGTCATCTTGAGACTGCGGCTGTTCCAGCTGGGTCATGACAGATGTCACCTGTTGGTCCACCTCTCTTTCGAGACCCTGCTCCCCATCTTCCGTCCAGTTGTAATCCCTCCGATGGGCGCGGGCAAATTCATGCAGTGTGTTCCATGTGCTGCGGAGGGACTCCATGATCTTCTGCTTCAGGTCGGTGCCCATGCGGGCAATGCTCTCCTTCAGTTCTGCATGGGAAAAAAAAAGATTTAGCGCTGCATAATGCCACGATAGGCTTGTTTCATTGCTGCCCACAGCGTATGAGCAGATAAGTGCGCGCACACACACACACACACACACACACACACACACACACACACATATGCACACACACTAACGCTAACACATGTACACAAACAAGCCCACACATAGACAAATGTTCATACACATATCAATGCACATATCTCAAGTCGATGAATGCATAAATTTTGCATGCATACGGACTATTGATACATGCGTTCACACACAATTGCAAATACACAGGCATGCAGACACGCTCAATCATGTATACATACACATTCACTCACACCATAAAAACATATTCATGTAAGTCAACAACGCACAACCTTTGTCATATGACTTATTCAGAAATTGAACAAGACAATCACCAGCGAGTCAGCTGATGTCCATTCAAACTATAAATCAAATAAACCATCTGAACCTTGTTCTTGTGGTGACCTCACTGCCATATACAAGTTCACGGGGACTGTTGTTGGACGGATGTAGTAGGACACTCCTTAACACTGGCTCTATGACTGTGCAATTCTTGTTGTCAGTAAGGAGCTTAGCAAGTGATGCCCTGCACATGCTGGATCAGAATTAGTACCACCGAACACAATCAAAGCAGTACCGCATCAGCGCAGTGTCTCCTCTGGGTGGTTGCCTCATAGAGGCTTCATAGTAAATCCTATTTTGCAGACTGCGGTGATGCAAACCTGGGCGAGTTTTAGCTTAGAATGAGAAGTGTGGGAGTAATGCCACTGAGAAGGCACACAAGACAAGGCAGATAAAAAATCTGTCTAAAATAACCATAGATGCCTATGTCTAAAACAACTGTGGAGCAGGGTGATCATGGCAACTGAAACACCACAAGTCAGACTTCCCCATCCCCATCAAAGAATTTTTTTTTCTTTACCTGAAGTACTTTTTACCTGTCTACATCAGATCTGCCTTCCCATCAAGACTCCCTCCTGTTTTCAAACCTAATTAACAGGCATTTCTGAAGCTGAGACTGACAGGTTCCACTGTAGGCTGTCCATAGCGCGATCTTGCTGACTGACCTAAATGCAGTCTCTTGCGGCCCTTGTGGTGAGGCACCAGCACAGGCTTGAGGGCAGACGACGAGGGGTGGATCAGAGGTTCCACTCGGTAAGCCTGCATCATCAACAGCCATATGAAACAGCATTCACAAATCCTAATGCTGAACCATGGACATCTAAATCCGAGGCTGTGCTAAGACTTCAAAGCAGAAAAAAACATGTAGCCTGTCTGCCAGCTACCTACACCACCAACCATACGATCAGAATCCATACATCTATTTCTGAATGACAGTCACTCAAATTAAAGGTTGGGCTATGATTTAAAAAAAAATTGTGGCTTGATACCATACGCCTACATCAAGAACCATATAATGGTATCCATACATCCAGTCCTGAACTGTAGTCATTCAAACTGGGGGCTCAGCTAGGGTCAGAAAAGAAAAAGTGGCACATAAGCTTGGCCCTCGATATAAAATCCTTTCATAGCAGCAGCAGCACTGAAACAGATGGATGGAGAACAGTGAAGTCACTGCTGTGTAACGGCAACATTCACAGGGTACTACTGAATGCTAGGGGACATCCATTTCTGCTTGATCATTCTACTGCATGCTGGTGTTTTTGTGTCTCTCTTCTCATCCTGGCTGTGATTTCTGGGGAGTGCTATTTAGAGCATTTTCCACGTTTGTTGTTTGTGATATCTGAAGAATACGTATTTGTTAAAAGTTCACTTGTCTCTTTTATACTGTGCTTTAAACAAGCTTTATAATAATTCTATCTTGTTTTGTGTGTTCATTAGTATTTTGCCTTCTAATATTCCATTCATTATGAGATCTTTAACATGCATGTCTGATCTTTTTATGTGTATATGCATGATGACAATTTAAAAATTCGTCAAGGACAAGATCTTTACCATGCACGTCTGATCTTCTGAAACTGCAAGTAAATGAAGATAGTTTTATAATCCACCAATTACAGGATCTTTAACATGTGTTTGACCTTCTACATGTACATAGATCAGAACAAAATTCTATAATTCACTTTGGTGTGAGAATGTCCTTGTCAACAAGGTTGACTTTTTTTCTCACCATAACTGCCAAACTAAGAAAGGGAGGAAGAAAAAAGTAGTACTTACAACAGGATCAAACTGCAGCCGCCACATTCATCATCAGTACATGAAAGAACAACAAAAAACTTTTTTCAATAAAACCATCATATTCTTTACAAATGACTGTATGAATAAACAATGACATCAAAACAAATTGTCAGTACATGAAACAGAAAATGATAGAATAAGACTATTATACACTGCAAGTATGAGTGAATAATTAATGATATCCAAACAAATGAATATATGCTTGTGGGAGAGAGAGGAGTCAATGACAATGATTCTTGGCTTTGTTAGCCATTTTTCATATTTGCTGTTACTCTTTCACTAAGCCTGTTCTAAATGATACAACATATGCACCAAAACATGGTTATACAAACAACCAACCACTACCACCACCACCATCAAGAAGGAAGTACTGACATCAACAGTGAAATAAGCAAATGAAAGCAAAGCAGTTTAAAGAACAGCAACAAAAACAACCAACAAGAAAATAGCATATACAGATGCAGCGCAATCTTATATGGCATTTGTGAATACACACACGCACACATACATACATATACATACACACACACACACATACACATTTATATATATATATATATAAATCACGCACACATCATCTTTCTCCTCCCTCCCCTACTGTCATACGCACATGAGCATGCACATG
>CM065718.1:48755122-48790122 GCA_033310375.1 Conus canariensis | reverse complement strand
GAACTGGTGTGAATATCATGAATAATAATCACACCTAAGATGATGATTTAAAAATACCTTACCATCCTCTTTTCTTCTCATTTTAGTCTATATATTCACTACATGAACAAGTAAACCCAATTTCTGAACGCACTCTATTTCGAATGTTATGAACTCTGTAAGCTTTGATTCTTGTCGGTTGGCCAGTTTTCTTGATAAAGAAATGTTATCACTGTCTCACTATCACTTACAACCAGAAGAAAGTACAGTACTATTAGGCAGCTGTCTTAATCAACATGAATGATTCTGACGATGCTTTTCACCTAAACTGCCTATCACCATCTTTCACAGCCGTGGTCATTGCCTGAATGGGCCAGCCATTGATGAATTCTGTATAAAGGGTGTTTCCAGCTGCTCTTAAATCACTGCTACACAACTGAGAAGGTGCATCACCCAAGCTGTAAACTCTTGCTCGGCTGGAAGGGATAAACTTTTGCGCTTCCAGTGACTGTGCATGCTGAAACACCTGACTATTTCCAAGGTTATTTCATTCTTGATACAAGCTTCTTCTTTTGCTCTGAAGGTTCTAATAGTAACAGAGAAAACTGCTTTTAACTGCTCAAACAAATGGAAAATACATAGAACTGGTCTCGCAACACTTACTCATGGATGGAAGACTGCTCTGAAGAAAACCTGTCATCATTCTGCTGCTTCCCTTCAGATTCTCTGTGAATCTCCAGCCTCAGTTCCTCTTTCAGCTTCTTCTCCTGAAAGCGATGCATGCAGCAGCCATTAAGGGTACTTCTTAAACAGGCACTTGAAAATAACCATAAACATTTCAACAGTTTTGTAAACCTATGAGTGATCATTTCCCAGTCTTTGACAGCAGTAGCACTGCTCATGAAGGATTTATGAGATGCACTGTTTCAAATCTGTACATTTCTAGCAAATAGTTTTACACTTTGGTGGAGTTCTGATGCTGTCTATTCCCCTCACTACCATTTCCCTCTCCACAGCCTCTTTCAACACTAATAAAATCCACATCCAAAAATTCAAACAAACAAGTCACATCAGGGCGCTTGCTCTGAACATGGAAACAATTTTACAAATGAATCTGATTTTTGAAAGACATCCCAGCAGTAAATATGGCACTATCCACAACAAATATTTTAAATTGATAAACACACACATGTCGAGAAGACTGAATGGTGTTAAGTATCACTCCACATCTTTTCACTCTTCTCAATCATGCTGCAAAACAAAGGACTCCAAAGTGATACAGAAAAGATCAGCCTGTGTTGCCACTTTCATTCAGTGGAATGCAGTGGCAGTGCCAATGGACTAGAACCAGAGCTAAATTGAAGACAACTGAGCAAGGGAAGCCATCCATTTGTGTCTGCTTTACTGAGTCTCTCCTGTGAACTAATCAAAGTTTTTGTTTTCTTCTACAACTCTTTCATCTTCTGAAACTGTTCAGATCAAAACTTCTTTGGAAATGACGATAAAATTCTGTTTGTGACACTGTAGAATAAATGCTGCCATTAGGATCTGGCTTGACAACTTCCATAAACTTTCTGTCTTATCTTAAAACTGGCTGGACAACTTCCACAAACTTTCTGTCTTATCTTAAAACTGGCTGGACAACTTCCACAAGCTTTCTGTCTCATCTTAAAACTGGCTGGACAACTTCCACAAGCTTTCTGTCTTGTCTTAAAAGAAGCTGGATAACTTCCACAAGCTTCCTGTCTTATCTTAAAACAGGCTGGACAATTTCCACAAGCTTTCTGTCTTGTCTTTAAACAGGATGGACAACTTCCACAAACTTTCTGTCTTGTCTTAAAACAGGCTGGACAACTTCCACAAGCTTTGTCTTGTCTTAAAACTGGCTGGACAACATCCACAAGCTGTCTGTCTTATCTTAAAACTGGCTGGACAACTTTTACAAGCTTTCTGTCTTGTCTTAAAACTGGCCAGACAACTTCCACAAGCTTTCTGTCTTGTCTTAAAACTGGCCAGACAACTTCCACAAGCTTTCTGTCTTGTCTTAAAACTGGCTGGACAACATCCACAAGCTGTCTGTCTTATCTTAAAACTGGATGGACAACTTGTACAAGCTTTCTGTCTTGTCTTAAAACTGGCTGGACATCTTCCACAAGCTTTCTGTCTTGTCTTAAAACTGGCTGGACAACATCCACAAGCTGTCTGTCTTATCTTAAAACTGGCTGGACAACTTGTACAAGCTTTCTGTCTTGTCTTAAAACTGGCTGGACAACATCCACAAGCTGTCTGTCTTATCTTAAAACTGGCTGGACAACATCCACAAGCTGTCTGTCTTGTCTTAAAACTGGCTGGACATCTTCCACAAGCTTTCTGTCTTATCTTAAAACTGGCTGGACAACTTTCACAAGCTTTCTGTCTTGTCTTAAAACTGGCCGGACAACTTCCACAAGCTTTCTGTCTTGTCTTAAAACTGGCTGGACATCTTCCACAAGCTTTCTGTCTTGTCTTAAAACTGGCTGGACAACATCCACAAGCTGTCTGTCTTATCTTAAAACTGGCTGGACAACTTTCACAAGCTTTCTGTCTTGTCTTAAAACTGGCCAGACAACTTCCACAAGCTTTCTGTCTTGTCTTAAAACTGGCTGGACAACATCCACAAGCTGTCTGTCTTATCTTAAAACTGGATGGACAACTTGTACAAGCTTTCTGTCTTGTCTTAAAACTGGCCGGACAACTTCCACAAGCTTTCTGTCTTGTCTTAAAACTGGATGGACAACTTCCACAAGCTTTCTGTCTTGTCTTAAAACTGGATGGACAACTTTCACAAGCTTTCTGTCTTGTCTTAAAACTGGCCGAACAACTTCCACAAGCTTTCTGTCTTATCTTAAAAGAAGCTGGATAACTTCCACAAGCTTCCTGTCTTATCTTAAAACAGGCTGGACAATTTCCACAAGCTACCTGTCTTGTCTTAAAACTGGCTGGACAAGCTCCACATGCTCCCTGTCTTGTCTTAAAACTGGCTGGACAAGTTTTACAAGCTTTCTGTGTTGTCTTAAAACTGGCCAGACAACTTCCAAATGCTTTCTGTCTAATCTTAACCCAATGACTACCGGATCAACCGAGATCGACCGCAAGATTTCCTCCTGAATACCGGATGGACCGAGATCGACCGCTGAATACTAGGTCAATATCCCAGAATGCAATCGCGACAGAAGAGTCTTCCGGTATGGCCGTTTCTGGACCCCATTTTGGTTTTTGTTGCATGAGTTTCGGTGGCGTAGTTTTGCTGTTGTGAATTTTCAAAGTTTGGCTTTTTTTTTTTTGCGAAGATTTTCGGGAAAATGGCGGATCAAGTAACTATGCAACTTGTAGAATTCATTTTCTGATGTGATAGTGATGAAGTGAGCATATTTGAGGGCTACACTCTTGAAGAAGATTTGAAGCGAGACGATTCGGGCGTCGATCTTGACCTAGTTATAAATAAAGATCGACTGCTGACTGATTTTGAGGCCGGAATCGATAATGATTCGGGCAATGATAATGACGATGTCGAACTGCCCATTGCTGCTGGGCCCAGCCCCCGCAAAAAAAGAAAATTCGAAAAACAAAAGTTGCCAGAGATTCTTTAATTGTTGACTGGAGTGGTAGGCTACAAGAAGTGAAGCCCCCCCAAAAGTTTCGCTTGTTCTGACAGCCAGGAAACCAGGTCAGTCAGTGGGTGTGTCCCATGATTTGCCTGTGGAAGCCTCACCTTTAGCCTTTTGATTTCAGAGGAATTTTGGCAGACTTTTAGGGAGAAACAAATTTATTTGCTGCACAAAAGCAAGCTAAAAAGGATGAGCATAAACTCTGGCCTAAATCAAAAACTGCCTTGTCCATCAAAAAGCAAAGAAGAGATGAACAAGAGGTACATCATCACCACAGTGTGTGTGTGTGTCGGGGGAGTGGGGGTGGAGGGGGGGGGGGGTTGACTGCTTAGCACACTTGTGCAAAAGCACATTTTTGCTGAATTCCAATACAATTTCAAGTCCAGTATCCAGTAATCTGTTTGTTTTTTTTTCCCCCTCAGTAGTTAGAAGACAAATGTTCTTGTATGTGATGCCTTCAGTTTAACAAAATTGTTGAAGTTTGGGTTTTTTTTTTCCTTCACCACAAAAGTTGATTATTTAGTGTGCAGACCATACAGAATGACTTTATTTGTTCCTGAAGGTTTCAGTTCTTTGTTTAGACTTGGAAAATCACTATGTGCTCCTAATCCATGACATACTGTGGGTACAGTGAATTTAAGGAAAACTGTTTTAGCACCGAGAACACTGAAGCAGAGTTAGTCTGTCGTGTTTTTTTTCCCTCGTGTACCAGTTCACTATATACAGGAAAAAATGGCTGGTTTGGATGGAGTGAGGTCTTTGAATTTTTTTCATTACTTTTATAGAATAGATAGTAAAAGCAAATTTTTAACTGAGGTTTCTTTACGGCGGCAAGTGTGTAAGTGTTGCGGAGTTACCTCCCTTGGCATGGTATTCTCATAGTCATGTAGCACAAAGTCATGCGGCAGACAGAGGGTTAAAACTGACTGGACAATTTTCCCAAGCTTTCTGAGGTGTCTTGAAACTGGCTGGACAAGTTCCACAAGCTCCCTGTCTTGTCTGGCTGGACAAGTTCCACACGCTCCCTGTCTTGTCTTTAAACTGGCTGGACATGCTTTACAAACTTTCTGTCTTGTCTTAAAACTGGCTAGACAAGTTTTACCAGCTTTCTGTCTTAACTGAAAACTGGCAGGACAACTTCCACAAGCTTTCTGTCTTGACTTACTCATCAAAAGCTGAGAAGAAAAGGACTGAAATGTCTGTATCACCACAAGTCTCTTACCCTCTTCCCATTCTCATCATGGATCAACTGCTGCAGTTTTCTTCGTGGCCCCATGGGCAGGTGCAGGTCCTTCAGGTCTTGTTCAGTGCATATCAGCTGAAAGAGACCAGCGTGAATTATAATACACATGTTATCAAACAATCATTAGATCACACAGATACCAGTGAAAACGCATATATGATCCTGCTCTGATACTAAGGTTCATCACAGTATTTCAAAGAGTAACGGTGGTGCCAGTTTTCCCAAGTCTTGGGGTGCATGCTGGGAATTTTTTGTTTTGTTTTGTTATTTTTTGTTCCTATAATCTACAGAACACCAGCATATTCAACCAGACCTTAAAAAGAGGATCTTACCATTTGTGAGTATATACAAGGGGAGGATCGGCCACTTGCAGAGCCATCTATACATTGACCTGGCAGTTGGGAAAAATTCTGCTCCACAATTCACCCCTCACTGGCTGCCATGGTTCCAGCCTATGACTCTCAGACTGAGTCAAGTAGTCTAAGCACTCAATTGTCACATTATAGTAAAAGTTTTGATTAAATTAGCAACAGTAGATGTCTATATGTCGCACTGCCTACGGCTCAAAGCTCTTTGCAATGACTGAATACCATCATGGAGAGAAAAAATGGAATGTCACTACTAAAAGTAGTTTTATGATATACTTAGCTGTCCAAACAAATGCCTTGTCTCCACTAGGCGTGGAACATGCCATACATCAGGATTCCCATTAAAAGATAAAAACGGAGAATAGGGGAGCTAACTCTTCCTTTAACCATCAGGCAAACAGGAATAGTCTCCTTGAGTTCATACTCAATTCATCCTTACAATCTAAATTCAGTTTTTGCCCCTTTTCTGCACTGCGGGGAGGGAGGGGGGGGGGGGGGGGGGGGGAGGGGTGTCATAGTGTTTGGACAGGTATATATATATATAACAAAACTACTTTTAGTAGAGATATTCCTTTTCTTCATACATACCTGTCCTAACAAATACCTGATTATCAAACAGGATGGCGGGAATTCTCACCTGAGAAACCAGTCCAATCCTCATGACTCAAATATGCAAAAGGCTGACCACAATTCATTGTGGAGCTTGGTGCCAAACAGCCTATTGGCCTATGTCTGGGCTGGCTCCTGGAGGTTAACGGATTATCCATGCTCCCCATCATGGCCCCACTAACATGAGTCAAATATGAGAAAACAAAATGAGCCAGGATCATAAAAAGAAAAAGACCCAACAATCAGATCTTACACGCCAATGCAAATAATTGCTGCCTAACAGTCAGGGGTCGCACACACTGAGACACACAGTAATGTCAAAGAAATGTGGCAATGGCCGAGGGCAAAAGATGACAGTAATACAATGAATGTACCATGGACACCAAATTAATGTGTTACAGGGGCCAATACATATGTCATCACAAGTGTGTAAGGCACTCCAGTGGTCAATCGACTTTAAGTGACTTTAAGGTATATACTTAAAATCTGACTTCTTAGCGCTCACCCAGGAGCAAATATGTACAAGTGAGGGCAGGAACATTTTCATTCAGCCAGTCCTATCTTCAAAAGGATACACAGCTGAATCAATGAGTCAAACAAAAACAGTTTTGAAAAGACTGTGCAAAAGTGGACAGTAAGATCACTGAAAAACAGGAGAGCTGGAGGACTAGACAACACACCAAAATCTGCTATAGAATCTGGCAGACTGGCGACTGACTGACACCTTGAACTCAAGTCACTCCTCATCACCCTCCCCAAGAAAGGCAACTCCAAGCACTGCCAGAATTACTGGACCATCAGTCTCATCAGCCACAAATGATGAAGTCTCCCATCAGGCGGCCTGTCAGTCACAAATGAAGACTTGCTGACAACAGTATGGAAATGAACGCTTGAAGTGGTACAGGCAGTGACAAGATCAAGCAGGTCTCCATCAGCGTTCTCCAAGATATAACCCAGAGGAAGAGAAGACAGAACAAGACAAAGGAAGAGGTGGACAGACAACACTGCTAAGTGGGCCAGGAGAGTTTTGCCCCAACGCATGCTCTGGTCCTCAATCATCAGGGGTGGAAACAATTGTGCAGCAGCTACATTTATCACTGCAGTGACCTCACAGCCCACGAGGGATCTTGAACCAGTGGCCAGCCCAGCTTTTATTCTAGACCCTCTCGCTGTTTAAAATGTAACACAGACAGACAGACAGACAGACAGACAGACAGACACACACACACACACACACGCACACATCCTCGTTATTGTTACTAAGTAACATACATTCCAATTTTCTGGATTCTGCATCTAACCTGCAGCTTCATCCTAAAGAACTACACTACTTCATAAGCACTCTTACCAAGGCTTCCAGGTCAATCTGCTCCTTCTCTAACACAGGCAACTTGTCCTTCAGGCCCACCTTCTTCAGCACCTGCTCAAGGGTCAGCTCAGGCTCCTTCTCTCCTTTTTTCTCTGGTATGGTCTTCTCTGGTTCCACGGTGCCTTTTGTACTCTGAAACAGATTTAAGAGTGACATTCTGCGATGGCAGTTACTTGCAGCAATGGCTCTGGATCATGTCATTTTGATGATCAACAGGCAACAGCAGGTTGGAGGGGGGAATGGAGGGGGTGGGACTGGGTGTGCGTGGGTGTCAACATTTGCATTAAAAAAAAACAAAAACCACACCACCTTAAGAAAAAAAAGGAGATGATTTCAGACTTTGGCATTTGTGATCATATGAGTTCTGCAAAATCAGATATTTTGAAAAGTAAATGCCTCATCCACCCACCTCCCCCCTGAAAGTAAAAGAAATTACATAAATATGGCTGCAAGTTTCTAAATATACGCTAACCAGTAACAACAATGCAATGAAAGCCTTACTGGAGATGGGTTTCTGTTGATGCAGGTTTTGGCTGAGTTTGCAAAAGGGCCAATGTTGACTGCATCTCCCATCTCTTGTTGGTGTAGAAGCAAGTCAAACAATATGGATCCACCTGCAATGTAAATGATATTGCTCAACATTCAATATATGACTTGTATCTCTTTTGTTGAATCGACCATATCTATAACATAAATAACTTTCACCAATGTTCACTATCTCACACATATCTCTTTCATTGAATACAGAGTCAAAGACCCATAACTCAAAAAGAAAGAAGATTCTGTTCCTGCCTCACACATTCTTCTTAAAGACATGTAGATACTTTTCAGAAGCCTTCAATTGATTCAATTTTGGTTTCCCTGAAAGCATCATGCTGATGATAGTTATAACATGGATTTGGATAGACAGTGCCTAGGTCTGGCCGAGTGAGTACTTCCAGTTGTAGTGTGATAATCTGAGCAGTGTGAGGAATACTTGTATAAATTTAGGAGAATGATGTACTGAACTGAATGACCAGAGAATCTGAATGTAAGCAGCTCCCATGAAATGCCTTTCTCACACATGTGAAGGAAGGATGCCTGGGAGATGAATGCTGATACAGCATCTTGTATCACCTTACACCCCAACAGGGACGCAACATCAAACACACCAACAACTGTGTTGTTGCTGTCCAAGTGTCGATTAGGGCATGTCAGTGGGTAGTGAAGAAAAAACCATCTCCTCTTCTGGCATCTTGGTGCATCTTGATAATTTGAGTTCTTCCACATCCCACTGACAGCCCAAAATAACTCATATTGACTTTAACATGCACAGCTGATTTCTGGGTGCATGTGCAGATGTACACGAAAGGGGTTGGCCCAGTTACAGGCCTGCTCACAGCCCCTTCCACTCTTCAACTGCCGAGCACTAACAGGACCCCGTTTCGGTGCTACAATACCCCCCTGGTACTAACAGGACCCAGTTTGGTACTAACAGGACCCAGATTCAGTGCTGCAATAGCCCAGGAACTAACAGGACCCATATTCAGTGCTGCAATAGCCCAGGCACTAACAGGACCCACATTCAGTGTTACTACAGCCCTGGTACTAACAGGACCCACATTCAGTGCTACAATAGCCCTGGCACTAACAGGACCCACATTCAGTGTTACTACAGCCCTGGTACTAACAGGACCCAGATTCAGTGTTACTACAGCCCTGGCACTAACAGGACCCACATTCAGTGTTACTACAGACCTGGCACTAACAGGACCCACATTCAGTGCTACAATAGCCCTGGCACTAACAGGATCCAGTTTCAGTGTTACTACAGCCCTGGTACTAACTAGCAGGACCTACATTCAGTGCTACTATAGCCCTGGCACTAACAGGACCCAGTTTCAGTGTTACTACAGCCCTGGTACTAACAGGACCCACATTCAGTGCTACTATAGCCCTGGCACTAACAGGACCCAGTTTCAGTGTTACTACAGCCCTGGTACTAGCAGGACCCACATTCAGTGCTACTATAGCCCTGGCACTAACAGGACCCAGTTTCAGTGTTACTACAGCCCTGGTACTAGCAGGACCCAGATTCAGTGTTACTATAGCCCTGGCACTAACAGGACCCAGTTTCAGTGTTACTATAGCCCTGGCACTAACAGGACCCACATTCAGTGTTACTACAGCCCAGGCACTAACAGGACCTACATTCAGTGCTACAATAGTCCTGGTACTAACAGGACCCAGTTTAAGTTACTATAGCCCAGGCACTAACAGGACCCACATTCAGTGTTACTATAGCCCTGGTAGTAACAAGACCCACATTCAGTGCTACTATAGCCCTGGTACTAACAGGACCCAGATTCAGTGCTACTATAGCCCTGGTAGTAACAGGACCTTGTTTTGGTGCTACAATAGCCCTGGTACTAGCAGGACCCAGTTTCAGTGCTACTATAGCCCTGGTACTAACAGGACCCACATTCAGTGCTACAATAGCCCTGGCACTAACAGGACAAACATTCAGTGTTACTACAGCCCTGGTACTAGCAGGACCCACATTCAGTGCTACTATAGCCCTGGTACTAACAGGACCCACATTCAGTGCTACAACAGCCCTGGCACTAACAGGACCCACATTCAGTGTTACTATAGCCCTGGCACTAACAGGACCCACATTCAGTGCTGGTATAGATCTGGTACTAACAGGACCCAGATTCAGCGCTGCTATAACCCTGGCACTAACAGGACCCAGATTCAGTGCTGCTATAGACCTGGTACTAACAGGACCCAGATTCAATGCTGGTATAGACCTGGTACTAACAGGACCCAGATTCAATGCTGGTATAGACCTGGTACTGACAGGACCCAGATTCAATGCTGGTATAGACCTGGTACTGACTGGACCCAGATTCAATGCTGGTGTAGACCTGGTACTGACAGGACCCAGATTCAATGCTGGTGTAGACCTGGTACTGACAGGACCCAGATTCAATGCTGGTGTAGACCTGGTACTGACAGGACCCAGATTCAGTGCTGCTATAACCCTGGCACTAACAGGACCCAGATTCAATAATGGTATAGCCCTGGCACTAACAGGACCCAGATCCGGTGCTGGTATAGACCTGGTACTGACAGGACCCAGATTCAATGCTGGTATAGACCTGGTACTGACAGGACCCAGATTCAGTGCTGGTATAGACCTGGTACTAACAGGACCCAGATTCAGTGCTGGTATAGACCTGGTACTAACAGGACCCAGCTTTAGTGCTGGTATAGACCTGGTACTGACAGGACCCAGATTCAGTGCTACTATAGCCCAGTCACCAACTGAAGCCAGATTCAATGCTGGTATAGACCTGGTACTAACAGGACCCAGATTCAATGCTGGTGTAGACCTGGTACTGACAGGACCCAGATTCAATGCTGGTGTAGACCTGGTACTGACAGGACCCAGATTCAATGCTGGTGTAGACCTGGTACTGACAGGACCCAGATTCAGTGCTGCTATAACCCTGGCACTAACAGGACCCAGATTCAGTGCTAGTGTAGCCCTGGTACTATGAAGGGACCCAGTTTCTGTGTTACTATAGCCCATGCACTATGTAGGGATCCAATTTAATTATCATCATCATCACCATTATTACTATATCATCATAGCCCAGGCACTGATTATAGCCCAGGCACTGATGAGACCCAGTTTTAGTGCTAGTATAGCCCAGGCACTATGTAGGGATCCAATTTAATTATCATCATCATCACCATTACTACTATCATCATCATAGCCCAGGCACTGATTATAGCCCAGGCACCGATGGGACCCAGTTTTAGTGCTAGTATAGCCCAGGCACTATGTAGGGAACCAGTTTCATCATCATCATCATCACCATTATTACTATCATCTTCACAGCCCAGGCACTGATTATAACCCAGCCAGCCACATGAGGTCCTTCAGGGACTGTCACTGCATACACAAAAAACCTGTCTTGAATAAGAAAGAACGACAATTTACACCAACACATAACACGATCGCTAAAATATCTTGGCAGACAAAACAAGGCCCTGATGAGGGCAAGAGTGATTCCACCTTATTCCTTACTCAAGCTGTACAAAAACAAGTAAAGAGTTGAAAAAAAAAACAAAAAAACACAATGATGCCACAACAACAACAAAAAAAAAAAGCTGAAAAAGAACCTATGGTCAAAACAGACACCACAGAAAGGAAAACCAATAACCATACTGGACAGTGTTTCCTGTCTCTTTGGTTACTAGATTACAAGAAGTACGATGATATATCATAACCTGTAACATGAGAAAAAAGTTAACAGATCTTCCACAGCAAACACGAGTGAAATGGCCACAAAAGGGGAAAAGAAAAAGAGGATGATAGTAAAGAAAGATCACCCATGAAGCGACAGAAAAGCCAAGAATTATCTGTGCTGATTTACCAGAAGATGGGGATATAATTCATGTCGGCAGAGCTTCAAGCAAGCCCACCATGGCTGACAGGGTTGAGATTTCACCCTTAGTCTGAGAGTCCACTGTTTCATGACTTGGTAATTGATAATGGGTTCTGAGAGTCCACTGTTTCATGACTTGGTAATTGATAATGGGTTCAGATCTTTTACCCTTAGACTGAGAGTCCACTGTTCCATGACTCAGGATTTGATCATGGGTTCAGATATTTTAACCTTAGTCTGAGAGTCCACTGCTTCATGACTCAGTAATTGATAATGGGTTCAGCTATTTCACCCTTAGACTGAGAGCCCACTGTTCCATGACTCAGGATTTGATCATGGGTTCAGCTATTTCACCCTTAGACTGAGAGCCCACTGTTCCATGACTCAGGATTTGATCATGGGTTCAGCTATTTCACCCTTAGACTGAGAGCCCACTGTTTCATGACCCAGTAACTGATAACGGGTTCAAATACTTTACCTTTAGACTGAGAGTCCACTGCTTCATGACTCAGTGATCGATAATCGGTTCAGGTTTTTTACCTTTAGACTGAGAGTCCACCGTTTTATGACTCAGTAATAGACAATGGGTTCAGCTATTTCACCCTTAGACCGCAAGTCCACCGTTTCATGATTCAGTCATTGATAATGGGTTCAGATCTTTTATCCTTAGACTGAGAGTCCACTGTTTCATGACTTGGAATTGATCAAGGGTTCAAACATTTCACCCTTAGACTGAGAGTCCACTGTTTCATGATTCAGTCATTGATAATGGGTTCAGATCTTTTACCCTTAGACTGAGAGTCCATTGTTTCATGACTCAGGAATTGATAATGGGTTCAGATATTTCACCCTTAGACAGAGAATCCAGTGTTTCATGACTCAGGAATCAATACCTTTCTGCATAATCCCTCAATGCCCTAAAAATCAGTTCTTACCCAGACTGTGACCAGCGAGGGATACCTCTCCACTGAAAGTTGGGTTACGTGTGAGAAACATCTGGAACAGTCGGTTCATCTCCTGAGACGCTGTGTCGCAAATAATCTGAAACATGGATAGGGACAATTAAACAATAGAATTCTTACTATTTTTTTTGGTGGTCTGTTTGATTATTTGCCCCCCCCCCCCCCCCTTTTTTTTTTTTTTTTTTAAGAATGTACATAGCAACCAAACACTAGACATTTCTTTTTTTTTGTTTCTCTGTTTTACATAGAGTCAAAATACACATAACATGGAGATGTGTTTATTTACTGAATTGTACCCTTCGAATGCTAATGTGCACTCTTCCATGTACAAATGCACCCAATATATAGTCAATGTGTAGATGTTTGAACATGTAAATGTATGTCTTCACTGGTGTGCTTCATTTCATATATGAATGTATGTGTGATGAGTGTGTGCTTACCAGAGTGAGTACAGTTTAAAATAGTCTAAGTTCAACAGGAAGTTATTAAGGAACAAAAATCCTAACAACACATAAACATGCTACTTATTCCCACCTGACAATAGTTTGGGCTGGTATAGAAGAGGATGTCGATCAACGTATTGTTGACAAAATCACGCAACTTTCGTGTGCTTGGCAAAGTAATGGCCTTCATTCGACTGCAAAAATTACAGTTAGCATTTATTGAAAACAAAACAAAAAAACCCCAGCAAATACTAAAAATTGTATGAAGCCTGAATAAAAACAGCCATTATCAATCATCTGGGCAGAAGTTCAAAACATTGTAATGAACACACACACACACACACACACACACACACACACACACACTGCTGTCATAATAAAGCTCTTGATGAACAAAACTATATACTCCTCTCTCTCTCTCTCTCTCTAGGTTTTCTTTGTCCTTAAAGATTAAAGCAGGTAACCAGGCAAATGTGTTGAACAATAAAATGCTAAAATATTGAAAACCTGTTTAATGTATTAACTCATGCCACATGATTTGTGAAAGCTGGCATCAATAGTTCTGTCATACTCACTTTCACTTTAAACTGTAGGCATGTTGAATGGTTATAATCATGTTGCAGATATTAAAGTGAAATGCTGTTTAAATAGTTGTATATATCACTGATTTCTATTTCAGCACTCACTTTTGCACACGAATCAGTTGTTACATCAGTACTTATCAAAACATCTGTAAGAATTCATTTTCTATGACACGAGTTATCAAGGAAACTGGTCTAGAAACGGAGACACCTGATAGCCCAAACTGTTCTATAATTCTGAAAGGATGGGAGAGAGGACGGAAGCAGACAGAGAGACACTTTAAAATTTTGAAAAGATATCCACAGGATCTACCATTTTCAGACTGATATTTACCAGGCTGAAGTCAACAACAAAACATCTTTAAAGTAAAGTGTAACTCAAACTTACAATAACTGAACAGACTGCTTTTTGCTGAAGTGTTTGATTGCTAGGATAAAACAGCCTTTTTTTTTTTCTTTTTTAGCCATCTCACTTTCCATGCCATCCCACAGGCATTATTTTCATGATGTTTATTCTGGAGATCCGCAAATACAGTCACATCCAAGTATGTCATGTTCCAACCCACCACTGCAGTCCACAAGGGGCATTCAATTTCAGGTTCAACCCACCACAGGAGACACAGCACAGCTGCTGAGCCACTTTAGTGGTGTTCAGTGGTGCCTGTTCTGATCTCTGACATGCGGAACACCACTTACTAAGCTCACTACTACTGATGACAATGACTGTTTAATCATGGAGCCAGCATGAGTGATTATCCTCCCCCCCACCCCCCCTCCACCCAAAGAGAGGCCCTACCATGTCTAACTCAAGTACAGAGCTTAAAACTAAGAGGGAAAAAGGTGTGTGGTCTGAGCAATGAGTGATCTCACCTGTCAACTCCCGAGGTGTTGGAATGGAGAGCCATGAACCAAAAGACAGGCAGAAACTCCACTCGGTGAACGTGGCCACTATCAACGTATGACCCAAAGTGACTTTTCATCAAACCATTGGCAATGGACCGAAAATCATCCACTGAAATGAGACATGGAGGTTTGCATGCAGATAAAAACAAAAGAAAACATATATTTTGAGACTATGCAGATTACTGATTTGAAAAGACAGACAGCAAATGACTGAAAACAAAATGCTTGATCAAGAAGAAACGTCTATGACCTAAGTACTCATCATATGTAATCAACTTACTTTATGATTTGGGAATGTCATTTACTTACCTTGAACCAAATGCAGCCTTGAAAAGTCGTATCATAGGAAAAATATCTGCTGTTGCATATAATTTGGAAACAACTGACTTCTCGTGTTCAACAATTTGAATCCAGAATATTACAGCCAGCATGGAATAAAAATACACAAAAGTCAACTGCCTAAAGATTTCTCTTTTTCTAACTGTTATACCATATACATGACTTCAATTCATTTTACTGTAAGAAACAGATTTAGATGTTCTCAAAACATGTCTATGGAATTACTTATACAACATAAACGAATGGAAAATACTATGAAAATCATTCCTGTACAATGTCTAGACAAAACAAACAGGCAACTAGATGAGTGCAAACAAAATGTTCGTAAGCCAAGGCAAGGTGAGAAACCGATCAGGATAAGATCTCAGTGGAAATCAACACATCGCAAGAGAAAATCATAGAAAGTGACCTTTACTCTTAGAAAGTCTTATCCCCTTCCCTGTCAGTTCGATCTTGCCAGTCATCCACGCTTTCTATCCATCTCCCCAAATGGCAATTGTTTCAGAAATGGGGAAACAACAAAAGTAAAGATCAGAATGGTGGTGACAGAACTGCAGGAAGGCATTAAAAGAAACTGTGAAAGCAAGCAAGGGAGGTCACTCACCACACTCCACTATGTTGCGGCACTGCACATCACGAGTTTCTCCAATGCCGTGCAAAACAAAGACCAGATGATCCACCTCAGATGGTTCTCCTGCAATCATCACACACACACACGCACACACACACAAACACACACACACACACACACACTCACACACATCCACATTCCCATGCACACCCACAAACCCACATGCATTAACCTACACACAAACATGCATTCACATTCATACTGATACACATCTGCTGTTACAGGGCAAAAGGAAAACTACTCAGATACACACACACATCACATCTGGGATAGTAAGAACGAGCATGTGAGCGATTGTTAGAGAGAGAGAGAGAGAGAGAGAGAGAGAGAGAGAGAGAGAGAGAGAGAGAGAGAGAGAGAGAGACAGACAGACAGAAACAGAGAAAGAGAGAGAAAGAGAGTCAGAGTCAGAGACAGAAACAGAGTGGCAGACAGACAGATGGATGGATAGACAGAGACAGAGAAAAAGAAAGACTTTGCAAGTGAATGAATGAGTGAGAGTGGATTTGAGTAGCATTATAAATATTGCATCTATTGATGGAAAGAAGCTAAATGAAAAAGTTTAAAAACATCTTCCTGACAGTAGATTCTCTCTCTTACAAGAAAGAAAAAGCAAATATTAGTCATATAATGACTTGAAATCTGTTGTTGTTAATATTACTATTCTTATTCTTTTGATTCACTTCTTTGTGGGTTCTCTGGTTGTTGGGGTTTTGACTTAGAAAAAAAAAATTTAAAGGAATACTGACCATCTTCTATTGCCTCTAAATCGTCAGCCCCTCTCTTCACCACACGTGGTCTCTGGTCAGCCTGAAAGACAACAAACATTTTTTTTCAGGAAAACAGATTAATTAAAAACGCTTTGAGAATGACCCATTCTGTGCAGTACCCTGTGACAAAATACAGCTCTGTCAAATGCTAACAACAACTTTCTATATTTTTTCAAGCATGCTGGCATTGAACAGTGCCTCTAAGGATAACAAAATCTCCCTTTCAAACCTGGAAGTGTGAGAATAGTACTGCAGCATTTCTTCCCACCACACAGCCCAGACCTAAACCTGAATGAAAATAATGTGCTCTATAAGGAGAAAAAATATGCTGTGAAACAGAACAGCTCTTTCACTGCAGAAAAAGTCACATGTATCCTCCTGAATTGTATGGCCCATATGCTTTCAAGCAGTCTCTATGTGACTCCCAAATAAAACAATGTTGACAGCCCCAGGGAAGAAATACCCACAAGTAGTGATCAATTGCCCAGACGCCGAGCAGAACACTGCCTGTCATCGCAGGATGCTGTTTTGTCCCTTGAATTTCCGATACACACTAGAACAGCATCACATCACTCCAACTGGATACTCATACACACTATGTTGTACTTACTTCTGTCAACATGACTCTGTTCACTCTGCATCTTTACATCTCTTTCTAAATCTTCCCTTAAAACAAACAAATACAAAACAGCAACGACAACAACCACCAGCAGTTTCTGAGCTACAGCTTTACAATGACAGTACCTGACAAAGTCTCAGCAAGGTTCTTGGATACTTACTCTTTTCTAGGTGTACATGGCAGCTGTACCAACTTTTCAGCACAGTTGAATAATTAGTTCTGAATAGTTAGAGATTTCTGGGGGTGGTTACTGAAAGCTTTCACTACACTTAAAAACTATGAACAACCCCCTACCCCCTCTCAGGTCTCCTTCTGTCACGGCTGCCCACAGATGATGCATATTTACTGTCCTTACGGTTGCTTGATCGGCTACTGTGGCCAGTGTCAATTGTGACTGTGCAGACCAATGTAGGAGTGGCAGTTTCTTTCTCAAAAGTTGCTTCTGAATGGAGTGTCTGGTCTGTTGGAGCAGCTGTACTCCTTTCTGTGTATACACTTGTCTTGCCCTGAGCTCAACAGCTTCTCTTCCACGGTCCTGAAGTTAAGAACCTCTCCACCTCTGTCAGTCAGCTGCAAGGCCAAGAGCTTTTAAGTCTCCTCTGGATTACATATTGGTAATCCAGCCAGGGGGAACCAGAGGTTCTGCTCCTCAAGATTTAAGGGGAAAAAAAGGTGAAAACAAAAATAACACGAATGATATACCAAACAAAATTCGAAACATAGTCACATATGATAATACATAAAGACAAAACATTGTGCCAGTAGAGGCTGAGACATAACAAAAGCAGGCATTACTGACCTGCACATTGCCCCACTCATCGGGATGCGATGCCGCCTGGAAATGCACAATAACGTTGGGGTTGTGCATCACCACTGAGTCTCTCCCAGGCAGCTCGATGCGTTTGTGCCAGTCGTTGTTCATCACTGCATTCTTGTACTCCTCCTGGTTATATAATGCGGAATAACAATTTAGCTTCTGGAAATGATAAAAATATGTGTGAACAAAACATACAAAATGTACCCCCACTCCAAACTTTTTTAGGTTAGAAATAACAAGAATGCATTTTCTGAAGTCGGCAGAAACAGTATGGATGCACCTTTTTATGTAATTTTCACCACTTATTCAAGTTACTGATTAGTTCTAAACCACTCTAAAATAGAAAAAGAAAAGCAACAGCAAGTAAAATTGTTAAACAACAAGAACAGAAAATAACAAACAAGAAATGAAAAAAAACCAACCATGTGAAATAAAAAGAAGATGGAAAAAAAAAGGAGAGTGAGAGAGAATGTACAAACCGCTATGGTAATACAACAGGACCACTGAAAATTATTTAACCCCCCTGGAAATACATTTGTGATCATGTGACACACTGCACTGGAGTAATCAAAGGGTGACAGAGAGCACTTTAAACAACTTTTTGCATGTACAGGTGAATTACATGCAAAACTTAATGCTGTGAGTGTTTATATACTATCCCTTCAAATATCCCTACTGATCCAAATACAAATGGGTAACAAAGACATACTATTAAGCACCATCTGCCACAGCACAGTTAGTGCCAAGACTCACAACTGGGAGGTAGCAGGTCTTGGGTCCATCCCAGACCCAGTGTGCTATGGGTTCATTGGGCAGAATGAAACAACACAGTTGATCTCATCAGTGACTATGGTCTCAACACTGGAAGTGACTTTCTAATTTCAGACCCAGGACTGGAGTATACCAGCCAGTAAAAAATTAATCCCTTCACGGTCAGGACCCAGGACTGCAGCATCAACCAGCAAAGAATTGACCTCACTCATTGTCAGGACCCAGGACTGCAGCACCAACCAGCAAAGAAGTGGCCCCTTTAACCACCAGAGTGTTGGATCCAGACATGCAGCACTAACCAGTTAAGAGTTTAACCTTTTCAAACCAGAGTTGTGGACCAAGGTCTGCAGCTCAAATCAGTTAAGAGATTAACCTATTCAACAGCAGAGTTGTGGACACAGACAACCCATACATTGAGTTAAGAACTGAACTTTTTCAATACAAGAGATAAGAACCTACACATGCAACACAACCAGTAAGGACTTGAACCCTTCCAAAGAGTTTAACCATTTGAATACCAACCTTGCTGACCAAGGAGCACAACACAAACTAGCTCTTAGATGACAGAAGAAACTGGGGTGCATCCTAGTCACTTTCACAGCTATAATTTTGCCTGACTGATCTTTCTTTTTGTTTATACTTGTACAAAAAAGATAACAGATTTCCAACATTTTTACAATAAAATGGTACTGCAATGAACAGATGAAGTTCTTACCACAGCTCCTAATGAAGAAATCTTACTCAAAATCAATAAACAAAATATTGCATCAGACAGAGTGGGGGAATCCTATGAATGTGTTTGTTGCAGGAAATGAAGGCTAATTGTGCTTTCATTCTGAAGAGTTCTGGGAGTGAGTTAACTCTGTACAACAGGAACTCTTTTGATAGTTTAAGGCCTTGAGTGTCCCCTAAATCACTGAAAGGGTAAAATTCCTCAGATATCACTATACATGTCTTTGTTCATGCAATAAATCCAAAAATATATACCTCCAAAGAGCCTGCAGTTCTTTCGTCGAAAGGAACATATCGACTGTCTCTCTCCCTCTTGTAGAACCAGGAGCAGCGCTGAATGGTCAAAGGGTCCTCGTCCCAGTAGACAGCCCGGCGAATGCGATGCTTTATATCTACGTCATAGCGGCCCCCGTCTGTGCTCACAACCCCAGGAGCTCCACCTTTGGCTTCTGCCATTCACATTACACTAAATCAACTATCTGTAAATAAATGCTGCACGCATGAAAAGGAGGACATCAAGCAAAGAAAAATATTCGTGGTTAAGGTAACTTAGCATTACAAAATCTGACAGGTATGCAAGCTCAACAAATCTTTTTTCCCCCCCCCCACTTTTCATGATGGCTGATGCTCATTATAGCCCACACTCCATAGTGCACACAATTCACTTTTATTCTTGATCTTCCCCTTAGTAAAAGACATCCAGTTTTACACATATCTACAAACTTTGACTGCAGCAGAGTTGTCCAACAGCAAACTGCACCATTTTTTTTTTCTCCATTACAATGTACAGGAGCTAAGAGTGATCACATGAAACTTGTCTATCCTCTCAGAGTTCCATTATCTCATATCGAAGGTCAGATGGCAAGCAATTTGTTCCCTATGATGCCTTCGTTGTTGTTCTTTAACTCATAGAAAAAAAAAGATTATGCATCAGCACAAAAAAAGAAATTCAGGGACAGTGGAGTTACCATAACCACAACTTTCAGTCTTCCCAAATGAACTATACTGAACAGTTCTGGATTGGAGCTGGTCCGGGACTGAAACCTCCCCCCAAAAAAAAAACAAACAAACAAAAAAAAAACAACTCAAAAGATATGCACTACTGATAGGGTTCAAACCTGCCACCTCCCTGCCAGTAACCTGCAACACTAACAACTGCAGTTGCATTCCACATTTCACTGGTAGTCTGGAAGATGTGGGGGTGAGGGTCGGGGTTAGTCTTACAGGAAAAATAAGGCTAGGCACTGTGAAATGAGAAAATGAAGTACTGCATATTGTGGCCCATGACTGTACCACACCCAAAAAAAAGGAAAGAGCTCCACTCATTTCTTTTAACAGAAATACATTGTTGTCAGATTCACTCTGACAGAGTCAATAAACATTCACACAGAGGCAGTAGAAGAAACCGGTGGCATCCATTAAGAAGTTTGCTCTCCTTAGAAAGATCAGACCGACTTCCAGTATTTCAATATATAAGATAAAAAATCAAGTCATGATAGGAAAACGAACAAAATACAAAATGACACAGCGCAATGGAATTCTGAACACACATACATCGCAAATTGACACAATACAATAAATCTTCTAAACACACTCAAACACAACCTTTAAGAAACTGTTCTTCCAGCCTGCTGGAGTCTAGTCTGGAAAAGGTGCACCAGATCTCATTCCCTTCCACCACCTTGCGGTAACACCAATGATGCTGCACCTCCTGGTAATGGCCCATCCCCATCGGAGCAGTGGCAGGATAACCTGAAGGCTGAGCGCTGGTTCCAGGGAAGTATCCTGTTCTCTGTGGAGGCTCTGAACTCATGAATGGGCCTGGAGAAAAACCTGAAGGTGGTGGAGGAGGAAGACCAAAGGTGAGCGGGGCTGTCATGTTTGGATGGCTGGATGAAGAGGCTGCGTTTAAGCCGTAAGCATCTGGAGGGGGCTGGGCATACTTCATCGGACCCTTCTGTCTGTAGATGTTGGTGGAGGGTTTTTCTGCAAGAGAGGTTTCGGTTACTTCTGATACACATGAAACATCTTATGATAATTGTGGACAGAGTGCTGTTGTGCATTTTATAAATGAAGTCTGCAAGCATTGCGTCTTTGTGTGTGTGTGTGTGTGTGTGTGTGTGTGTGTGTGTGTGTGTGTGTGTGTGTGTGTGTGTGTGCGCGTGCGTGCGTGCGCTCGTGTGTGTGTGCGTGTGCGTGCACGCGTGCGTCCATGCGTGCGTGAGTGTGTGTGTGTGTGTGTGTGTGTGTGTGTGTGTGTGTGTGTGTGTGTGTGTGTGTGTGTGTGCGCGTGCGCGTGCATGCGCTCGTGTGCGTGCATGCGCTCGTGTGCGTGTGTGCGTGCATGCATGCATGCGTGCGCGCGCGTGCGTGCGTGTGTGCGTGCATGTGTGTATGTGTCCGTGAAAAGTGTGTATACATGTGTCAGTGTACTTATGTGCATGTGATCCATCACAATGAAATATAAACTGTAGTGCTTCCCACCACAGACACTGAGGAAAAACAACATATTTGAAGCACTTTGGTAGCCACACAGAGTCCACCAAAGCACTTCAAAACAGGCTCTCCTGTTACTACAGTGTAAGGTGTCCAGAGTTCTTTTATTTTCTAAATACCTTCATAATCATAATTATTGTAACAATTCATTGAAACTGTATCTAAATCCAACGGGAAAGAAGCAAAGCCAAGAACATTCATCTTCATATTTCTTTTCTTCAAACCTCGGTCTCCACATCCACATCAAACTCATACCTATAAGCAACCAAAACAGAAGAAAACAAACAATAATGAAACAAACAATGAAAAACCTACAAATACATCAACATCAACACAAACAAAATAAAAATACACACTACAGTCTTCAGTATTTTGTGGACCTTTTCAGAAACATCCGATCCCCCACCCCCCTCCCCTTCTAAAAAAAAAAAGTATCCTTATGCAACATTTTCAAACGGTGGATATTTCTGCACCCAGGTGCCCCACTTTCACCCATGGAAATATGCATGTCTGGACTGCTTGTATATATCCCCCTATGAATATCATGTCTTACATCATTGTGATTTTGTAAAGATAGTTCCTCTGTACTTTTATACCCCTTTCTTTACTGATTTTGACAGTGATATTTAATACTTAAATAGAAGGATTATTGACATTTCACGCACACACACACACACACACACACACACACACACACACACACACACAAACACACACACACACACACACACACAGAGGATTACTGACATTTCACAGTATACACATACACACGCTAAAATATGCTCACAGTCAAATTCTGTAATGTACATAGTTTTCCAACTCAATATAAATAAAGTATGCTTGCATACAAGTATTCAGCATCAGGCTTAAATGAGTTTATGTTGTGAGACTCTTTGTTGCTAATTCAGTACATTTCCATACCCTTCAGTCGTTTCTTCTCTCTCCATGTGTTCTCATCTTTCACACTTTTTCTGTATTGTGACCATTTTATCTTGGATTCAATACACATGATAGAGCTGTAGCAAAGTATGCGGAGACTGGGTGATTAACAATGCCAGACTAAATATTAATATCACAGCTAATAATGTTAGTGCTGAGTTTTCACTTCTAAGAGACCACCATCATCAGTAATCACTATGACCTTTGTCAACAATTTATCCCTTTTATACACACTTTACACAATTGTGTTGTATGTAATTACATTTACATTTTTTTAATTTGTCAAATTGCCAACCAAGAATATCTAAATGTTGTTGTAGGTTTGATTCTTGTTTTTGTTCCATAAAATCCTCCACACCTCAATGGGGTCAAAGGATTGGATGTTCTTAATTACGGCCATCACCTGAAATCGCACTGAGCATGACTGGACACTTACCAGCTGGAGGGGGCTGCCAACCTGAGGACTGGCCTCCATCCACGGCTGACGACAAGCTGGACGTTGCCCGAATGGGGTATGCCTGACTTTGCTGGGCCTGATCTACTGGTGACAATGATGATGAGCGACTCCCAGCAACAACTGGTGCGCTAGGAGCAGGTAGAGAAGGACCAGAGGTGGTCTGGGTCAAACAGAAAGAGGGAGGGAGGGGCTGAGGTGGGGGTATGTGGCCCACATGCGCAAACGGGTCACTGGCTCCTGCTGACGCGCCCTGGAAGTAGCTCATGCTGGCCTGGGTTGCAGGGCC
Organism: Conus canariensis; assembly: GCA_033310375.1. Taxonomy (NCBI): domain Eukaryota; kingdom Metazoa; phylum Mollusca; class Gastropoda; order Neogastropoda; family Conidae; genus Conus; species Conus canariensis. The sequence continues at coordinate 48,766,722 of CM065718.1, read as the reverse complement.
TGCCCCTTGGGTAGGTAGAGAATCCTTGGAGGTGGTCACGGCGACTGAGGGCCCTTGACACACAAAGCTGTCAGCTTCAGCATCTTCATCTGCAAAGAATGGTAAATGGAGAGTTTCAAGAAAGTGCATTGAAGTAAAGGAACTCCGAGTCTCAGAGGATAAAAAAAAAGGGAAAAAAAATCTTGTTGTTTATAGCCAAGCTAGCCATGAGGGGTCACGGCTGTCAGGGCTATCATCTCCTTGAAGTCAGTTACCTACGTAACAAAATCACCACTCACTACAACAAATTCAGTAAAACATACAAAAATTGCTTAAAAACCTTTCCCCATTAAATCCTTAATCAGATGAATATGCCCCAGGCCTTGTGGCTAGACTGGAGTGAAATGTGTATGTGTATATGTGTGTGTGTGTGTATGTGTGTGTGTGTGTGTGAGTACGTGTGTGTGTAGGTGTATGTGTGTGTGTGTGTGTGTGTGTGTGTGTGTGTGTGTGTGTGTGTGTGTGTGTTGTCTGAGTGTGTGCGTGCGTGCGTGTGCGTGTGTGTGTGTGCGTGTGTGCGTGAGAGAGAGAGAGAGAGAGAGAGAGAGAGAGAGTGTGTGTGTGTGTGTGTGTGTGTGTGTGTGTGTGTGTGTGTGTGTGTGCGCGTGCGCGCGCATGCATGCATGCGTGTGCATGTGTACACTAATAAAAACAGGGACGATGGACACATTTGATTGTGCGCACTGGTTCACATCTGCCCCTTTCCACCAGGATATTATGACTTTGTACACCTATGATGGTAAGAGTGGCCTTTGCAATGGTACCTGTGAGGGTCCAAGTGAAACTGAGAGACCAGTCCAGAAGCATTAGTCAGTTACTGATTCAGTGGTGGATTTAAAATTGTGTCCAATTCTCCTAGCTGTCCCAATCATTTCCAGGCTGGTGGTGAACATTGAAGGAGAGGGTCCTAGAAGATATAATGATGTAGTTCCCAGACAGAGACAGTGGGGAGGCATACACACCAATGGATCTGATGATACAGCGGTAGCATGTTGTCTGAATGGCTATTGGGCATACACTGAGGTTGTGTGAATACGGGTCCTCTTTTTTTCTTAATGTTGACAGTGTGAACATGCATTTCCTGTTGAGAACCTTAGACATCTCTAATCCATGACACTTTCACTTTAGTTATTAAATTATTTCATTCTTCACATGAATCACAATCATATGTTGAAACTGTGAAAACTCAACTCTACCCACAAGTTGAAAACTATTGGAAATGTAACCCCTCTAGCTGGCCTAGTAAACAGTCATGGATAAGTGGGTGAAGTACATAAACTCTGGTTCCAGTCGGCTCAGAATATGAACTTCCAGACTGACAACATACTGAGAAGCACTATCTCGATTTGTTTGACAACCGAGTTGAAGTCTTTGAGAACGGCATTATTAGTTTCCCTGTCAGTAAAATTTCATGACCAATTCAATACAGGCAAACTGTAGATCTGTCTCTTATTTTGGGAATCTAACTACTTCCATTACTTCAATCAATAATTACATGAGTTGGAGCGATGACGATTGTTTTACACAGCGTCAAACTCACACAGATGTCAGTCTGTCACTTAGTGTCAATCAAATATTGAAACAATAACAAATTAACATTGCGCATACCGAGAAGTGACGACTCCGAATGGCCAACGGGCATCAGACTTGGCTGATCTGGTGGACTAAGAGTCAATTCACCGGACGACATCAAGAGCAGAGGCGGAGGGGTTGGCTCTTTTTGAGTTTGGTCAGCCATAGCAGACAATACACGTAGACGGTTGGGAGTACGTGTCCGTGGCTTTGTGTTGTTTTGAGTTATTTCCCTTGCAGTGAGTTTGGTTATCAACTGTGGATCCGCGGTGACTCTTCGAAACAGAAGTCTGCAGCTTGATGGAAAGTTCCATACTGTATGGATCTTTTAACAGATAGGCTTTCAATAACTTTGGGGCGTGATTTATGTTGAACAGATGGCTGACTTACAAAACGTTAACCTTGCACAGAGCCTCCTCCAACGCCTTTCTCTAAAAGGCCACCAACACCGGTTCATATAACATGATAACTGTCCACCTCCCCCACTCTCTTCTTCTCCCCTATCTATTCTCTCCTTCCGCCCTTCCAACTTCTCTCCCCCCCCCCCCCCCGCCCCTTGTTTCTCCTACTAAGCCCTCTTCATACTTTGAATGTCCATGTAAGCCACACACACACACACACACACACACACACACACACACACACACACACACACACTCTCTCTCTCTCTCTCTCTCTCTCTCTCTCTCTCTCTCTCTTGACGATATACTGTGAGAGGATTTTTGAACATGATAATTTTAATCGCATTATTTTCTCTCTTCACAAAGTTTACATTCTTGGCATTCTTTGTGTTGATTACAAACTACACTCTAGGGACAATTGTTATGTTCTCAGGACGTTATAGTCCTTGCTTTACTGGTATGTTATCTGAACCTATGTACATCTTTTGTGCCCTCTGTTCTTAAGATGTAGATTTCCAGGACAAGGACCACATGAGTGTAAGCCTAGGTGACCCCTCTTTTTTTCATAGTTTTATTTTTATCACTGTGTCAGTTGTACTAACCGGTAGCGCCCCTTGACCTCACTTTAATTGGTTTGAAGGGAAATCTTACATGAGGTTGGGAAGAGTAAAAGTAAATAACCAATCAGGTAGCGTAACTCCTGCTCCCATGATGAAATATTACACGCCCGTAACACCGAACGAATGCTGCTTACGACACTAAATCGCCGAGGAGAAACGCCAACACAGAGCACACAGAACACACACACACCACACACACACACACACACACACACACACACACACACACACACACACACACAAAAGGATGCCCTAAGCTTGCCCATACACCCTGTACATGACACATGTACACAGACACAATAACTAGGGAAATTGAAGAAACTCAGATTAATCATTATTCCAGATTGCTTTTTGATCTTGTATATAGTCAACCAAACACTCAGATGAACACAAACATACACAGGAAACCCCAAAAGAAATCTTAAATAAGTAGGGAATAGTAAACAATAAACAACAAACAAGTAGGGTAACTCTTGCTCCCATGATTAAACAATTACGCGCCCATAATTCCAAACGAATGCTGCTTATGACACCAAATCGCCGGGCAAAAATGCGAACACAGCGCAGAGAACAAGTGAGTACACATCCCCATAAAAAGAGGTTCCAGGCTTGCCCAGATACCCTGTACCTGATACGTGTCTACAGCAACAACAATTTTCGAAACGAACAAACACAAAGTAATGTTTGTATAAGACTGACACAGCCTTTTTTTTTTTTTTAAATCTTTAATGCAATCAAATACACGAACGAACAGAAACACACACATGCAGTTAATCTCAATTTGACTGGTATGAAGGAAATGCTCAGTATGGTGGTAATAGTAAACAGTAAATAAATAGTAATAATAATGAATACTTACATAGCGCCTATTCTCGGCTAGAGACCAAGCTCTAAGCGCTTTACAATCCACACTCGTTTACACAACGGGCTGCCTACCTGGGTAGTGCCGACTGAAGAGCTGCCAGCTGGCGCTTCATTCAGTCGTTTCCCGTGTCATCCAATCAATATCGTTCATATCGTTCACTCAATTTCCTTGCTTCCTTCATTCTTTCCATTGTCACGCAGGGTGCATGCTATGTGTAACGTGTCATCCATACCAACGGCCAAACTGGCCTACTCTTCCGAAAGTTAGTGATGGGATTTTACGTGTGTGCAAGATGTTATGTGTGCGTTCACACACAGAACCTCGGTTTATAGTCTCATTCGAAGGACTGTATGGGAAATGGAGTCAGAACCAACGTTAACTCCGAGGGAAAAATCCCCCTATACCGAAACGGCCCGGCGGAGATTCGAACCCGCAACCCCAGGATCACGAGTCCGGCGCTCTACAAACTGAGCTTAGCCGGCTCCCAAAACAAGTAGGGTAACATTGGCCGCATGACGAAATAATTACACGCCCATAACTTAAAGCGAATGGTGATTACGACACCAGATTGCCTAGCAGAAATGCCTACACAGAGTTCACAGAACAAACAAGGAGACGCTCCGTAAAAGGATGTTCCAAGCTTGTCCTTATACATTGTACCTGACACACGAACATAGCAACTACGACTGGAGAAATAAATAAACACAAATGATTATTCATTCAAGACTGACACAGCCTTTTTGTATATTGAATGTAGTCAAATAAACACACGGACGAACATACAGGCACACATACAGCAACCTCTTAGTGATTGGTATAGAAGGAAATCTTGAATGTGGAATAGTGAAACAGTAAACAATAAACAAGTAGGGAAACTCTTGCTTCCATGAGGAGATAATTGCACACTCATAGGTCTAAACGAATGCTGCTTACAATTCCAAATAGCCTAGCAGAAATGCCGAGCACACAGCTTAAACAAGGAGACATCTTCAATAAAGGGAGCCCCAAATATGCCAATATATTCTGTTCCCGATATATGTGAACAACGAGAACAATTCAAGACATGAACAATTACAAATTAACATTTCTTCAAAACTGGCAGAGCCTTTGTGATCTTTTATGTTGTCAAACTCACACACGGACGAACAGAAACAAATAAAGGGAACCTCGGTTTGACTGGTATGAAAGGAGATTTCAAATGAGAAAAGGAACAGTATATAGTTACGCACCCCTGCCTCCAACGAATGCTGCTTTTGACACCAAATCGGTTAGCCATAACACAGAGAACAAACGATAAAGCATCCCATAAAGGCAGTCCTAGGCTTGCCCATATACCTTGTACCCGACAAAACAACAACAAGTGGAGAAATGAACATACACAAATTAATAGTTCTTCAATTTCCACAGCCTTTCTGATTTTGAAAATAGTGAAACACACATACGGACGAACATCAAACAAATACGTGTGACCTGGGTTTATCTTGATAGTAAGGAAATCTTAAATGAGGCAGACAATAGTAAACAGTAAATAACGAACAAGTACGATAACTCTTGCTCCCATGATGAAACTATTACACGTACATAACTCGTAACAAATGCTGCTTACGACACACGACGATATGGTTAGAGTCGCAGACTCCCGGCTGGGAGGTCGTGGGTTCGATTCCCATCAGATCCATGTGGGATTTTTCTGCCCCGACCGGCTCCTACCCAAGTTGAGGTTGCTACGGGCTCAGTTGGGAAGACTGGGACCACAACAGTCGAGTTTCATCCACTAAATGAATGCGCCTTTGAGGGTGTTGCTCAAATTTCCTGACCAACAGTGCAGGTGTCTGTATCTCTCGGACCTGGTTGACGCCGGGATATATCACGAAACTAAGCGTAGAGTACAGCTCTGTCAGATTGAAATGGAAATCTGTAGCATCATCTTCGTCACCGTCATTCTCATCGATCAGTAAAAAAAAAGTCTCAAATTCTGTGGCTCTGCATGCCCTGCTTTCATGGTGACCTCAGTTTCCTCTCCACGTCTGTGGCCTTGCTTTGATTCTGTCGGGGTTACCGATAGTGGCAAATTCATGGTGACTGTCGTTGGACGGACGTGGTGGCGCCCTCCGTAGGGACAGAGAAAAAAAAAAAAAAAAAAAAAAGAAAAGAAAAGAAAACGAAAATTCTGCTTATGACACCAAATCGCTTAGTAGAAACGCCAACACAGAGCTCACAGAACAACTTCCGCATAACAGGATGTCATAATTACCTGTTCCCTGTATCTGATACATGTAAAGAACAACAACTGGAGAAATGAACAAATACGAATGAACGTATGTATTGAAAACAGCACCACATTTTTGGTCTTCTATATATAGTCACACAAACACAGGGACAAGCAGAAACATATACAGGTAACCTCGGTCGCCTTGTATGAAAGGAAATGTTAAATGAGGCAGCGAATACAGAACGAGCAGGGTAGCTCAGCTTCCATGATGAAATAATTACATGGCACAACTCCAAATGAATGCTGCTTACAACACGAAATCAACTGGCAGAAATGCCAACAATTGCACACATAACAAACAAGGAGATTTCCCCATCAAAGGATATCCCGGCCTTGCCAATAAGCTCTGTACATGACATATATATATTTCGCAACAACTGGAGAAGTAAATAACACAAATATTCATCTTTTCAAGACTGGCACAGCTTTTTAGATTTTGCATTTCACCAAAAAACAAACGGATGAACAGTAGGCTAACATATACAGGTAAACTCAGTTTGATTAACAAAGTAAATAACGAACAAGTGGGGTAACTCTTGCACCTCTAATGAAATAATTACACACCCATATCTATAAAAGAGTGCTGCTTATGACACCAAATCGCTCAGCAGAAATGGCAGCACAGAGTACACAGAACAACAACAACAACAACAACAACAACAACAAAAGCAGACATCCCCATAAACAAATGTCCTAAGCTTGCCCATACTCTATCTGACACATGTTAACAGGAACAAGAACTCGAAAAATGAACAAACACAAATTAATATTCATTCCGGACTGGCACAGCACTAATATTTATTCCGGACAGGCACAGCACTTTCGATTTTGTATATAGTCAAACGAACGCTTGGTCGAACAGAAAGAAACATAGGCAACCTCGGGTTATTCGGTTTGAAAGGAAGTCTTAAACTAGAGAGGGAATAATAAACAATAAACAACTAATAAGTAGATAACTCTTGCTCCCATGATCAAATAGGATGCCCTAAGCCCATATACCACGCACCTGACACATGTACACAGCAAAAACTATTGGAAAGATGAACGAACACAAATTAATAGTTATTCAATATTGGTAAAGCCTGGATGGTCTTGAATATAGTCAAACGCACAGATGAACAGAAACATGTAAAGGTAACCCCACTTTGCCTGGTATGAAAATAAATCTGAAATGAGGCAGGGAATAGACAATGGTAAATACTGAACAAATAGGATAAATGATGCTCCCATGACATGATGACTGCATGCTAGTAACTCCTAACGAATCCGGTTTACAATACGAAATTGCCCAGCAGACACGGAATCACAGAGCAGACGTTACAAACAAGGAAAGATCCCCACGAAAGGATGTCCTAAGCTTGTCCATATACCCTACATCAGATACATACACACAGCAACAACTGGAGAAACGAACAATCACAAGTTAACATGTCATAGCCGATAAATGATGCGCTGAGCGATTTTGAGTGATATTAGTTTGGAAAAAAATTTTGGCTCCCCCGGTTTTGTTCATTTCTCTAATTCTTTATTTGTTTGGTTGTTCATTAATTTTGCCCTCAAAATAGTATATTTTTTGTCAAATATTGACAGGTATCCTGAATATGTTTTACACGACTTCGTCATACGGTGGATGTAAACGACATGGTTGCTTATTGTTGAACACTGGGAATCGTCGATGTAAACACGGTATATCTGATTCGTTTGCTAAAGGTTGACGGACGCTTTATATCATAGCGACAGACAGCAAACTGGAAAGAATGGACTTCTTCTTCTTCTTCCTCGTTCGCCATCCCGTTAGATGAGCAGCCCGGTGTCCTCGATGAAGGCTGCCGTCCGTCGCAGCTCCTCCAGGGTGCCATACAGCTTGGCTTCCACTGCTGTCGGTGTTGGCCAGTACTTTCTCCTGGATGCTGCATACGTCGTACAGACTTGAAGGATGTGGTCAGTTGTCATTGGTCCCTCACTACAAGGGCACTCTCCACTCTGTCCAATGCCAAATTTTGTGTGCATGTGGTGGAGCAGGCGATTGTGTCCAGTCCTCAGGCGGAAGATCTTGACCTGTTCCCGTCGTCCCAGCAAATGGTATGTGTCTTCTGGGCTGTATTTGGGATGCAGGAGGCGCCATTTTATTCCTTGTTGTGCCTTGATGATTGTCTTAATTTCATCGTATGACACCAGGTTGTTGGCCTGCTCCTTCTGTGCACCATCTTTTGCCAGAATGTCCGCTTTTTCGTTGCCTCTGATGCCACAGTGTGCTGGTACCCATTGTATCACCACTTTCTCCACTCTGGCACTCAGGGCAACAAGGGCTGAAGTGATATGGTTCTGTTCTTTGCAGCGGGAGTTCTTGAGGGCTTGGAGCACGGAGAGAGCGTCAGAGAAGACCACCACCTGCCCTGTTGTTCTTTTGGAGTTCTGCAAGACTGTTGTGGCTGCCTCACAGAGGGCTTCTCGCTCAGCTCGGAAGTTGGTGGAGTATTTTCCTGTTGGAATTGCAATTTCTTCATCTCCGTCTTTGTATCGAAGGAAGATTCCAGCTCCACCATCCCTCGTTGCCTCTGTGGCGGAGCCATCTGTGAAGACATGGGTCCAGTCTTCCTGGGGATATTGGTTGCAGATGTACTCCATGGCCAGGGCCTTCCTTTGGGTGTCTGACTGTATTCCTCTCTTCTCCACTCCGGGAATGCTGGTGACGACTGTTGGGAACACCTGCCTCTTCCAAGATGGGTGGGTGACATTTGCCGGGATAGGCTTTGCTTCGTGTTCCATCAAGACTGGGCTTTGTCTTTCAAGGCGTCTTGACTGGCAGATGAAGCTGCCTCTTTTCAACCGGCTCTTGGTGGGTCTGCTCATTCTGTTGTTCATTGGATGGTTTTCAAGGCGTTTGAATTTTGCTGCTTGGATGAGGATCTTTGTGTCCCTTCTGTCCTCTAATGACTGTAGCCCAGTGGTCTCTTCCATCTTCAGGATTGGGGTGGATCTCATGGCGCCAATTATGACACGCTGAGCTTGGTTCTGTATCTTATTGAGGTGGTTGAGGTTAGACTTTGCAGCTGATGCCCATGCTGATGTCCCGTACTCAACTACAGGTCGGACTCTCCCTGTATAGAGTCTCTTCAGGATACGTTCGTCAGCCCCCCAGTTCGTCCCCGCAAGTTTCCTCATGATCGCCAGTCTCAACTTGGCCTTGCTACAGCATCTGGTGATCTGCTGTTTCCAAGTGAGCCTGCGATCAAAGGTCACTCCCAGGTAGGTAGGTGTGGGTTCCTCTGCAAGCCTTTGGTTGTTCAGTGTCAGCTTCGCCTCTTGCTTCTTGCTGGATAGGCTGAAGACTGTGTAGGTTGTTTTGCTTGAGTTGACAGAGACAAGCCATTCCTTGGTCCAGTCGCTGATCTTGTTGAGCGCAGTCTGGAGGCGTACCTGTGCTGTGGTGGTGTACTCTTCAGAGCACCAAAGCACCAGGTCATCTGCGTAGATCGCTCCTCTGACCCCTTTTGGCAGTTCTCTGACGATGTCATCTATGAAGATGAGGAACAACGTTGGCGAAAGGACTCCTCCTTGTGGTACTCCCTGTCTCAGCACCTTCTTCTTGCTTTTCTGGCCCTGAATCTTGACTCGGGCTTGGCGATTGTGTAGGTACTGGCTGATCCAGGTGTACATCCCCCCAGACACACCACATCGCCGTAGTTTGAGCCTAAGTCCGTCCTTCCAGACTTTGTCGAACGCCTTCTCCATGTCAATCCAGACAGCAAGCGTGTTCTTCTTTTCTTGGAAAGCGTCCTCAATGCTTTGCGTGATGAATGTGATCTGGTCTTCTGTTGATCTGTGTTGGCGGAAGCCTGCCTGTTCAGGGCTCAGCAGCTGATGCTCCTCAAGGTGCCAGACAAGCCTTGTGTTGACAAGTCTCTCCATCAGCTTCCCTAAGCAGCTTGTAAGGCTGATGGGTCTGTAGCTGTCAGCCTTCGACTTGTCCTTTCCCTTTTTGTGAATGGGGATCATGTCTGCTTCCCTCCAACACTGTGGTACTGATCCTGTCTTCCAGCTGGAGTTAAAGATTTTTAGAAGGACTGCCTTGCTCTTCATCCCAAGATGCAGAATCATTTCATTTGTGATTCCGTCTGGTCCAGGTGACTTCTTCAGGTTGAGGCTCTGCAACGCTTCCTCCAGCTCTTTCTCTGTGAAAGCTGTGGTCATGACTTCCTCTTGGGGCTCTTCCTCATGAAGTTCACCTTGGGCCCTGTGCACTGCAGCTCTATGTTCAGGAGGGACTTCCAGATTGCTGATGTTTTCATAGACGTCTATGAAGTGGTCTGCTGCTTTCTTTCCAGAGAGGTAATTTCCATTCTCTTGTATTGTTATAGTGGTGTGACTTGTTGTTTCATTACAGAGGGTTCTAGCCAGTTTCCACAGCTTGCTGCCATCCCTGTCGAGATTTAGGCTTTCAGTTTTCTCTTGCCAGCTTTTTCTTGCAGCTTGTGCGCAGGACAGCTTGTATCTGGCAGTTACTTCCTTCAGCGCTATGTTATTCTCCAGTGATGGCTGCTTTTCTGCTCTGTCCCTGGCTTCCGTAACAGCATCTTCCAGATTCTGGAGTTCCTCCGTCCAGTAGGGCTTGTAATCTTTACGTGCTCCTCTTGGGATGGATTCTGTAGCAGCTTTCAAGACGGCCTTTGTGAAGTCTCGAACCATCTTGTTTGAGTCCTTCTGCCTGATGTTGATTGGCTTTGTGTGTGTATCAGTGAGGGTCTCGAAGAGAGTCCAGTCCGCCTTTCTGTAATTCCAGCGGGGAAAACACTTTGCTTGTGGACACTGTAAGTTGAGGTTGATAGAGAGTTTGACGGGCTTGTGGTCACTTCCTCCAAGCTGGTTGAGGACTGTTCTTGTGGTCCTGACGAACAGGTCGTTGGTGGCGAACGCTAGATCTGGTGTTGATGTGGTCATCCAGCGTCTAGAGTAAAAGGTGGGTTCATCATCTTCTTGATTAATGAGATGAAGATGTGTGTCAATCTCCCAATCCTCAACTTCTTCGCCTCTCTTGTCCGTCTCCTCATAGCCCCATCTCTCTGAGTGACTGTTAAAATCACCCACCACCACGCAGTTGTTGTCTGGGATGTTCATGTATGTGAGGGAAAGATCACGATCTTGAGGGCAATAGACATTGTAGATCCTGATGTTGCGTTCCTTAAGGACTATATCAATACCTTGGATCTCTGCCTGTTGATTGGTGTTGATCTTGAGTTCTTGTGCGGCGATGGAATTCCGCACCAAGATAAGCACCCCTCCTTTGTTTCTTTCCTCACGGTCCAACCTGATGGTCTCGTAACCCCTCACTTGAAAGCGATGGTTTACGGTCAAATGTGTCTCTTGGACACATGCGATATCAATATTTTCTTGATGCATCCTTTCTGCCAAGCCAAGTTTCTTTTTATGCACCCCTTCTGCATTCCACTGGAGAATGTTGAGCATTCTGGGTGGTACCGTTTGCTTGGCATTAGCAGGAGGATGAGGTCTCCTTCTTCGTCGCATTGACATGCAGAATTTCTTTGTCTGACCACCGACCGCTTGGGGTGGGCCCCTTTGAGGCATAGGGCCCGGCTCCCGACCTCCCCGGCGGGTCTCCGAAGGTCGAGCGCCACATCGAAATTCTGTGGACTGCATCATCATGGAGGCGTATATGCGTGGTATCGTGGTTTAAGCTGCGCCAGTGGCCCGATACCTCCGTCTTCAGCTGGAGTTTTCTTTCGGGGTGCCTCACCCTTAGCTCATGGCCCGTGCGTCCTGCCCTGTGAGCACAGGGGGGATTGTTTCTCCGGGGATCCCACCCCGGGGCT
>CM065718.1:48730122-48742622 GCA_033310375.1 Conus canariensis | reverse complement strand
AGAGAAAGAGACAGACAGAGGGAGAGAGAGAGAGAGAGAGAGAGAGAAAGAAAGAGAGAGAGAGAGAAAGAGAGAGAGAGTGGGACAGAGAGACAGAGAGAGAGACAGAGAGAGACAGAGAGAGAGAGAGACAGAGAGAGAGACAGAGAGATAGACAGACAGACAGACAGAGAGAGAGAGAGAGAGAGAGAGAGAGAGACGCACACACACACACAGAGACAGAGACAGAGACAGAGACAGAGGAAGGGACAGAAAAAGGGGGGGGGGGGGGGGGGGGAGGATGGCAACAAGATGACAGATAAGTCTAAGATACAATTCGGGTCCAAACTATTCTTCTTTTTTTTTTTTACATTAATTTTTCCATGAACTCACTTTTGGTATTGACAGTAACAGTCATCAATTAACATCCAGTACTCACTCAGAAACGAAGATGTTTGCAGTGTGTGCACGTTTTGATGGTTAGTGTCAACTGAAAGTCACAACGACACATAATATGATAATGTCTCTTCTACCATCTACAAGCAATAATTCTCCTTTTTAAACATTGAAAATACTCAGATATTTTTTCGACACTCTGGTTTTCCCCAACAAACCCAGATCCATAAGAACCCAGCAACAATTCCAGTTTCCTTGCTTAAACTGAGGGAAAAAAATCTCCCTTTTGAAAAAGAAAAAAAAAGTGTGTGTATGTGTGTGTGTGTGTGTGTGTGTGTGTGTGTGTGTGTGTGTGTGTGTGCGTGCGCGCGCGCGCGCGCGCGCGCATGTGTGTGTGTGTGTGTGTGAGAGAGAGAGAGAGAGAGAGAGAGAGAGAGAGAGTGTGTGTGTGTGTGTGTGTGTGTGTGTGTGTGTGTGTTGTGTCTCTGTGTGCGTGCATGCATGTGTGTGTGTGCAAGTGTGCATGCGTGCGTCTGTGCATGTGCGTGTGTGCGTGCGTGCGTGCGTGTGCGTGTGTGTGTGTGTGTGTGTGTGTGTGTGTGTGTGTGTTTGTGTGTGTGCGTGCATGCATGCGTGGTGTGTGTGGTGGTGTGCGTGCGTGCTTGCGTGCGTGCGTGCGTGTGTGTGTGTGTGTGTGTGTGTGTGTGTGTGTGTGTGTGTGTGTGCACGCGCGCGCCCTTTTAAAACTTCTTAAAACATAAAAAACACCACTGTGCCACAACAAATCAAATTTCCTGTTCAAAAATCCCTTCGAAAGGAACATTACAAGCACTGCAATCTTCAAATGGAAATATTAAGCCTCCACGCCAAAAACGACTATAAAACGCTAGCAGTTCCGGCTTCCTCATGGACATCGTTTCATTAAAGAAGAGCGCAGCAGCGATTCCTGAACTTGCGCCATTTCCTCGTGAGCAGACCACAACACCCACCCACTCACCTCCCTTCTGCCCCATATATCGAGTATTGAGGAAAGTGGGCTTTTAGTCACCTAAAATAAAAAAAAAAGATGAAAAAATGTTCTTGCTTTGCGGTCCCCCCCCCCCCCTCCTCCCCCTTTTTGAGTCCGTTTCTGCTTTGGTGTTCATATCCAGATGCAGTAAGGAGGAGGAAGAGGGGAGGGAGGGGGGGGGTCTCCTGCTTCTGGACCTAATTTACACTCCCCCTTTTATTTACTTATTTATCTATTTATTTATTTAATTTATTATTTATTCATTATTTCAATCAAAGGCACTGTCATTTTTCAGTTAGTGCGTTTGGAATAGAATCTGTCAGTTTGATAGTCAAAATGCTCCCGTTCCAGCGAGCCAGGTGCTTTCCCTACAGATCCTCTGCGTTTCCTTAGGTCCCCCCTATCCCCTAATCCCCCATCAGATTGTACCTCCTCCGTCCACCTCCCCGGCCCTCACAATTACCCAGAACCAAAACCTGAAGCCAAACCTAAGCGGAACACTTTATAAGATACGCTGTTTTGGCTTTAAACGGTTGTTGCATTCAAACATACCACGCATCCATCCATGCAATGTGTTCTTCAATCTTGGTTAAAGAACTGCTCAACAGGAGAAGAACCCCCCCCCCCCTACCACCCCCCCCCCCCCCTCCTTACCATCCAAGCACTCTGTCCCCGTGGAACGATTGTAATTAATTTCCCGTGAACTAGCGAACGTTTTCCCCTTCAACCACCTCGGCGTTCCCACCCCCACCCGACTCCCCTTCCTTTCTCCACTCTCCTCTTAGGTGGAAAGACGCACGCCGGGCACGCGTGGGATGTGGGGAGACTAGGCGTAGCGCACGAGCGGCTGGATCAATGGCTGGCAAAGGGTTGTAGGGATGGTGAGTGACAGGGTTACGTCGTTAACACGGCAGTTGCCAATCTGACGGACGACCAAAGGAACGGAGCCGGCGCGTTTCCGATACCACATCTGTACCCATCCAAACCAACAGCTGCACGTTTCCCCCAGATGACTATTGACGCGTGGTAGACGCGTACTCCTCTTTTTGCTCCTGCTCCTCCTCCTCCTCCTCCTTCGACTCCTCGCTCGTCTTCTGTTGGATGCAGGGTTCGAGTTGGGAACAGACTTGTTGCGCGCTTCATGGCTGTCTGCGTGGAACAGTTTGGTCCAGTTTGAGGTTTGACAAGTTTTGTTTATTTTTGTTGTTGTTGTTTTAAGGGATGGAGGAATGAAGAAGTTTGAATTCGTGGTTCCAGCTGAAAGGTTCGATGTTTCATTGGAATGCCAGTTGGTGAGTTCTTCTCTGTCTGTCTGTCTGTCTGTCTGTCTGTCTGTATGTCTGTCTGTCTGTCTGTCTGTCTGTCTCTCTCTCTCTTCTGACAAATCAAGCACCGCCTTAATCTTGAGTAACATGAAATTCTCTCTCTCTCTCTCTCTCTTCTCTTTTAAAGAAATTTGCTTGTGTATTTTTTTAAATCATGATTTATGAGGTGGTGTGTTTATCCTTGTTCAACGTTATGCTTCGATGCACACTTGTGTAGTTATTCTCCGGTTTTTAAAATTTCAGTTAAAAACACTTAAACTGCAGACAAAAATCAAGATTATCTCTGGTTTACATTTAGGATGATTGCTGTCATTCTACACTGTTCTTTGAAACCATCTTTTTAAGTCAAACTTCTTTCTTGTTTGTTTTTTTTCTTTCTCCCATTTAGTCTCATTTAGGCACAGAATTTAATCCATTTGGACACGAGCCATTCGACTCAACAGACTGTAGCATTTAAAACACGGTTTTCGGAGCACAAACGCGTTCAAGAAATAAAAGGTTGTTAGGGAAACAAGCAGTTTTATGTTTTCATTTCAGTGAACATTTAGTGTGTGTAAAATCAGCTAAGACTGCACTGACAGATCCGCTAATATTGCTGCGATCGATCAAATGCGTAGGCCGAAACGCGCGCGTCTGCAACGACAGGAGACTTCTTTGTGAGCCTTTGTATACTGAGTATGTTATCGCATCATAAAGTCGGTCTACCAGTTTGTTAATGTTTTCCCCTCTGATGTCGTCCTTGTCGATACTGATTGTTTAAGGGAGTAAAGCAACACACTATGAACAGTTTGAGTGATATGTTGAAAGAAATGAGCTTAAATCTTATCAGACAATAATATTTTGAAATGAACGTGGTTGTCTACAAAATTATAGGTGTTGTTATCTGTTCAGTTATAACGAATAGTTGAATGATATTGTGAAAGAAATGAGATTGAATCTTGTCAGGCAATAATATTTTGAAATGAAAGTGGTTGTATATAAAATAATAGATGTTATCTGTTCAGTATAGCGAATAGTGTGTTTTGGGGATGGGGGGGGGGGGGGAGGAGGGGCTGTGTGTGTGTGTGTGTGTGTGTGTGTGTGTGTGTGTGTGTGTGTGTGTGAGAGAGATTCTATGTGGCAGTGCATTAGAATTCCCTAAAAGACCACGGGGAATCTGTGTTAACATTTAACCATGCAGATGGCGTTGATTCAGTACTTGGGTTATATTAGAAGTCAAACGAATACCTCACTGTTTTCAGTCTATTAACATGGTTGAACTGGCATTCACTGCTGCCACTACTTCTGTAAGAGAAGGCACAGCAACTTCCTCAGAAACGAGTCTTCAGTCTGTTTGACCTGTTTGAAAAATATTTTACATAAGACATAACCTTTTGATGCCCCCATCACCCTCCCTATTCATCCCAAACCACCCTGTCCTCTCTGCATTCCCTCCTCTTCCTGTTCTTTAACGATCTTTTAAAAAAATCGCGTTTACTTCAACAACTAGAATCGCCAGTGTGTAACATTATATTGAAATTGATTGCACCTGCACCCTCCCACGCCCCTCTCTCCTGGACGTAAACAACTACTTCACAAACAGCTTTCAGTTAAATTGCCTTAGGTGACATTGGAGACAAATAACTGCCCTACAAATGGATCTCAGTAAGTCCAACCTTAGGTAGCATTACGCACGTGCAACTACGTGCAAACGTACACTTTCTGTTATTGTATGTCTGTGTTGCGAACAGGTTAAAACACAGTTTTCTTTTCATGCATTTGTGTGTGGCAGGCGCGCGCGTAGGCGTACGTACGTGTGTGCGCACGCACGCGCACGGATGTGTGTGAAAGATTTCTGTAAGAAGATCGAAGATTTCTGTTCCTACCATTTGACATATGTAAGAGTTTTTTTGTTCCATCCTCCACTCCTTTAACCCAGTTGTCCTCCGTCTGTCTTGGTCCGGGAGATGTGTTACACCTGTGTCTGTTGTCACCATTTCCAGCTATTCCCTCCTGAGAATCGTTACAGCTTCCAAAACTAAAAGCAAAGAGGTTTGTGGACTGTTTTCTTTTCTTTGAGCAAAACTTTATTCTTGAGTGTCAGATGCAAACAACTCTCTTAGACATTTTCATGTACATTGTCTTTAAGTTTTAACCACAAACAGCCACCTACAGACTTTGAATAGGTTTTGCTCTCTTTAGTGCCATATTCAACCACAGTGTACATTGTCTTTAAGTTTTAACCACAAACAGCCACCTGACAGACAGTTTGAATAGGTTTTGCTCTCTTTAGTGCCATATTCAACTAACTTACAGACATTTTCGTTTAGTGTTAGACACAAGTTGCTCACGGAGCTTGAAATACATAGTTCTTTAACGACAGACAGACAGGTCAGTTTTAGACAGATTTTCTTCAGTGCCATGCTCAACAACTAACTTTCAGACAGTTTTGGGTATGTTTTTATTTTTTGACACAATAAGTGCCTTACAAAGCTTGAACTACATTGTTCTCTAGTGACAGACTACTCTACACACATTTTCCATGAGTGTCAAACACAAAGGAATTACCTTACAGACACCTTTAAACATTTTTCTTTGTGGACAGACACAAATAACTACCTTACGTAGACTTAGAATAAAAAAAAAAAACAACGTTTACGGACAACACAAATAAGTACCTCACCGACAGCTTTAGATGGCCAGTGTCTGCCCATCCTCTCTTTTGTGTGGTTTTTTGAGTTCTTGTCACTTTAGAATTTTTTGAAGCAGCTTCTGTTTTGTGTCACTTGAAAAAGACTTTAAGAGTTGAAACGTTGTACATTGTTTTTGTTCCCTTTTGACCCCAGTTTTGTTTCAGTCTTTACGACTTTACCCTCAAATTATATAGTTGTTCCCCCAAAAGACCCAGTCAAGTGTTATCAGCTTTAGATGTATTTCTATTTATGGAAAACATATTAACTACCTTACAGATATCTTACAGACAGCTGTAAATAATTATGTTTCCTTATGGACAATACAAATAACTACCTTACAGACAGCTGTTAATACATGTTTCTTTATGGACAACACAAATAACTATATAACAGACAGCTTAAACGTATTTTCTTTATTGACAACACAAATCATTATTTTACAGAAGGCTAGAAATATTTTCTCTTTATGACAGACAGCTGTTAAAAACAAATATATATATATATATATTTTTTTTTTTTCTTTATGGACAACACAAATAACTACCTTTCAGACCGCTGTAAATGCATTTTTCTTTATGTACAACACAAATAACTACCTAGGAGACAGTTTTAAATGTCTTTTCTCTGTGGATAATGAAAATGGCTACGTCACAGACAGCTTGAAACACATTTTTCTTGAGGGCCAGACACAAACAAGTACTTTACAGACCGCTCTTTAAACACATTTTCCATTTGTATCAGAAACAAGCAACTACTTTACAGGTATGTTTAAATACATTCTCCATCGGTGTCATACTCAAACAACTACCCTACAGACAGCTTAAATGCCTTTTTCTTTGTGGACAACACAGGCAACAGCCTTTCAGAAAGATGAAATTCACTTTCCATTTGTGTCACACACTGACAACAACTTTACAGACAGCTTTAAACACATTTTTTGAGGGACAGACACAAACAACTACCCAGCAAACAGCTCTGGATTTTTTTTCTTATCGGTCTGTAGTGATATCACATAGAAGCAGTTACTTTGACAGTAGGTTTAGTTTGTTTCCCTTTGGTGACGTTGGGCACAGATGCGCATCTTTCAGATTGTTTGCAATCTGTTTGAGTTGTTGGTGGTATTAGGCTTAGAAACACGTCGTAAACAGTTTACAGTCTCTTTCTCGCTTTGCTGACATTAGAAGAAAGAACGCACACGCGCGCGCGCGCGCGCGCGCACCACACACACACACACACACACACACACACACACACACACACACACACACACACACACACGTCATAAACAGTTTACAGTCTCTCTCGCTTTGCTGACATTAGAAGAAAGAACGCACACACGCACGCACAACACACACAACACACACAGCACACACACAGACACACACACACACACACACACACACACACACACCACACACACACAACACGCACCACATCACACAACACGCACGCACCAAGCACAGCACCACCACCAACAACACACACACACACACACACACACACACACACACCACACACACACACGCACGCACGCACATACGCACGTACACGGGCACACACGCCAAACTACTACAATACCTACAAATAGTCACAGCTGCTGGAATGAAAATTAGAAGAACTTAATAACATCGATAAGATCTGCTCTGCACAAAGTACATTGATTTTTTTAAAAAACGGTTTCATACCCCAATTCTAAATTCTTCGTAAAAAGAAAAAAAAAAACACAGTTCGGGAAGCGGTGGGAGTGGAGTGGAGGTTAATCTGTCATAATTATATAGAGTATAATAGACTGAACTTTATTTTGTGATCTGCCAGCTTCATTCCTTGTGGAAAGAAGAGCTAATGCTGGCCTGAGAGATCTCATCTGGGACTTGCCTATCGGATCAAGACCGCAGTTTTGTAACAGCCTGTTCGTTACTTCATCGTTGTATTAGTTTCACTCTCATCAAGAAGGCGTTACTGCGTGCGGACAAATCCATACTCGCTGTATACACTATCTGCTCAGCCCCGGGGTTGCAACATGCGTGGGTTACTTCTCCTAAATAGTAGATAGACAGACACACAGACAGCTAGCTAGCTAGCCAGCTAGCTAGACAGACAGACAGACAGGTAACTAACCTGATAAATTAACAAAATAAATCAGTAAAGAAATGAATAAAATAGACCTTAGTAACTCATTGGGAACGGGATTCCTGGATCAAACTTAGCGGAGGCATGAGTTACGCAGCAACGCGTTTCTGACAATTCTCGTTTTCAACACTATTCTTCCACTCTGTTCCTTATCATTTTGAATCGGTGCTTACCGAAGAGGAACTGTAATCAAAAGCTGAAGCTGACAACTGTTAGACGAAAGTGGCAATCAAGGCAGAAGGGAGATCGAGACTGATACAAAACGGAATTCTACCAAGGCAAGACAATGTAAGCTTACACCGAGTTTAGAGCAATGTTCACCGAGTTTCCTGTAGTTTATGCAGAGTGAAATGGAAGACTAAAGAATTCAACTTTGGTCACTTAAATTACGAAGAAAGGTGGGAATTACGTAAATTCCCAGTCTAGAATATTGAAAAGGAGGTGATTTGCTAGAAAAACCTTTAAACCTGACTATTTTGATACCCAAAGAACAAGTAAACCGTTCGCACTAAAGCTAGTAGCTTCAATAAATTAAAAAAAATCGTTTGATATTAAATGTACCACTTTACCAACACGGTTATACATATTTGGAACTCCTCACCTAACATTGAAGGAACACCCAATTATCTAAAAAGTGAGCATCGAAAAAATGCTTCAAGACAAAGGTAGATACTGGAAGTCAGCCGGAACGTGTTGATATGTACTCTTCAAGAATGATTTATGTCATAAGTAAGATCAATAAAAACAGGCCACAGGTCTGTATGTCATTATCTGTTAAGATACTGTATGATACAATATGGTAAGGGTTTGTTACGATCGTTCTCTGGTACTATCATTCTTATCGCAGACAGAATAGGATTACGAAACACATCAACCCTCACATTACTGAACATTCTCAGAGATCTCAACTCTTTTCATTCCAGCTCTTTGAACTTTGTTGACCAATTAACCGCATAAATTAAGATAACAGGAAGAAAACAGTGCTAATCTCGCGGAGATAAAACCATTTTAAAGCCAACACAGACCCTGGCACACACACACACACACACACACACACACACACACACACACACACACACACACACACACACACACACATCCACCGGAACTTCCACTTTCACAGACGATTACCCCTTGCACCCTCTCCTCTCTGCTCCTGTCAAGAAGCAGACCAGATCATGGAGCATTGTCTCTAAGATCACGGGACCTCTCCAAGGGCTGAGACCTGACTGATGCCCACCCCTACAAGAGTCTGTGGAGGCTCTGTCGAGGGCAGTCCATTTCATTCTGAGAACCAGTCTCCAAGTGGAACGGTATTGTAAAAAAAAGAAAAAGAAGAAGAGAGTACATCACGAAGTTTTGTCCAGGTTTTCTTCAATATTAATCACAACTGCGCGTGCTTCTGATCTCGGTGGGTAGAAATTTTAGCGAGGTGAAAAGAATGACCAGTAAATAAGGCGAAGAAAAAGTGCCTGGTCTTCTTTGTTGAGTGTAACATCACATTTATATATTTCATTTACATGTATCTACTCTCTTTCCTTTTATTTGTGATTTTACGATATAACATGATTCAGGTTTCGTCTCGTCTTTTTGCAGTACAATTGCACATAAAAAAAACACTCCCAGTTACAGCGCTAAGCTATACCTGTAGGACCTACTATTTCATCGAATGAATGTGATCATTAAAAAAAAAACACACACACACACACACACCGTTGTCTTTTGTGTTGGGGAAAAACATCAGATATTGGTAGCTATGTTTTCGCCTTAAACTCAAGATTGTTAGAGAGTTGATTTACTGACTTACAAATCGGTGACCATTTTGCTACACGTGTTAATAGGGTGATTCTATGCAGATATCAGGTTTCTGGTGTGTGTGTGTGTGTGTGGTGTGTGTGTGTGTGTGTGTGTGTGGTGCGTGCGTGTGTGTGTGTGTGTGTGCATGTGTGTGGTGTGTGTGTGTGTGTGTGTGTGTGTGTGTGTGTGTGTGTTGCGTGCGTACAAGCGTGCGTGCGTGCGTGTGTGCGTGCGTCGTGCGTGCGTGCGTGCGTGTGTGTGTGTGTGTGTGTGTGTGTGTTGTGTGTGTGTGTGTGTCCATTGCGAAATTTAGCAGTGGCATTTTCAGAGCAATTACAGGGACTGGCATACCCATAAATGTCGGAAAGACTTTTCCAGCCACCTACAGCGTAAAATGTTACTAAATGGCAGTAGCCATAAAATCCATTTCAGCAAGTTTTCAATATAATAAAACTTACACTTATAAATCTTGATTACTAAAAAAAACTATTACTTTAAACACTTATTTAAGACATTTTTAACAATATCCTATGCAATCATGGCAGGAGACATTAAGTTACGTTCTGTAAAGATCGTACCACTATATGCCATTTCTAACATGCAGGGATGGAGTTATAGATAAACGTAGCATTTTACCCGAAGATGGAGTATGGCTGCCGTAATGGCGGGATAAAAAACGGTTATACACACAAAACTCCACTGCCTGTCTATACAGGCAGCGTCCGCAGGTGTATCAGCCTGCGTATGCAGAAAGAAAGAAAAAAAGAACGTATCATTAACTATAGAACTAATATAGATTACATAGCTGAGTAAGACAATATGGTTTTATCAATATGGTGAAGCAGGCAAGTTAAGCGGAATTAAAGCAACAAATAAAACAATTTTTCTGTTTGTTTTTTTTCTTCAGCACACACACACACACACACACACACACACACACACACACACACACACACACACACACACACAGATGGACGTATTGTAAATTGTTGCCAGAATGATCAAAAGCAGGTGCTTTTCATGGGGGAAATATAACATGGATGCTTTACACACAATAAAGTCTAATGCATATTACGTCAAAATATTATGTCGCACGTGTCATAAGTACAAAAATCAAGTTTGCTAATGATGCAGATTTAGAATGCGAAGGCGAGCTGTCGGCTACGGAAAGGGGAACCGAGACCAAGGAATCTGATCGAGCTGTATCTCTAGGACGAACATTCCACCCTTAGCAGGTGCGAGCAGATGCCTGTTTGTGTAAAAGCCAGGCACAACAGAGCTGATCCAGATCTGGACTCTTCACTATGCACCTTTCATTAGCAATTATAAGGGGGGGGGGGGGGGGGGGGGGAGAAGAGGAAGAGGAGGGGGGCCGGGCGGGGGGTGGGGGTGATAGACATTGGGAAAGTGGAATAAGAGGAGAAACAAAGAGAAAGGGTCAGAGGGGGACAGGGGAAGGGGAAGTTGGATGCGTCATAGGTGGTGGAAGGGCGCTCAAGAAATAACTGGTCATCAACATAGTCTCAGCAGTAACAAGAACTTGACGATGTCGGCTGCTGCTGCTAGTGCTGATTGTCACGAACTCTTTACGCATCTGTCATTCGGTGAATTGCCTGCGCCCACTACAATAACGTGACTGGTCTAAGTGGAGAAAAAAAAAGTGCCATTGCTACTTTCTTTTCTTTTTTTTTTCTGTCCCAACCTCTGCGCCACCTCAGAGGCAGTGCACCCACGCCACTCATTCCGACACCCCGTCCACAGCCACAGCCCGGTCGGCCCCGCCGCAGCCCCGGCACCGGCAATCCACAGGGAGCAGTCAATGTCAAGTCGTCAAGAGGCAACCCACCGGAGGAGACACTGCACTGCTGCCGAGTCACTTCGGTGGTGTTCAGTGGCGCCTGTTCTGATCTAACATACGCAGGACACCACCTACTAAGCCCCCTACTGACGACAATAATTGCTTAGTCGCGGAGCCGGCGTGAGCGAGCTCTCCCCCCGGAGGGCGCCACCACGCCCGTCCAACGACAGCCCCAATGGACTCGCCGATACCGGTGACCCCAACGGAACCAAACCAAGGCCACAGACGTGGAGAGGACATCGAAATTGAGGTCACCATGACAGCAGGGCATGAAGGGCCACAGAACTTGAGACATTTTTTTTTCTTATGCTGATCGATGAGGATGAGGATGATTAAGATGATGCTACGGATTTCCATTTCGGTCTGAGACTACATGACAGGGCTGTACTCTACGCTTCCTTTCATAATATATCCCGGCATCAACCAGGCCCGAGAGATACAGGAACCTGCAGTGTTGGTCAGGAAATTTGAGCAACACTCAGAAACGCATCCATTAAGTGGATGAAACTCGACTGTGTGGTCCCAGTATTCCCAACCGAGTCCGCAGCAATCTCAACTCTGGGTAGGAGCCGGTCGGGGCAGAAAAACCCACATGACTCTGATGGGATTCGAACCCACGACCTCCCAGCCGTGAGTCCGTGACGCTAACCACTTCGCCACGGCGGCTGCTACTTTCTTTGTCTTGCTTAATTGCTCATGTTTTTCTTTCTTTCTTGGAGATCATCTCTGAAATATGACAAGATCCATCTGCAGTTTGCTGTTTATTGTTCCACAGAAGTTATTGTTGCTGGAATTGCATCGGCATGTCCTCTTCTTCCCCGTCCAAACTACGCCTTTAAGCCTGCTGTTGTATGTATTGTGTTCCAACAGTAGGGCGGGGATGTCCTTATGGTATGTGTCAAACTCTTTGTGAAAGAGATATCATATGTAAGAGATATCATTTGCTTTGGAAGCCAAAAGGTCATCTATATTGTTCTTCAGGGACCCACTTCTATACATTGTAAGCTTTCAGCGTGTTGCACGTGATAAGGGAGACGGACGCGAGAAAAAGCTGTGTTGTGTATACCATTTGAACCCTGGCACTAACAGATCAGGAAGAATCCGAAATAACAGCTACTCCATCTCGACCTTGACCAATTAACCCACTTGGTTTTGGTCGATTTGCCCCGTGAATGTAAATGTAGCAAGTAATGTCCAGGAACACGAACGCAAATGGAAGCTTCGCCATGATTTCCATGATTTTCAAGCTGAGCGGAAGGAAAGTAACTGATGAAAGTAATGGGTATCTGTCATTTCTTTTGAGTATGCAAACGCGTGCTTGAATGATATTTTAA
>CM065718.1:48712622-48717622 GCA_033310375.1 Conus canariensis | reverse complement strand
ACGGCCTGTAACGGTTTTTCTTCTTCATGGAATATCTCAGAAAGTACTTGGCCGATCTTTCTGAAAATTTGTAGGTGTGTTCACTATGGGTTACAAATTATTCCCGATGTTTTAGATTACCGTTATAGCCGTTACTAACGGCTGTAACGGCCTGTAATGGTTTTTCTTCTTTATGGAATATCTCAGAAAGTACTTGGCCGATCTTTGTGAAAATTAGCAGGTATGTTCATTATGGGTCACGGATGATGCCCGATGTTCTAGTCTAACCCGTTATAGCCGTTACTAACGGCTGTAACGGCCTGTAACGGTTTTTCTTCTTCATGGAATATCTCAGAAAGTACTTGGCCGATCTTTCTGGAAATGTGTAGGTATGTTCATTATCTGTCATGAATAATGCCCGGTGTTTTAGTTTACCGTTATAGCCGTTACTGACGGCTGTAACGGCCTGTAACGGTTTTTATTCTTTTTGGAATATCTCAGAAAGTTCTTGGCCGATCTTTGTGAAAATTAGCATGTATGTTCATTATGAGTCACGAACAATGCCCGATGTTTTAGTTTACCGTTATAGCCGTTACTAACGGCTGTAACGGCCTGTAACGGTTTTTCTTCTTTATGAAATATCTCAGAAAGTACTTGGCCATTCTTTGTGAAAATTAGCAGGTATGTTCATTATGGGTCATGGATGATGCCCGATGTTTTAGTTTACCCTGTTATAGTCGTTACTAACGGCTGTAACGGCCGGTAACGGTTTTTCTTCTTTATGAAATATCTCAGAAAGTATTTGGCCGATCTTTGTGAAAATTTGTAGGTATGTTCATTATCTGTCATGAATAATGCCCGATGTTTTAGTTTACCGTTATAGCCGTTACTATCGGCTATAACGGCTCCTAACGGTTTATTATCGGTCATGAATAATGCCAGATGTTTTAGTTTACAGTTATAGCCGTTACTAGCGGCTATAACGGCTCCTAACGGTTTTTCTTCTTTATGGAATATCTCAGAAAGTACTTGGCCGATCTTTGTGAAAATTAGCAGGTATGTTCATTATGGGTCACGAATAATGCCTGATGTTTTAGTTTACCGTTATAGCTGTTACTAACGGCTATAACGGCCCCTAACGGTTTTTCTTCTTTATGGAATATCTCAGAAAGTACGTGGCCGATATTTCTGAAAATTTGTTTGTATGTTCATTATGGCTCACGGATGATGCCCGATGTTTACCAGAATAGCCATTACTAACGGTTACACCAACCCAAGACGGTTTTTCCTCTTTATGGAATATCTCACGCGTATTCAGGATAAACTGGGAGTACATTTATATGCTTTGCATCTTGTTTCTTTCTCTGTAGTTGGTGGAGGGCTTTGGTCTTCCTATATATCTTTTTCCAATTCCTTTTTTATCTCTTCCATTCCCTTGCCAATTTCCCTCATCCCTCATGTCATACATTAAGTGCATGAATGAGAAATATAACAAAGAAGTAATTTGAAGTGAAATCATTAGTGTTTGCTGATTTTTGCTAATGTTTGTCAGTTTTTATATGCCTCATGTTTATATTTTTATAGTGTTTATTATTGTATCCAGTGTGTTTGCATTTTGCGATGTTTGATGTGTAAATCCGTGCTTCCTGGTTTTCATTGTTCTAGTGTTCTGTCGGTAGCCCGTGAGTGAAGAACAGAAACAATACAAGAAACAACTCCCGTACCCTAACTAATTTGTTCTTCCCTGTTCCCCCCTCCCCCTCTTCTTTTTCTTCAACATGAAAAGCCCATTAACATTGTCACCATAAAATGCAAAACTGGCAAACCTTCCCCCCCCCCCCCCCCCGCCCAGATTGCAAAAATATTCATATGTTTCATATCATACACATATTTGTACTTTGCTCGTTAATTTATAGCCTTGATGTTAAGTACGACTACGGATTTTTGTTCCTAAGTTTTCACTGGTTTGTTTTGTTCTTTAGGCTACAGACTACCCAACACTAGATACATTCCAGGTGCCTTTCAGTTAAACAACGGACGATTTTGTTAAGATTTTTTTCAAAAGGACTTTATTTTGCTGCTGCAACTTCAAAAATTAATCCTCGACGTAATCTATTTCATCCCTACATAATTGAATGCTAAATGATTGCTGGATGTCTTAATGCATTTATTTTGTTTCGGAATTTGTTATATATACAACATGTGAAGGCTTCCACTGTGGTTTGTAAACGAATTTATTTTGTTAAAAAATAAGCGAAAGGGGACCACTGCCATATGTTTTCAATGACTTCGATTCATGTTTATATCAATCAAAACCGGTATGCATACGGTTTAATCCCGTTTTCCATCTTTTGAAAGTCTTGCGATATCAAATACAAATTCTTTGGCTTCGTGGAAAAGATGCTGGATTTTCATTCTTGGCTGTCTTTTTTGTTTTATTTGCTTCAAAGTCCGAATCATAGTGACTGATCCAGCGCTTTTATAGCACAGAAGCGGCGTTAATCATTGCGTCGTATTGCGTTGCACAAAAGTCTGTTTCGGGGTTTGACAGTATGAGCACATTCATGGGGACTGTCGTCGGACGGACATAACGGCGCAGTCATTCACGCTTGGCCCGCGACAGTTCAATCATTGTTATCAGTAGGGAGGCTAGGCAGTCTGGGTCATGAGCATGTTGGATCAGAACAGGCACCACTGGCAGCAAGGCAGAGTCTTCTCTGAGTGACCTCCTGATGGCTTGATATACTTTGCTCCCTGTGGACTGTGGTGCTGGGGCAGCAAGCTGACAAACCGTGTGTGGCTATTGTGTGTGTGTGTGTGTGTGTGTGTGTGTGTGTGTGTGTGTGTGTGTGCGTGCGTGCGTGTGTGTGTGTGTGTGTGTGTGTGTGTGTGTGTGTGTGTGTGGCTTTGTGTGTGTGTGTGTGTGTGTGTGTGTGTGTGTGTGTGTGTGTGTGTGTGCGTGCGTGCGTATGTGTGCGTGTGCGTGCGTGTGTGTGTATGGCGGGAGGGGCGGGCCGGGGGTGGGGTGGGGGTGAACGAGTGTCATCGGTGTTCTGTCGTTGTAGAGGCACAGAAAATTAACCAAAAAAAAAAAAAAAAAAAAGGAGAAAAGTCTATTTTCGGACACCTTGTGTCTCAGTCGAGCGCGCCGGCGGCAGCAGAATGGAACTCCCACTCACTCCTGGAGACGGGAGTTTTCCAGTGTCGGACCTTTTGATATCATGTTGCACATGTTCATTATATTTTCCTTGGGCTGACATCAATGCGTGAAAGGCCAAGACGACACAGCCCAGTAGAGAGAGAGAGAGAGAGAGAGAGAGAGAGAGAGAGAGAGAGAGAGAGGCAACACTACCAAGGAGAGAGAGAGAGAGAGAGAGAGAGAGAGAGAGAGAGAGGCAACACTACTGAGGGGAGAGAGAGAGGGAGAAAGAGAGAGAGAGAGAGAGAGAGAGAGAGAGAGAGAGAGAGAGAGAGAGAGAGAGAGAGAGATTTTGTGTGGAGTTTCTTGCCGCACTCCTTATCAGGTATTGACCTGGCCCCGAAGTCTTTTCAACTCGCACAAAAAAATAACGAGTAAAACTGTGAACAAAAAACCTCCGGGAAAGGGAGATAATTAACATGTTCCGTTTTTTATTTTTCTGCGGGAAAGGAGGATAATCAACATGTTCTCATGTTTTATCTTGGGGGGTTGTGAGTTGGGTGGGGATTGGGGAGCAAGGGGTGGGTGGGTGGGTGTTGATATCTGGAGCTAACAGAGGAGAAAAAAAAAACGTGTTTCCGAAGATTGCTCCGCGTCATTTTTAGCCTTAGTTCTTCCCCTCCCCCTCAAGGAAGGCATGAAGTTTATGGACAGTGAGGTCACATTCAAGTTAATGACAACGTCTAAAATGTTCGTCTAAAAAACAACAGCAGCAGCAACAACAACAACAACAACAACAACAACAACATCATCATCATTTGAGTTTTGAGATTCAAAATGACGGATGAGTCAAACGAAAAGATTACCGCACCCTGGAGTGAAGACTTCCCCCTCCAACTCCTAACTTCCCACATCACCTTCCTCCCTCCCCCTCCAACTCCTAACTTCCCACATCACCTTCCTCCCCTCCTGTCCTCTTTTCCCATCAACTAAGCAGCTCTTCTCGCCCACGCTAATTTATTGCACTGGCGCTCACAAGCTTATTAAAATCGAAACTGATAGAATACGTGAATCCCACAAACAGATCACACCGATTGAAAATGATTGTTGACAGACAAGTTTTTCTCAGCGTTATTTTGATCATTCATGTCTCTTTTGCCACAGCGCAGCAGCGTGTTATGCTTTACTCATTCAGAAGTTTTCCTGTGTTTATATACTATGTTGCCTTTGTGCTTATTTTATTTTTTGAAAAAAAAAAGCATGTAACATGTGTCATTACCTCCGTTTGACATTGTCTTCGTTCTGATTGAAAATGTACTCATTTACTTCACCAACATGCTGTAATGGTGGATTTGCATGTACTGGGGAGCTCAGCTGATGGAAAATTCCGTGATAGTATGTCTTGTATAGAGTTGCACGATCCCTTATATTGCGCAACGAGGAATAATCTAAACCATGGATTCTGAAACTTGGATCAATGGAATTTTGTTATCGATTTGTTTCAACACACATACACGCATCGTCATGTTCTGTAATATTGCACGATCTTCACGCGCACGCGCGCGTGTGTGTGTATGTGTGGTGGTGGTGGTGGTGGTGGTGGTGGTGGTGGTGGTGGTGGTGGTGGTGGTGTGTGGTGTGTGTGTGTGTGTGTGTGTGTGTGTGTGTGTGTGTGTGTGTGTTGGTTCCTATTTGTTTTGATGGAAGGAAAATGTATTATGCCAGGTTGGCCGATCGGACAGAGCATTGTTCTTTTGATTCTCAGTTCAAGGGTTCGATTCCCGCTGGAGACAGGAAGGGTAGATGTAGTTTTGACATTAAAGTCAACGTCTTTGCAATCTCACTTCCCACCCAAATTCTCCAGATGAAATTTTAAACCGAG
>CM065718.1:48685122-48695122 GCA_033310375.1 Conus canariensis | reverse complement strand
AAAAAAAAAAAAAAAAAACACAACCTGATACTGCAGGATAGAGGTGGACGGATTGGAAGTGGTAAGGATGGCGCTTTGTGGGGAGTTGTTTTGGATCATCCCCAAAACGACTGCTTCAAAGTTTTCAGCATCAAGATTTACTTTTTTCCCCCCGAGAAATATGTTATTTCAAGACAGGGAAATGAGCAGCCGGAAGGACTGAAGTTTTTAGGGTCAATCTTAAGAACAAGTACATCAACGTTTTTTTTTTTTTTACCTTTTAGTCTCACTTTGGTTATTTCCTGGAAACAGGTTTCTTGTTATTTCCTGGCTGGGTTGGAAGATAAGGGGTAGGTGGGATGAGGCTTTGAGGAAGTCTCTCTAATACTGTCCCC
Organism: Conus canariensis; assembly: GCA_033310375.1. NCBI lineage: Eukaryota > Metazoa > Mollusca > Gastropoda > Neogastropoda > Conidae > Conus > Conus canariensis. Next base: position 48,694,748 of record CM065718.1, on the reverse strand, counting down.
AAGACATTTCGAACATAGCCCTTTTTCAAAAGAATGTCGTAATATATCGAACATAGCTGTTCCATAAAGGAAAAAAACTTCATTACAAATACTGCGAGCGTAAGATCCTCCTCGTAATACTGCAGAAGAGCGATGCTTGCTACGCTTATTATGCAATCTTTCTGGAGGCATACAATTTCTTTACTTCCAAGTTTAGTTTCCATTATCAGGGTCCTATACAGTTCATCATTTTACGAGACTGTGACCTCTTCATTAAGTGACGTAAATTTCTCGAATAACTTGGATACACTTGTTTTGTATTGTCCGTATGTTGTGTTGTGATGTGTTGTGTTGCGGTGCGTTGGTTTGTAATGTATTGCGTTGTGTTGTGTTGTATTCTGTTGCATAACTTTCTTCTCACAACATATTTGAAATTCAGGCTGCTACATTTACCAGGATGAACTCTTCCCAGCATGAACTCTTTCCAACAGTGCAACTCCATTAACCCCACCCCCCCAAAAAAAAAAAAAAAAAAAAAAAGAAGAAGAAGAAGAAGAAAAAAAAAAACGGTCGGTGGATCATCAGAAGGTTGTGTTTAATACCTTTTCGCTTCTTACAGAATCACTGTATAACTCGTTACTGCTCTTGGAGCTTACCATCTAATCAAAGAGGAGGGGATCACTGCACTGAGGAACACTGCAACCAGTTGTCTCCACCTCTCACGGCTGTGGGCGGAAGCCAGGGTTACGGAAAAGCTGTTCCCGGTCCACTCAGCAATGTTGTCTGCTCTGTCTTCTCTTCCCCTGCTCTGTTCCTTTGAAGAATGGCTTGGAGAGTTCACTTGATCCTGTCACATGGCCGCATCATTTCAGCTTTCTTTTCCTCACTATGGCCCAAGAGGTCTTGAACATAGTGGACCCACACAAGCTGTCTTACATTTCTGCGGACTTTTGTTGTTATGCGATATACTCGTCATGGGCGATGCTGGGTAGTCATTGAATGCAATGCGTTCTCTGCTGCCTCATCAAGCTTTGTGGTTTTGCTGTCAAATGTCCATGATTCGCATGCTTACAGGAAGATTCCTCCTGTGGAACCTGCCTGTCTGTCTGTGTGTTTGCCTGCCTTCCTCTGTCTGTCTCTCTATCTGTCTGTCTGTCTGTCCATCAGTCTGTCTGTCTGCCTGTCTGTCTATATATCCATCTAACTACCTGTCTATCTATCTATCTATCCATCTATCCCTTTTATTCATCCATTTTCCCATCCATCTGGCTATCTACATCTCTCTGTGTCTGTCTGCCTGTCTATCTATCTATTTATCCATCCAACCATCTATCTATCTATCTATCTATCTATCTATCTATCTATCTATCTATCTCTATCTATCTATCTATCTATCTATCTATTACTATCTGTGTGAATGTGTGTGTATGTGTGTGTGTGTGTGTGTGTGTGTGTGTGTGTTATGTGTGTGTGTGTGTGTGTGTGTGTGTGTGTGTGTGTGTGTGTGTGTGTTCGTGTGTTCATCATGCATTTAGGCAAAAACTCAGTAAGTGGGTAAACACCGAAGTAAAAAGTGCTTTCAGAAAGGTAACTTTTGTCGGAGAGGGACATATATTTCTTGGATTCATTACCCACTGCTGCTTTAGCGTGCAACGTTCGGAGTCCCTTTCTCCAGTGCTGATGGCATTGACTGCAACCGAGGAGGTTCCATAACTGTTCAATTCATGGCGGTTACAGTCTTGGTGAATGTTCTTTTCCTTCTCAAGGAAGGAAAGAGATAAGCCCGTCCTTTGGCTCTACGCGTTCTGTCCTTTCCTATATGTGTGTGTGTGTGTGTGTGTGTGTGTGTGTGTGTGTGTGTGTGTGTGTGTGTGTGTATGTGTGTGTGTGTGTGTGTGTGTGTGTGTGTGTGTGTGTATGTGTGTGTGTGTGTGTGTGTGTGTGTGTGTGTGTGTGGACGTGCGTGCGTGCATGCGTGCATGCGTGCGTGCGTGCGTGCGTGTGTGTGTTCATTTTTCAACCTGTTCCAGTTAGATTGTTACCGTAACTGTAAACTGCACATTCTTCATCTGAATTCATTTCACTTTCTTCTCTTTTTGTGAGGAGGATCTTATCAGTAATAAACATCTCTCTCTCTCTCTCTCTCTCTCTCTGTCTGTGCATGTGTGCGCGCGCACGCATGTGTGTGTGTGTGTGTGTGTGTGTGTGTGTGTGTGTGTGTGTGTGTGTGTGTGTGTGTGTGTGTGTGTGTGTGTGTGTGTGGTGTGTGCGTGCGCGTGCGTGTGTAGCTATATCTGTCAGTATTAATGAAGGAGATTCGGACCATATCAATCGGCCATTTCTTTACGTCACCTTGAAAAGAGAGAGAGAGAGAGAGAGAGAGAGAGAGAGAGAGAGAGAGAGAGAGAGAGAGAGAAGAGAGACTGCCGGGCTTAGTGTCTATCGATTAAGCCCTCACGTCAAGCGCCTGAGAACTTGACGACTTTTCCATTCCTTCCTTAGCTGAAATGGCCGAGCTGTTGAAGTGCGGCCGACGCGTGTGCACAGCTCTTCACCTATCTTCTCCCCTCAAGCAGGCATCAACTCCCCCCTTGAGCTTTCATTTCAAAAAGTTTTGTCCCACTACTCTACAACCCATTCTCAACAACTGTAAATATTTTGGCTGTATATGGGTATTCAGACGCGCGTGTTGACAATTGTTCAAGAATCAGCGACTTTTTGGAGTTATTGTTCCTGAGCCCTCCTCCCCTAGGCGGCGCTGAGGACAAGCGTATGGAATGTAAACAAACCCGGTGGTTGGCTCGATTGAATCACGAAGTTCATTGAAAACTTTTTTTTTTTTCGCTTTTAAGACGAAGGCCTTCGGTTGTGTTATAACTCAGTTTCGTGTGGAGTACAGAAAAAAAAGATGCTAAGATGCTAAGACTGGTGGACAGAAAGCCGATTTTGTCGGAAAGTAAGAGGATAAAAGCCAGCAAAATACGTGAAACTTCATAAGATTTCGAAAATATTGAGATCATCCTTTGGGTGTCGAAAGGACGGGACCCATGAGTTACAGTTTGTGAAATATTTCTTTCATCTGACATTTGATTCTGCTGAAGATACTTCTTTTTAGATCACTAGCGCACGAGTATCTTTTTGTTGTTGTCAAGAATCGTTCGATCATGGACCCAGTTCAGTTGGCACTTCAGATAGCAAAAGTTTCATACATAGTACTGTAGCTATGCTCACCTCTCTCTCTCTCTCTCTCTCTCTCTCTCTCTCTCTCTCTCTCTCTCTCTCTCTCTCTCTCTCTCAGCTCGTTGTTCATGAACGCTACTGACAGTTATGCTTTCTTACAACTGTTTTATAACAAAGATCCAAAGTTATATAAACCAAATGGAATACCATAGTCACGGTTAAACTAGGTTGGAGAGACTATAGATGAAACAATCTATGTCTTTGCCCGGTCCCTCCTTTACCTCACCCACACCTTTCCGAACACATTCTGGACTCTCTCTCTCTCTCTCTCTCTCTCTCTTCTCTTCGCTCTCACAAATACAGGTTTCTGTGTTCCGATCAGATCCTAATTTTCATCAGAATTCATATTCTTTAAATACATTTTAACACCAGCGAGTTTCCCATTCTTAGGGACATGTATTTAAAACTATCTCTAAAAACAGTTGTGTTTGAACGTGTGTCTTTTTCAACGGGGGTGGGGGAAGATGAGGGGAGGGATGGAACAGGGGGAGATAGGGTAGGGTGCTGGCGGTGATGTTTTCTCAGGAAGCTACGGCAGCTTCAGGACTAATCGGCGAACAGAGGACATGATATTTGCGAAGAAACAGCTCCAGGAGAAGTGCCGTGAGCTAAACAAAAATCTATACTTACCTTTCGTCGACCTTACACAAGCATATGACACTATCTCGAGGGTCTGTGGTTCATAATGTAGAAACTCGGTTATCTCCTTAAGCTAATCAGTACGATCTGCTCCTTTCTCGATGTGTAATGGCCAGAATTTACTGCAGCTGACTATTACAGCCATTCATTCATTCATGTTGTCAATGGTGTTAAGCAAGGACATGCTCTGGCACCCAACCTTTTCAGTCTCCTGTTTACCACATTGCTGTATGTTGCCTTCCGCCAGACAGACGCTGGAATGATTACGATCTCAGATGCTGGAAAGATTACAATTTATGATGCTGGTGACTACTTCTTTGAAGTAAAGGTCAGAACGAGGGTGCCTGAGGACCATGTGAGAGGCTTTTTCTCAGTAGATAAATGTGCACGTGCAGTACAGAGCACACGAGAATTATAAAAAGCTTGACTCATGCATCTTCCTGATTCCCACATGTGACAACGCTAGTCCATGCAATCACTACATTTGCGCTGCTAATTGTGGGGAAATCCGGGAAAAAAATGGACGTATCAAAATGAAACAAAACGCGATGCATGTGACGTCAGAATGAGCTAGTAAGGAATCTTTCAAAGAAGTCTGCACTCAAACGCGTTCGATACGAAATGGCCTCGTCTGTCAAGGAAAGGCGAAGTTGTTGCCGTCTCGACTATTTTGGTAATTCACTGCAGCTAGGTCGTTTGCAGTGCTCAGTTTGGCATGAACTGAAAGTTTGATACAGAGGACTAAGCCTACTCCCCCCCCCCCCTCTACTTCTCCCCCAGAGTCTCCACAACACCATTAAAAAAACCCCACAGTCCTGCCTCTCCTCCTTACTCTCTCCCTCCCCACAAAATAACATAGCAGTGCAAACACACACAGACACACAAACACATACACAGACAGACAGAAGACAGACAGAGACAGACAGACAGACAGACACACACACACACACACACACACACACACACACACACACACACACACACCACACACACAGAGGGAAATGGGGGAGGGGGGAGTAAAGCTCTTTTTTTATACACAACACGAATCAGTTCAGTTCAGTTCAGTTCAGTAGTTTTATTTAACGTCTTTTCATCGCAAGATGATCTTAGACCTACACAACACGAAACAGACCGGTGAATTCTCAACGAAATATGTTTTGTTCAGGCGTTAGAAACAACAGAAAAGGACGCAGGAAACAACAACAACAACAAAACAAAACAAAACAAAACAAAACAAAACACTGCTCATACGGCTGTGCAAGAATGCTTTAAAAAGGAGTGGAGCATTGAGGACAGTTCACACACACACACACACACACACACACACACACAACACCACGCACGCACGCACGCACACGGAAAGAGAGAGAGAGAGGGAGAGGAGGGGGCGTAAGGAAGGGTTTAAGTGTGTGTGTGTGTGTGTGTGTGTGTGTGTGTGTGTGTGTGTGTGTGTGTGTGTGTGTGTGTGTGAACTGGCTCTCTTCAATCAAAAGTAAAGCAGAGCAAAGTGCTGGAGTGTGACAGCAACGTGGATGAGATGAATACATACACAGAAGGAACTCGAGAGCATGTTGAAAGGAAAGGTGGAAGGGGCAAGAAGACAGTCGCTAAGAGCAGCCAGCCCATTTCTGACCCCAGGAAGTCCATACAAATAAGTAGGGAGAAATTCTAGGGGGAGCTTGACAGCAGAAGGTCTTAAGAGAAGTAGCACCCACCCCCCCCCCCCCCCCCGCCCCCTCCCCTTGAGACAAGTGCTTCGGCCCTGAACTCCTTTCACTCAATGGGGGCCGGGCGACAACCAGGTCATGACTCCCAGATCTCTTCTACTACCATCTGTTCCCCATTTTTCCTCGCGCTGCCGGGATACAACAAGAAATGTAAATAAACAAAGTAATTGTAACAATATGAGGAAGGAACGCATACAACCAACACATGAACTGGTCTGCCTTGAGACCAAATGAACACGGAGGGGACTTAAGTATACATTGAAAGGAACAGAAAGAAAGGATCAATCACTGAAAGAGGCCGGCCAATTCTTCACCACCGGGTGGTTTACACGACCCTGATTTACACACAGTCTTGTCAGCAACCCTGATGCGGTTTTTTTGCGATCAGCCCGGCTAACAAAGGCACGTCTGAATAGCCAATTAACGATCCACAATGGCGTTATCTTCACTATTTATAGTGCCACCCAGCTACTCTTTCGGAAAACGGAGACAATGATTGTCGTCGAACCTCCACCCTGGCGTGGAGATGAGCACGATCCCAAAGACACGGTCAACAAAGTATTTAGCACAGCACGTGGACCCCGATGCTCCCTCCGTTGACTGAGAAGACTCTCAGACCATTGACCGTATGGACCGAAGTCTGAGACAATATTGAAACGTGCCCCTCTATGGAAGAAGTGGGAATCCTATGGCAATTGGCCTTCACTTCCTGCCATGAGACAAATGACCTGTCTGGCCTCTCTGTCGATTGATGTCCGTCCCCTTCAATCGCTGCGTGGCTTTTGTTTGTTCCACACTGAAAATGGTCAAGCTCTTAGAGCGTGGCCATTCTTTCTTTTCTTTCTTTCTTTCTGCGTACGCAGGCTGATACTCCTGCGGACACTTCCAGTATAGACAGGCAGTGGAGTTTTGTGTGTATGACCGTTTTTAATCCCGCCACTAAGGAGCCATACTCCATCTTCGGGGAAGGTGCATGCTATGTGTAACGTGTCATCCATATCAACGGCCAAACTGGCCTTCTCTTCCGAAAGTTGGTGATGGGATTTTACGTGTGTGCAAGATGTGGTGCGTGCGTTCACACACGGAACCTCGGTTTATAGTCTCATTCGAAGGACTGTATGGGGAATGGAGTCAGAACCAATGTTAACTCCGAGGGAAAAATCCCCCTGAACCGAAATTCGAACCCGCAACCCCAGGATCACGAGTCCGGCGCTCTACCAACTGAGCTATTCCGGCCCACGTGGCCATTCGTTTGTGTTAATTTGATGTAATGTTGTGTGCCCAGCGTACAGAAAGGTTTTGTTGTGATGTGTGCTGATTTCCTTCTGTTTTGTGGATCTTGTAATGTACGCAGTTTATGCTCTCTCTCTCTCTCTCTCTCTCTCTCTCTCTCTCTCTCTCTCTCTCTCTCTCCCACACACACACACACACACACACACAACACTATATATATATTATATATATATTATATATCATACATGTATATAATACATGTACACTGCCTGAAAGGGCTTCAATCTCCTCGTTGGACTGGCAGTGTTTCTTCTTAGGTTAAAAGTGTCTCGGTTCCATTGTGTGGTTTTTAAAACAGGTCTGAACCGCTGAAACGTAAGCATTCGTTACCATTCAGAAAGTCGGTGCTTGCAAAGCACAGTCCAGCCCCACACAACCCGAAGCACAACAAAACACGACGCAGTCCAACACGACATGACCCAAAGCACAACAAAACACGACAAAGTCCAACCCGATACAACCTAAAGCACAACGAAACACGACCAAGTCCAACCCGACACAACCCAAAGCACAACGAAACACGACACAGTCCAACACAAACATCCCAAAACACAACATAACACGACACAGTACAACACAACACAACCCAAAGCACACACACACACACACACACACACACACACACACACACACACACACACACACACACACACACAAACATGACACAGTCCAACCCGACACAACTCAAAGCATAACAAAACATGACACAGTCCAACCTTACACAACCCAAAGCACAACAAAACATGACACAGTCCAACAAGACACAACCCAAAGCACAACAAACATGACACAGTCCAACCCGATACAACCCAAAACACAACAAAACATGACACAGTCCAACCCGACACAACCCAAAGCACAACATAACATGACACAGTCCAACCCGACACAACCCAAAGCACAACAAACATGACACAGTCCAACCCGACACAACCCAAAACACAACATAACATGACACAGTCCAACCCGACACAACCCAAAACACAACAAAACATGACACAGTCCAACCCGACACAACCCAAAGCACAACATAGCATGACACAGTCCAACCCGACACAACCCAAAGCACAGCATAACATGACCCTTCACAACCCTTCAATTTTAGCCTGTTTCGGTTCCATTTCTTCCATCGCTGACATGATTGAATCCTAGACAGATGGTGTCGGTTTCAATCTCCTCCATGGCTGACACCTGTTTCAGTTTCAACTCCTCCACTGCTAGCAGAGCTGAGATAATGAGGCGATCAGTTTCGGCTTTCTCAGCTAAAACAGGTTTGAATAGGGAACAGCTAGTTTCAGTTTCAATTTCCTCCAGTGCTGACAGGTTGAATTTTGAAACAATCGGTTTTTGGTTTCAGTATCCTCGGATGCATCTGAGACAATTAGTTTCAGTTTCGGCAACTGCTAAAAGATTTGAATCTTAGACCCATTCGGCTTTATTTTCAGTTTTTTTCCCCAACTGCTGGCAGTGAATGAATCTTGAGTAACCAGTTTCAGTTTCAGTTTTTTTTAATTGCTTACAGGTTTGAAATTAAGACAGTCGGTTACAGGTTGTTTTATCAACGGGAAAGCGCTGCACGCGGACGAGTAGTCTCTGCATGTAGACTAGTTCCTGTGCACTGCGCTATACCCGGTGAACCACGAGACTTGATGAACCTACATGACCTGTCTGTTATGGCAACGGAGCCATCAGTCAGCTGTCGACTCCACCAGAGCCCACGACATGTTGATGTTTTCATGTTCTTTCTATTGACAACGCTGACTACCCCCGCGTCCATCAGCAGTCGCTTTCTTTCACGGAAAAGTCAAGAGACACGTGTGGCCCTGACTACCGAAGTGCCTCTCACTGCAGAATTTTTTTTTTTTTTTTTTTTTTAAGGCGCGACTTTTTATGTCCCATCTTGGAAAGGCCAAACTTTTCAGAAAGTGCGGGCCAGTACGTGTGAACAATGCACATCTGATTCTCACTTTTAAACGACTCAGTTTTATAACGTATGAACACATTTGAAACGACCGTTAGAATTTTACGTTGGCAGTCCTGTCTTTTTTTGTTGTTGTAGATCTGGGTTCTGAGACATGCATTTTAAATTGTTGGTCCGATTAGATTGTGTAAACACATAACAACACGGCATAACGCAACACAACACGATTCAATACAAGTAATGATGATAATTATGTGAAGTAAATACTAAACTAGCGCTATACTGTCAGTAAACTATTCAATGCGCGTTCAGACACTAACCATTCTTTCATTTATTGCCCAGAGACACCTGACTTACTCTATAACACATTTTACGTCGTTTTACGTACATAAGTTGGAAGCGGCTCGCTTGGAGAAGCAAAATAGTTTTTTTTTCCCCCAAAGCAGGCAATACAACAGGTCACGAACTGGCACGACACGACACGATGTAGCTGAAATTCAGTTTAATGTCCCACCACGGATATATGTGCATTGTGCACGTGGGCATTGAAATGAAATGTTTACCATGTACCTATTATCTTTGACGTTTAAACTTAAGCAGGAAGATGGTGACTGGTAACACAGAGGGTGTGGTGGGATGTGGAGAGAGAGAGAGAGAGAGAGAGAGAGAGAGAGAGAGAGAGAGAGAGAGAGAGAGAGAGAGAGAGGAACGAACGAAACTTTATTTCACCAGGATAATGAGATAAGCAAATATGAATGCTTTTTTTCCATCCAGCCCTGGGGGAGGGAGAGGAGAGAGAGAGAGAGAGAGAGAGAGGGGGAGAGAGA